>CM077009.1:197537912-198092051 GCA_039090855.1 Macrothele yani
AGTTCAATAGAAAACCATTTTGATAAAACACCATTCACTCGTACACAAGCTCTACTACTAGCATACATGGCTTTTACACTGTTAAGTAGATTCCCAGTAACACCATATTAATTCAATACCTTCCACAAAAGTGTCCTATTCACTCGGTCATAAGCTTTCTCTAAATCTATGAAGACAGCAAAAACTTTCTTACCCACAGCCAGATACTTTTCAATTATCATGCGTAATGCAAAATTTGGTTAGTGCAGCCTTTACCAGGCAAATTCTGAAATTAAGATCTCCATTAAGCATACCCACAAATGAGAATAAAATTTGTGCTAAGAATTGTGTTACTCTGACAACATGAAGATAACTGTCTTTTAATCCTAAAATATGGTCAATTTTTAATTTCTTGAGGTATTTCTATAGTTCTTGTCCACTCCTTGCCTTTTGTATCCACTGCCGAATGGTGTCTCTGAAGTTGCAGCTATTAGATATATTTTATAGGATCAAAACTAGATTAGCAGTTGCACAACAACTTTTATGAATAGCAATGAGATTATTCCTGCAATTGAAAAAGAAAATTTAACTGGGTTGCAGGCCTTGATTTTTTTTTTTTTTTTTTTTTTTTTTAGCAGCAGCTACATTTGCTAGTGGCCTTATTTTCTACTAGCGAATTGCATTATCTACTAGCAAAAGCTTATTAACATTAGACAAAAAAAACTGCAACATGTCCCTCTCCATTAGCCAATCATGACAAATTTTGATTTGACCCCTGTAACGTCACATTGTAATGCTGAAAAGATTGCAAATATTTAGATATAACTCACCTTTTCATGACCTGACAGATTAATTCTAACAATTTAATTCGAGTGTAAACATTAAAAAAAAAAACATTTTTTTATTTAATTTTATTCACAAAATTCAAGAACACTGTTGAAAATCTTAAGTTATTTTCTTTATGGTTTATGATCTGGGTTTCGGGTCTTTTCATCATACCACTTTAAAAGAGGCCTGGGGTCAAACTTGTCTGCAGACGGACCTTCAACCTGAATACTCATGAGAGCATTCAATGTTTGTAAGTTTAAACTGCCCTTCTAATCACCCTGGATTCTCTTCATGAAACTAAACCCAACCTCACATGCAGGATTAGATAAGGGAAATATACCAGATATTTCTGCATGCAAGATGCCACGCAGTTCAGAGCTCTCTGATTTCGAGAAAGGTGTAATCGTCGGGTATCACAGAAATGGCCGATTCATATGTGACATATCCAGTGAGTTGAAGTCCCCAAAATCGACATTGGCCTACGTGATTGGCAAGTGAAAGATGAGAGGTGACTGTCGGAATGTGCCGCGACCCGGCAGACCCACAAAACTGGAACTTGGAGACCGACGAGTGCTGGCCAGAGAAATTCGGAAGAACCGCACCAAATCGATGGGCCACATCCGCGAGGAGTTTCAACAGGCATCCGGGAGTGTTCTTTCGATGAATACCATCCGTAAGGAAGCCCATCTGCTCGGTTATCATGGATGTGCTGCCGCTCACAAGCCTTAGATCACCAAGTCCAATAGCGCTGCTCGGCTAACGTGGTGCAAAGAATGTCGACAGTGGACCGTTGAACATTGGAAGCAGGTTCTCTGGAGCGACGAATCAAGGTTCACCCTCTACCGTTCGGATGGCAGGGTCTGAGTTTGGCGTCTGCCTGGAGAACGCCTCCTGCCGGAATCTATTGTGCCAACTGTGAAGTTCGGCGGCGGTGGAATTATGCTATGGGGATGTTTCTCCTGGTATGGCACAGGACCCTTGGTCGCAATTCCTGGTAGACTCAACGCCGAGACCTACTGCACCATTTTGGATGACCATGCGCTTCCTACGTTGTGGCAGTTTTACGGGGTGGACCCATGTTACTTTCAGGATGACAATGCCACCTGTCATGTTGCGAGGTCCACCATGGCTTGGTATGGTGACAATGGGGTTAATCGAATGGACTCTCCTGCGCAGATCTCGGACCTTAACCCTATGGAGCACCTCTGGGACGAGATGGAGCGTCGATTTAAGGGGTGCCCCACCGTCCGAAATCGGTGAAAGAACTGTCTTCTCCAAGCTGAGTGGAAGAAAATACTGCTAGCTGTCGTGCAACGCCTGGTTGAGAGTATGCCCCGGAGGGTCGCACCTGTAATCGCCGCTCGTGGAGACTCCACCAACTGTTGAAGGTGAATAAACTTTGTTTTCCTTTGCTATCACAGGTGTCCAATTACTTGTTGGTAGATAGTGTAGTTCCAAAATGTTTTTTATAATGTTTGTACTTATCAAGAACCATTTGTTTCCAGAAAGCAGTTGTTCCTTTTTGTATGTGTCTAAAATATTCCACATGCACCATGCAGTGGCACTTTACAGTTCGCACTTAAACATTCAAAATTTTTTCACTAGTAGCTTTTGCTAAAACCACTTTTTATCACTAGCGAAATGCATTTGCTTGCTGCTAACTACCGGTCGAAATCGAGCCCTGCTGGGGTGATTATCAAATTCATCTGATAAAATCCCCTTTTGCAGATACAGTAGTGGTTTGTAAAGTTCATTAACTGTAAAAGTTGCGTAGGGTTTTCTGTTCCTTGAAGTTGTAGGTATTCGTTAAATCCACAAATCATGTCTCTCTTATTAAGTTATAACTTATTAGATACGAAGGTCATCCTGAAAGTAATGCCTTGTCCCTCATAAGATTTTTATTTGTAGCAGCAAAAATGTGAAACTTGGTGGCAAAATACTTGGACATAGTCTTAATAATGCTAGCCTGTTCAAAGTATTGACCATCACTTTCTATACATTTCCACTGTCTTTGAACCCATTGGTAAAATCCATTTTGGAGAAATTCTTGAGGCTGTTGTTTCACACATGAGTTCACAGCCAGTTTAACGTCTGACAAATCGTTGAAGCATTTGATTTCAAAGGGGCAAACAGGAAAAAGGCTGAGGGAGCCAAATCAAGACTGTAGGGGGTTCGGGCATGACCGTCTACCCCAGTTTGGCAATAGTCTGTGAAGTCTCCATTGAGATGTGGGTACATGCATTATCTTGGTGTAAAACAACATTATGAAGTAGTGTTGTTTTACACCATGATTATGCATGTTTATTTGTCAGATGGTCTTTCTTTGAGGAGCTAACCAGGTAGCAATATTATGTTGGACCAACCGTGGGCTTTCAACGGTCGGCCCAGCGACGAGGCGACTCGGCGGCCAACAATTGGATATGTGTTGGCTCAATGGTCGGACCAACATCGGATCCGATGTGATCATGTGTTCTTGGACAGCCATGGTTGGTCATGTCTTGTTGGACAACCATCGGACAACCGTTAAGTGGGCATTTGTTGATAAATGATTGGTCATGTGTGGTTGGAAAAACCGTTGGGCAATCTTCGATAAACAACGCAACCTTCGCCCAACGCTGACGATGCAGAAATATCATTGGGCCAACCGTTGGCCAATGTAAGCGTGCTACTTGGGTAACCTCTAACCATTGTGCATGGCTTTTATCGATTATGAAAAAGCCTTTAATTCGGTGAAACCATCAGCAGTTACAATGGCTCTGAAATCCTGCGGTATTGAAGATGCATACATTAATATTATTAATAACATCTATGAAAATGCAAGTGCAAAGATTTGGCTGTTTGAAAATACAACACACATAGAAGTTGGAAAGGGAGTGAGACAAGGTGACACCATATCTCCGAAGCTCTTTAACGCCACACTGGAAAATGTCTTTCAATCAATGAAGTGGGAAAACAAAGGGATAAAGATTAATGGAGATTATCTAACTCACCTTCCTTTTGCTGACGACGTAGTCATTTTTGCAACTACCCCATCAGAGCTGCAGAGTATGATTCAGGAACTTGCTGACAAGAGTAAAGAAGTGGGATTAAAAATGAACTTTCAGAAGACAAAAGTGATGTGCAATGCCTTTAAAAGAAATGAAGATTTATCGATTGATGGAGATGACAGACACATACGTTTATCTTGGACAGCAGATATCAAGTGAGGGTCACATGAATGAAGAAATTAATCGGCGTACAAAACTTGCCTGGAGAGCTTTTGAAAGAAACAGCATAATTTTCAAGAGCAATATGCCATTATGTCTTAAAAGAAAAGTGTTTGATCAGTGCATCCTTCCGGTGCTTACGTATGGTGCAGAGACGTGGACCTTAACTAAAAGAGACATACAAAGGCTGCAGAAAACTCAAAGTAGCATGAAGAGGTGCGTGCTTGATGTAACCAGGAAAGATAAGAAGAGGAACTCATGGATCCAAAAAATGAGAAGAGTGGAAGACATCATCATCAGAGTTAAATCCCTGAAATGGCAATGGGCTGGACTTACTGCCAGAAGGACAGACCATCGATGGAGAGCCAAAATTTTAGATTGGATTCTAAGGGACAGCAAAAGACCCAGAAGAAGACCACATGGGAGATGGGTGGATGAAATTCGAAAGTATGTGGGAGTAACATGGAGGAGACTGGCACAAGACAGACCTTCGTCCAGCAGTGGATTGATAATGGTTGAAAATGATGATGATGATGATGTAAACAACACTATAAAATAGAATGTCACGCCTTTTCCTTCTGGTAGCTTTGTTTAGCTTCTTCAATGTCTGCATATAGTGGGAACTGTTTATTGTTGCAACTCCTGGATGGTGACACTGCAATTAGCTGTGATGAGGTCTCTCACTCGTTGCCTGTTGGCATCTGTTGCTGCAGTTGTAGGTCTCCCACTTGGTTGTTTGTCCGACATACCGAACTTTTTCCCTCTCGAAACCTCTTCAAACATTACTGATATCGATTGTGGCAGTTCCATATACCGCCATGAATTTTCTGTGGATTTTTGGAGCCTCACACCCCTCTTTTTCCAAGAATTAATTTACGGCTTGCTGCTTTTCTTTGTCATTTATGATCTTTTTTTCCGATTCTGAAAAAACTGTTCCCACATTGGTAACATGTCATAGTACATGTCAGTGGAGTTTCATTAAAATCATTTCAAATTTTCAAAAGTTATTAAAGAAAAGGCATTACTTTCAGGATGCCCTCAGTAACTTCCTGATTTCTTATTCACTACATAGTATATTTCCAGTGACGTGTATTCGAGGCTAGCTGCGAAGCCTAGAGTATGCACAAATAAAAGTCAATTAAATGTACACAAATAAAAGCCGATTATCAACGGTAATAAGGTATGTCAATGCTTTGGGTGCGAAAAAAAACACAAGCAGATTTGCTTCTTTTGATTATGAGAACCACTCTGGCGAGCAGTCCAACGGCATAACACAACACAAGCAGGTCTTCGAGAGTCTTCACTGTTCCGATGCGAAGAAATAGCCTGCTAGCATTTCCATGATGATATGAATGAACGTATGGAGGTGAGTGGACCATTGCTTTGCGCTATGCTTTGCTCAGAAAAGAGAAGACTTCGGACTACCTCAGTCCCTCCATGCTTTCGCCTTTAACAGCGCGTGTTTCGCGAGAGTTGTTTCAGTTTGTGTGAAGTGTCAATGAATTAAAATCGGTGATATCTTAAATTCGTGGCTTTGTTGGATCTGAACTGTTTTGATAAATTTTGTGAAAGCTTCCCTGAACATCTACTATCAGAGCTTAAAGAACTCTATGCTTCAAATTTTGATACAGCTCCACTAAAAAATGAACTGATGGTGTTTTACTCCCTTCAATCAGTAAGAGACGTTACTTGTTTCATAAAGTTGAATAATTGGACATAGTGTTTATTCAGGTGTACAAATTAGCAGATCTAATATTAAACTTTCCATCAACAACTAACGGAAGAAGTTTTTCCGTATTAAAAAGAATCAAGATATACCTTAGAGCCACATAAGGACATGTACATTCGAGCAACTTGGCTGGTTTGTTAATAGAGAAAAACAATATTTTTAAATATGAAAAAGTACTCGGAAGAAACATTTTTTGTGAAAACGTAACACTCATGTTCGCACAAAAGGAAAGAGGAATGGAGTTCGTGGCCGCCCTGGTGGCACAGTGGTCTAAGCAATGGCCTCTGATCATTCGTCCGAACGGGGGCAGCATTTGAATCCCGGTGAGACATGGATGTTGTATTTGTCTTACGGCACTGGCTCTCTCCCTTCCCTGGAACCAGTGACCCTAAATTAGGGACGAACGACTGCTTATAGCCCATTGAGTTGCTCACGGTGGTCATTAAACCTTCCATCAAAAAAAAAAAAAAAATGGAGTTCGTGTACAAATAAGTCTTCAAATACTAATCCTCATAATTTTTTTTTCAATCGGGTGTTTAATGACTACTGTGAGCAAGTCAATGGGCTATAAGCAGTTGCTCATCCCTAATTTAGGGTCACTGGTTCTAGGGAAGGAAGAGAGCCAGTGCCGTAAGACAAACACAACGTGCATATCTCACCGGGATTCGAATCCGGACCCCTTCACAGTCGAATGGTCATAAGCCTTGGCTTAGACCTCTGCGCCACCGGGGCGGGAATCCTCATAATTATTTGGTATCATGTTAGCAATAGTATGCACCTAAAATTTAGGAAAAAATGTTACTTCTATTACTTAACAATTAAAAAATAACACAAATAAAAAAAAACAATACTGTTGGGGAGGGGGGTACACGGGGAGGGGGGATAACCCAGGTCTCGGACTCAAACTACACCACTGTATGTATAATATATTGCTGTACAACCATTATACACTTTGTACATGAAAAAGCTTCTCAGTGTAACTTGGAAAAAATTAAACACAAGAGGTGGGTTAACACCTGCCATCTCTATCCCTCACATGTTATAGCAAGGCTGGAAATCCTGGCTCCTGACTTTTTTTTTTTTACTTCAAATTTCATAATTTGCAGTAAATATTGTAATTTTCATTGCATAATCTGCAAATTATCTGTTAAAAAAATTATGGCTCTCAATTTTTTTTACTTCAGATTTCATAATTTGCAGTAAAATATTGTAATTTTCATTGCATAATCTGCAAATTATCTGTTAAAAAAATTATGGCTCTCAATTTTTTTTACTTCAGATTTCATAATTTGCAGTAAATATTGTAATTTTCATTGCATAATCTGCAAATTATCTGTTAAAAAATTTATGGCTCTCAATTTTTTTTACTTCAGATTTCATAATTTGCAGTAAATATTGTAATTTTCATTGCATAATCTGCAAATTATCTGTTAAAAAATTTATGGCTCTCAATTTTTTTTACTTCAGATTTCATAATTTGCAGTAAATATTGTAATTTTCATTGCATAATCTGCAAATTATCTGTTAAAAAAATTATGGCTCTCAATTTTTTTTACTTCAGATTTCATAATTTGCAGTAAATATTGTAATTTTCATTGCATAATCTGCAAATTATCTGTTAAAAAATTTATGGCTCTCAATTTTTTTTACTTCAGATTTCATAATTTGCAGTAAATATTGTAATTTTCATTGCATAATCTGCAAATTATCTGTTAAGAAATTTATGGCTCTCAATTTTTTTTACTTCAGATTTCATAATTTGCAGTAAATATTGTAATTTTCATTGCATAATCTGCAAATTATCTGTTAAAAAATTTATGGCTCTCAATTTTTTTTACTTCAGATTTCATAATTTGCAGTAAATATTGTAATTTTCATTGCATAATCTGCAAATTATCTGTTAAAAAAATTATGGCTCTCAATTTTTTTTTACTTCAGATTTCATAATTTGCAGTAAATATTGTAATTTTCATTGCATAATCTGCAAATTATCTGTTAAGAAATTTATGGCTCTCAATTTTTTTTACTTCAGATTTCATAATTTGCAGTAAATATTGTAATTTTCATTGCATAATCTGCTGCAAATTATCTGTTAAAAAATTTATGGCTCTCAATTTTTTTTACTTCAGATTTCATAATTTGCAGTAAATATTGTAATTTTCATTGCATAATCTGCAAATTATCTGTTAAAAAAATTATGGCTCTCAATTTTTTTTACTTCAGATTTCATAATTTGCAGTAAATATTGTAATTTTCATTGCATAATCTGCAAATTATCTGTTAAGAAATTTATGGCTCTCAATTTTTTTTACTTCAGATTTCATAATTTGCAGTAAATATTGTAATTTTCATTGCATAATCTGCTGCAAATTATCTGTTAAAAAATTTATGGCTCTCAATTTTTTTTACTTCAGATTTCATAATTTGCAGTAAATATTGTAATTTTCATTGCATAATCTGCAAATTATCTGTTAAAAAATTTATGGCTCTCAATTTTTTTTACTTCAGATTTCATAATTTGCAGTAAATATTGTAATTTTCATTGCATAATCTGCAAATTATCTGTTAAGAAATTTATGGCTCTCAATTTTTTTACTTCAGATTTCATAATTTGCAGTAAATATTGTAATTTTCATTGCATAATCTGCAAATTATCTGTTAAAAAAATTATGGCTCTCAATTTTTTTTACTTCAGATTTCATAATGTGCAGTAAAATACTGTAATTTCCATTGTATAATCCATGAATTATCTGTTAAAAAGTTGTAAGTTTAGTTTCTGTGGATAATAAGCGGCTTAAAAAAAATTGCAGCACTTTAAATTTTAAAATATTAGCATGATTCCAATATAGCTGGTTGTATTGAAAAATTATTGAAAATGTGTTAACAATGAAGAAAATTTAATGCGGGCAAAGAGACGGAAATATGTATCTTGTTGTTTTGTTTTTTTTCTTTCGAGCATTTTGGCAGAAAATATGATGTGACGAAGGCAGTACATACATATATATATATATATATATATATATATATATAAACACACACAACATAGCATTTATTGATATTCATTAGTACAGTGTCAGTCCACCTTTGGCCTTAATGCATGCACTGACCCTTCAAGACATGCTTTCGACAAGGTTTTGGAACACAGCGATAGGTATGCGCTTCCATTCTGTTGCTTAGTAGTAGGCCTTGGTTCCAAACTTCTTATGCGGTGCTCTAATTCATCCCATAGGTGCTCTATGGAATTAAGATCAGGACCCTGTGCTGGCTAGTCCACACACACAATACGGAATTATCGTCCAAACCACGCCCTAACAGTCCTTGTTTATGGCTTGGTGCATTATCCTACTGGTACCAACAAGGCTCAGTTCTATTGTATTGCCACAGAGTTGGTAGGGCATAATTGTCCAGAATATCAAGGTAGAAGTGCTGGCTAGCAGGTTTGTCCACGATAACCAATGGGCCAGGACCATACCATGAAAATCCCCCCACACACACACACACGAGTACACTGCCAGCTCCAAACTTGACCGTACGAACAGTACACTGTGATAAATAGTGTTCCCCAGGCAACCGCCATACCTACACACGACTGTCAGACTGATAGATCGTGTATCTGGATTCATCAGTCCATAGGATCCATTTCCATTGATCTACGGTCCACAATAAATGTTCTTTACACCATGCTGAACAACAAGTAGCATTTCGAGTGGAGAGAAAAAGCTTATGAGCAGCCTCATGACCACGACAACCCATGGAATGAAGTTCTCTCTGAATGGTACGTGTACATACCAAGGTTCCAGCATTTTTACTCACCTGTACACTGAGTTCTTGTGCAGTACTCCATTGATTAGCTGTAACGACTCTCCTGAGGCTTTGACGTCCTCTATAGCCGATTTTGTTTGATCTGTCGATACATTTTGCTGCTTCAGGCACGCCATATGTCTTCCACTTATTCAGTACATCCAAAATAGTTGGCTTGGGGATGTTTAAACTTCTCTCAGTTTCTCTTATGGACAACCCACTAATATAACATCCAACAATCTTTTCTTTCTCAAAGTCAGTTCCCTCCCGCCACAACACTTTCACGCAATCAGCTGCAGGCTTGTTTTTATACTATTTGCAACTGTACCGAACATCTTAACACTGCAGCAGATCCGTTTATTTGCTTTTGAAAGAGTGTCAGATTACTTTTGTCAATATAGTGTGTGTGTATATATATATATATATATATTCTATAAAGAAGATACCTAAGCAAAAAAATACATATATAATTTTGACTCACACCTAGTACAACATAGAAAAGGTTATGTATCTACCTGTGTGAGTAAAAGGAGAAAAGATAAAAATAAAATAAAACTACTGAATGTAGAAGGTGTCGAGAATACTGAGCCTTGGCTTTATCAAGGACCAGCAAAAACTCTGCATTTTCTCACTTCCACAAAGACCTAGTTGGAAATGGGTTTCTGCAAGGCCATAGATGCAAGTAACATTCCCACCTAAAATAGTTTAAAATATATATATATGTCATGTCCTCCGTAGAGTTGCATGACCTAGCACTAGTTAACAATTTCGCTTGCATCCATTAACCTTCCTGGCTCCGACCCATGCTCTTCATCTGTTACTATTAAACAGAGAGAAGAAGATTAAAGAGAACTCAAGCTGTGAGAGTGACATAATAATTAGAAATGATTTTCAGCCATAACGAAATGCCAAGTTCGTTTGAGAGAGAATTTAAACTCAGTATTCTCGACACCTTCTACATTCAGTTGTTTTATTTTATTTTTTTATCTTTTCTCCTTTTACTCACACAGGTAGATACATAACCTTTTCTATGTTGTACTAGGTGTGAGTCAAAATTATATTTGTATATTTTTTGCTTAGGTATCTTTATAGAATGTGAATTCTGAATTTTCAAAACTGCTGCGTTGCGCGTTTTGATCTTCAGGTTAATTTGCAACCTTCGTTTTAAATTCTAAAGTTTTTCCTTAGTCTTCAGTTTTGCTCTTAAGTATATATATATATATATATACATACATCGGAAGAAGTGGATATTTCTGAATTTAACAGAAAAGTAACCAAAGCTCTTATGGAAACAGCAACAAAATTAGCTGGGTCTAAGAACAAGTTGCATGTGAACAAATTATCAGCAAAAACCAAAATGTTGATGCAAAAAGAAGAGAGATGAGGACAACTAAAGAGGATGTGACTTCCAAAGTAGAATGTATAGAGCTATGCAAGACAGTACTAAAAAGTATCACTGAAGACGTAAGGAAATTCAACTGTGAACTAGTGAGGAAAGCAATTGAAAACAACCAAAGCCTAAAGATGGCAAAGGGACATCTCAGTAAGTGAAGAAAACAGATTATGGCACTGAGAAAAGAAGATGGTTCTGTACAAGAAATAGAGGCGAAATTTTTATAAGAGTGAAAGATTTCTACTCCAAATTATATGAAAGGGATGATGCATGTACTCCAGACATCATGAAAGGTACCAGAGTTCTTCCAGTCCTCCCAGCAGAAGTTGCACATGCAATCAAGAACATGAAGCAGGGAAAAGCTCCAGGAGAAGATGGAATTACTGTAGACATCATACAAGAAGCAAGTGGAGAAATCGAAACAGTACTTGCCCAAATTTTCACTCGATGCCTTAATGAAGGAAAGATTCCTGAGGATTGGAACAACGCTACAATGATCTTGCTACATAAGAAAGGTGACATTGAGGATCTCAGAAACTACAGACCTATCAGCCTCCTATCAGTGGTTTATAAAATCTTCACTAAAGTTCTTTCACTCCACTTGAAGGTAACACTGGACATGGCTCAACCGTGAGAACAAGCTGGATTCAGGAGTGGCTACAGCACAATAGATCATATCCACGTACTGAGAGAACTAATTGAAAGAGCGAGCGAATATGAACTTCCATTGTGCATGGCTTTTATCAATTATGAAACTTGGCCTTTGATTCGGTGAAACCATCAGCAGTTACAATGGGTTTGAAATCCTGCGGTATTGAAGATGCATACATTAATATTATTAATAAAATCTATGAAAATGCAAGTGCAAAAGATTCTGCCATTTGAGAATGCAGCACCCATAAAAATTGGAAAGGGAGTGAGACAAGGTGACACCATATCTCTCAAGCTCTTTAATGCCACATTGGAAAATTTCTTTCAATCACTGAACTGAAAAAATAAATAGATAAAGATTAATGGAGATTATCTAACTCACCTTCATTTTGCTGATGACATAGTCATTTTAGCAATTATCCCATCAGAGCTGCAGAGTATGATCCAGGAACTTGCTGACAAGAGTAAAGAAGTGGGATTAAAAATGAACTTTCAGAAGACAAAAGTGATGTACAATGCTTTTACAAGAAATGAAGATTTATCGATTGATGCAGAAAAGCTGGTGATAACAGATACTACGTTGGACAGCAGATATCAAGTGAGGGTCTCATTGATGAAGAAATTAATCGGCATGTAAAACTTGCCTGGAGAGCTTTTGGAAGAAACAGCATAATTTTCAAGAGCAATATGCCATTATGTCTTAAAAGAAAAGTGTTTGATCAATGCATCCTTCCAGTGCTTACGTATGGTGCAGAGACGTGGACCTTAACTAAAAGAGACATGCAAAGGCTGCAGACAATTCAAATAAGCATGGAGAGGTGCATGCTTGGTGTAACCAGGAGAGATAAGAAGAGAAACTCGTGGATCCAAAAAATGAGAAGAGTGGAAGACATCATGATCAGAGTTAAATACCTGAAATGGCAATGGGCTGGACATACTGCCAGAAGGACAGACCATCGATGGACAGCCGAAATTTTAGATTGGATTCCAAGGGACAGGAAAAGATCCAGTAGAAGACCACATGGGAGATGGGCGGATGAAATTCGAAAGTATGCGGGAGTAACATGGAGGAGACAGGCACAAGACAGACCGTTGTGGAAGAGGCTTGGAGAGACCTTCGTCCAGCAGTGGATTGATAACGGTTGACAATGATGATATATCATCATCATCATCATCATCATTGTCAACCATTATCAATCCACTGCTGGACGAAGATCTCCCCAAGTTTCCTCCACAACGGTCTGTCTTGTGCCAGTCTCCTCCATGTCACCCTGCATACTTTCGAATTTCATCCACCCATCTCCCATGTGGTCTTCTTCTGGGTCTTTTCCTGTCCCTTGGAATCCAATCTAAAATTTCGGCTGTCCATCGATGATCTGTCCTTCTGGCAGTATGTCCAGCCCATTGCCATTTCAGGGATTTAACTCTGATCATGATGTCTTCCACTCTTGTCATTTTTCGGATCCACGAGTTCCTCTTCTTATCTCTCCTGGTTACCCCAAATATGCACCTCTCCATGCTTGTTTGAGTTGTCTGCAGCCTTTGTATGTCTCTTTTAGTTAAGGTCCACGTCTCTGCACCATACGTAAGCACTGGAAGGATGCATTGATCAAACACTTTTCTTTTAAGACATAATGGCATATTGCTCTTGAAAATTATGCTGTTTCTTCCAAAAGCTCTCCAGGCAAGTTTTGTACGCCGATTAATTTCTTCATCAATGTGACCCTCACTTGATATCTGCTGTCCAAGATAAACGTACGTATCTGTTATCTCCAGCTTTTCTCCATCAATCGATAAATCTTCATTTCTTGTAAAAGCATTGAACATCACTTTTGTCTTCTGAAAGTTCATTTTTAATCCCACTTCTTTACTCTTGTCAGCAAGTTCCTGGATCATACTCTGCAGCTCTGATGGGGTAGTTGCAAAAATGACTACGTCATCAGCAAAACGTAGGTGGGTTAGATAATCTCCATTAATCTTTATCCCCTTGTTTTCCCAGCTCAGCGACTGAAAAACACCCTCCAATGTGGCATTAAAGAGCTTCGGACATATGGTGTCACCTTGTCTCACTGCCTTTCCAATTTTTACGTGTGTTGTATTTTCAAACAGCCTAATCTTTGCACTTGCATTTTCATAGATGTTATTAATAATATTAATGTATGCATCTTCAATATCGCAGGTTTTCAGAGCCATTGTAACTGCTGATGGTTTCACCGAATCAAAGGCTTTTTCATAATCGATAAAAGCCGTGCACAATGGAAGTTCATATTCCCTCGCTTCTTTCAATTAGTTCTCTCAGCACGTGGATATGATCTATTGTGCTGTAGCCACTCCTGAATCCAGCTTGTTCTCTGGGTTGAGCCATGTCCAGTGTTTCCTTCAAGCGGTGTGAAAGAACTTTAGTGAAGATTTTATAAACTACTGATAGGAGGCTGATAGGTCTGTAGTTTCCGAGATCCTCAATGTCACCTTTCTTATGTAGCAGGATCATTGTAGCGGTGTTCCAATCCTCAGGAATCTTTCCTTCATTAAGGCATCGAGTGAAAATTTGGGCGAGTACTGTTTCGATTTCTCCACTTGCTTCTTGTATGATGTCTACAGTAATTCCATCTTCTCCTGGAGCTTTTTCCCGCTTCATGTTCTTGATCGCATGTGCAACTTCTGCTGGAAGGACTGGAGGAACTCTGGTACTGGTATCTTTCATGATGTCTGGAGTGCATGTATCATCCCTTTCATATAATTTGGAGTAGAAATCTTTCACTCTTGTCAAAATTTCGCCTCTATGGAAGTTCATATTCCCTCGCTCTTTCAATCATTTCTTCTGCTGGAAGGACTGGAGGAACTCTGGTACTGGTATCTTTCATGATGTCTGGAGTGCATGTATCATCCCTTTCATATAATTTGGAGTAGAAATCTTTCACTCTTGTCAAAATTTCGCCTCTATTTCTTGTTACAGAACCATCTTCTTTTCTCAGTGCCATAATCTGTTTTCTTCCCTTACTGAGATGTCCCTTTGCTATCTCTAGGCTTTGGTTGTTTTCAATTGTTTTCCTTACTAGTTCACAGTTGAATTTTCTTACGTCTTCAGTGATACTTTTTAGTACTGTCTTGCATAGCTCTATATATTCCACTTTGGAAGTCACATCTTCTTTAGTTGTCCTCATCTCTCTTCTTTTCTGCATCAACATTTTCGTTTTTCCTGATAATTTATGTACATGCAACTTGTTCTTAGACCCAGCTAATTTTGTTGCTGTTTCCATAAGAGCTTTGGTTACTTTTCTGTTAACTTCAGAGATGTCCACTTCTTCCGATGTTAGGCCTTCTAAAGCAGAGAACCTGTTCTTCAGTTCCAACTTGAAGGTATTATGGTGTTTTTTAAGGTTGGTTATGTCAATAGATTTTGTTTGTCTTATGAGCTTGCCACGTTCAAGTTTAGTGTTGAGGTGCATCTTACATCTCACCAATCTATGGTCACTACCTGTGTTGAACTTGTTTAGCACACTGCAGTCTTCTATGACGAATTTTTTGTTACACATAATAAAATCAATTTCACTTGTCATCCCATTTGGATGTCTCCATGTCCATTTCCTGTGTGGCTTTTTCTTGAAGAAGGAGGTCAAGATGAAAAACCCTTCTGCCTCTGCAAACTCAACGAGAGTATTTCCACGCTGGTTTCTGTTGCCGTGACCGAATTTACCTACTGAAGTTTCATTCTGTTGCCGTTGCCCTATTTTTGCATTGAAATCCCCCATAATTATTTTCAAGTGCTGCTTACCTTTATTATTTAGATGACAAATTTCCTCATAAAATTCTTCAATTTCTTCTTCAGGATGACTTGTGGTGGGTGCATAAGTTTGAATAATCTGAGCCTGGTATCTTTTCGAGAGTTGGATAACAAGTCGTGCAGCTCTGTCAGAGGAACTTTCAACTTCTACAACTTTATCCTTCAGTTTCTTGTTTATTATAAATCCAGCACCACTAATTCTGCCAGTATCTGTCCCACGATAGTAGAAGAGATGCCCACTTTTCAGTTCGATGAGATTTTCTCCTTACCTCACTTAGCCCCACGATGTCCCACTTGATCCTTTGTAGTTCCTCTTCCAATTCAAGAAGCCTTGAATCAGAAGATAGGGAGCGTCCATTGTACGTAGCCAAGGTCAGCATCAGATGGCAGCCTAGTCCGGTCCTCCGGGGATTCTTAGCACCCTCTGCCTTCATGTCGCACTGGCCGCTGCCTTGGCCAGGTACATTCCAGCTGCCGGAGACTGAGGGCCAAGATTTAAGTTGTGGAATCATTTTGGAGGGGTTTGGCCATAACTCACCACGCTGGCCAAGCGGGTTGGTGAGTGTGGGATAGAATTTCCTCTAATCCCGATGGTATAGTTATACCGCTATTGGCGGTCGTCCGAGCCCCTTTAGTGGGAACAGGATGCACCACGAAAAGGAGGGGTTGACATTTGTCAAGGAGAGGCTGTGATGTTACGCATCACCTGACCTTACATGATATATATATATATATATGCATTATAAATATCTCCAAATTATGGGGTTTTTTTCTAAGAAATAGAAGGAAATTATATGTCAAATTTTTGGGTGGTGCCCTTCCTCAGGACTACAGCTGTAGTAGGTGTTGCCATTGATGAAGTAAATTCTAACCTATAAAATCATTTAATGTTCTACTTCTTCTCCCTATTTCCAGTCCATCTGACAATTTTTTTTTGAAAAAGTGCTGTTGATGTTTCAGAACTGCTACATTGTCCCAAAGCATTGTATGTCCAGTATTTTGAATATGTCTGTCCAACCCTGTTTTATTTGTCAAATTTTTAATTGCAACTTTATGTTCTGCCAATCTGGTCTTAAGCTGTCTGCCTGTTTCTCTCCCACATAGCTGAGACCACACTCACATTTTATATTGTAGACCACACATTCCCATAAAAGGAAGGTGTGGTCTACAAATACATTTATATATACAGACCACATGGGAGATGGATGGACAAAATTCAAAAGCATAATGTAACTTGGAGGAGACAGGCTCAAGACAGACAGATGTGGAAGAAATTTATGAAGTCCTTCATCCAGCAGTGGATTGATAATAATTGAGTAGATTGATAATAATGATGATATATATATATATATATATAACTATATATATATATATATTCTATAAAGAAGATACCTAAGCAAAAAATACATATATAATTTTGACTCACACCTAATACAACATAGAAAAGGTTATGTATCTACCTGTGTGAGTAAAAGGAGAAAAGATAAAAAAATAAAATAAAACAACTGAATGTAGAAGGTGTCGAGAATACTGAGCCTTGGCTTTATCAAGGACCAGCAAAAACTCTGCATTTTCTCACTTCCACAAAGACCTAGTTGGAAATGGGTTTCTGCAAGGCCATAGATGCAAGTAACATTCCCACCTAAAATAGTTAAAAAATATATATATATAAGTCATGTCCTCCGTAGAGTTTCCTTAGTCTTCAGTTTTGCTCTTAAGTATATATATATATATATATATATATATATTAACACACAAGCAACCAACTTTCCATATATATAAAGAATATTAACACACAAGCAACCAACTTTTGTAAACAAATAACTAGGGGCCTTATGACTTCCAGATGAAAAAAAGCACAGTAAAGAAATTTATAAAATGACAAAATAATGTTAAGTAATTTTTTTAAATACACACTCAGAACCCCTGGACCACTCTTCATAGAAAGACACCCAGAGTCCCTGAGCATACAAATTCAGTTCAGGTTTCGTGAGAAGGCCAAAAATCTCAAAAAAAAAAAAAAAAAGCAACAACAGACGTCCACATTAAAATTTTGTGTTATAAATTTCCTTGCTTTCTGTCTTCCTTACCTGAACTGTCGAATATACAAAAATACAAAAACGAGTCACTGAAACTAAAAATGAACTATAAGACTTTTAACCAAAACAGTAATACCACCTGAACTGTTATACAGTATATATGAAGAAGAAGAACTACTGAAATTAAAAATGAGCCATAAAACTCCTTACAAGAATTGTAATCCCTTTAAAAGATAGCAACAGTAACTTAAATCCTTCCACTAAACCTCCCTCGATACAAATGTAGACATTCATAGAGAGTTGTGGTTAAGACCCAAATCCAAGTTGGAATATCAAACTCCTAATGTTTTCAGAAAATCTGAGTGAACAAATTTAGCTGCTGTTTCCTAGGTACATTCTGAAATAATCCAATTTTAGCAATGTCGAACAAGTGTTTTTTGTGGATGTAAAGAACGAATATTATAAGTCTTCAGGGCTACTTGGACAAAAAAAGAGTTTCAAGTGTGGCCCTAAGAAGTGATTTATTCAAAAATATTTTAGGGTGAAATGTTACAAAATCTAATCTTGAAGGACGAGTGTAGATTATAAGTAGATAAGAGACTACAAAAATAAAATTTACAAAATTTTAGTGGATAAAAATAATTTTTCAGTGTGGAAAAATGCTTTTTCAACTGTTTGGTGGTGTTATGTCTGTTATTGCAAATGCGAGTAATACATAGAAATTGAGATATAATAATATTTCTATGTATTGTTCTTGGAATTCTTGAAGTCGAAACACTTAGCAGTTTAGGACTGAAATCAAAACTTGTTCTTCTATCAAATACAGCTATTGAGAATCTTCCACGCCGTAGTGTAATCTGCAAGTCCAAAAAGCAATCTCAGAATTCCTGTTTGTTTTTTCTGGAACCAAACTTGGGGGTAACAATCTTGCACATTAAAAGTCTTGTTTTGAATGCAGAAACTGATGAGGTCATCAACATATCTAAAATTATGTACATATTCCACATCAAACTTTCTCTCATAAAAATGCAGAAATAAATTAGCTAACAGGCTTGAAAATGAAGTACCCATGGGGATACCTTGTTTATGAATCATTATTCCGTTTTTATCATATATATATATATATATATATATATATATAGTTGTCCCCAGTATTCCCTGCTTACCTTCAAAAGGTGACTAAATTCATCATAATACCATTGGAGAACTTTATGTAGATCCTGTAAATCAATAGAAGTAAACAGATTGTTGAAATCATATGTACTAATTTCACCCTTAAAAGGTTGATTATCCTTGATAAACTGTAGGATTTTTTATTATATGTAATAATCTAAGTTGAATCTTGAATATTTTTGTAATCTATAACAGATCTTGAAAATTTTTACCAGCCTTGTTATTGTAACTATTGAAACCACAGGTGATGAATCTGAAACACACAGATAATGATATGGAAACAAATTTAAATTAAACGTGTTGCTTATAAATATATTGATTATCTTCAATTATTTGAAAATTCTTAGCAATTGCTTTTGCCACATTATATTCTGGACGTCGGAAGTTAAAAATTCCTTGTATTTGAAACATGATATTACTATAAAATAGAATAAAAAGGCTTTACTCACAATGTTTTTTTTAAACTTTACTCACAATGTTTAAAAAAAAACATTGTGAGTAAAGTTTAAAAAAACATTGTGAGTAAAGCCTTTTTATTCTATTTTATAGTAATATCATGTTTCAAATACAAGGAATTTTTAACTTCCGACGTCCAGAATATAATGTGGCAAAAGCGAACACTAAGAATTATCAAATAATTGAAGATAATCGATATGCACACAGGGACTTTATGAAACTTGGGAGTAGCAAATATATATGGAAATTCAATCTTGAATTCCCTAATTTTTAGTAATTTAAAAAAAACCCAGAATCTTCTGAATAATCTTGACATCAGAACAGTTTTCAATTTGATAGGTATTTTCATTACTCAACTCTTTTGTCAAAATTTCGTAATATAATTTTTTGCATATGAAAGCAAAATTATTCCCACATTTTTCAATGGGTGCAATAACATACTTGCTTTTCAGCTGTTCAATATCTTTTTTGATTTCTTTCCAATCCTTTAGGAAATGGTTTCTATTATAGAACCTCTTAATATCGGCAAAGATCTTCTTAAGCACAACTGTAACCCAGTGGAAAAATTTTTGTACAGGAATTCTAAATCTGTCGGACAAATAATAAATAAAGCAATGTAAGTCCTTGGTAATATTTCTTTTTATAGTATCCAATGAAATGAAGTTCTTTGGTCTGTGCTTCACACCAGAATTCATGACTTTCCTTAAATTAGTATTGGTTACTATATTCAAATTCCCTGTCAGAACATGTCCATAATATTCATCAACAAATTGAGAACAACTGTCTTCATGGCAAAAACAGGGTAAAGTCTGCACATCAATGTCACCCAGGTTCTTGCAAAATGCATTATAGTTAAAAATCCTTTTACCTAGGGTTGGGTCAAGTTTAAATGCAGGAACCACCTCACAAATGTTGCCAATTGGGAACACTGAAGCAAACCTCTGCAATATTCTTCGAAAAGGAATGCTTTCAAAAAATTTTGCTTGAAATCTGATGACACAATATTTTCTCTGTAGCTGTTTACAAGTAACATCCTTCTTATTCTTCTTATAATAACAGATGCCAATTAGGAGATCCCTAGTATTTTTATTTTTGAAAGAATAGACCCTTATTTTTCTTAACAATGCTCTGGTCTTTACAAAATTAAGATATTGCCTTGCTGCAACAATTTTCTTGATACCATGGGGACCACTTGCCAAGTTCTCAGTATCCAGCAAGAAGTTATTAAAGTCAAAATCAGAAGAGGAAATGTCATGTGATCTTATAAAGTCAAAATCAGAAAGGGAAATATCACATGATCTTATAGTCAGAATCAGAAAGAGAAATGTCAGGTGATCTTATAAAGTCAAAATCAGAAAGAGAAATACCACATGATCTGTAAAGTCAGAATCAGAAAGGGAAATGTCAGGTGATCTTATAAAGTCAAAATCAGAAAGGGAAATGCCACGTGGTCTGTGAAAGTCAGAATCAGAAAGGGAAATGTCAGGTGATCTTATAAAGTCAAAATCAGAAAGGGAAATGCCACATGATCTGTAAAGTCAGAATCAGAAAGGGAAATGTCAGGTGATCTTATAAAGTCAAAATCAGAAAGGGAAATACCACGTGATCTGTAAAGTCAGAAAAGGAAATGTCAGGTGATCTTATAAAGTCAAAATGAGAAAGGGAAATGCCACGGGATCTGTAAAGTCAGAATCAGAAAGGGAAATGCCACGTGATTTGTAAAGTCAGAATCAGAAAGGGAAATGTCAGGTGATCTTATAAAGTCAAAACCAGAAAGGGAAATGTCACGTGATCTTATAAAGTCAGAAAGGGAAATGTCACGTGATCTTTTAAAGTCAGAATCAGAAAGGGAAATGTCACGTGATCTTATAAAGTCAAAATCAGAAAGGGAAATGTCACATGATCTTATAAAGTCAGAATCAGAAAAGGAAATGTCACGGGATCTTATTAAAAAATGTTAAAAGAAAGTTCTACAACTTGTAACTGGTACGAATTAAGTTATTAAGTAGATTCTATGCCTCTAACGTAATAACGGGATTCCAATTTGCAGTAAATTTTTATTGGGCATCATTCCTCCTGAGTTTCCCATATTTGCAGTAATTATTATCATATACAGGAAGAATTAATCAATATTGAGGTTCAATTTCCAATCTAGAAGACATGTGCCTATTAAAGTACTAATATAATAATTCGCGTTAAGAAATGGATCTACGTGTTGTAAATTTTTCACAAATATTCATCGCAATATTCTAATCATGGCCTATAATAAAGTCTACCTATACACCTTGGTACATATTTTACAAAAGTAAAGTTACTCTGAGTACGGCAACATTGTTTCCGTATATTTTACTTAGTATTTAACTATATACTTCGAGATTTTTCACATTATTATATACTGTAGCTCTGTTTAATAAATTATTAATGAGAACACCACTTTACATAGAGTACAAATGTAGCCAGTTCATGTAAGAATACACTAAACAAAGGACCTCCTTCATCCTAACGACTCATCTTGTAACTCGGAAATAGTTGCAATTGAATTTCAATAAACAACAATTTATAGAATTCTTAATTCTCAGGTTTATTATTCCTAAAAAAACGCACTTGTTGCCAACATGACGTACTAAATGGGGATATTTAAAAGCAACGTTGCATTCAAAGAGTTTTTCCGGGGGGGGGGACTTGTTGACTGATTTATATACATATAATCACAATTTTGTTGTTTATATATATACATTAACACATACAAAAATTTTAGAGTATAAAATTTTCTTATGTTCGTATATCACAAATGCAAATTCCACGAAATCTACACAAACAAATGATAAAAAATGTTATACCTTTGCTTTAATTTAATAATGCACCATGAATTTCATCATGGGGTGGTGTAAAATATTGAAGTGCAAAATTGGTGGTTATATGTATAAATCTGAGGAGCAATGGGATAACTGCCCAATACAAAAGAATTGGGCAGTTATCCCATTTGCTCCTCAGATTTGCTTCGCGATTTCAAAAATCCTTAAAAGTTTTAATTTCAAAGTTATTTTCAAACCCATAAACAAGATGAATTTTTACGGATCAAAAGACTACATCAAAGACTTAAACTCCTGGGGAATTTATCAGATACCTTGTGAATGTGGACTTTCATATATAGGACAGACCTGCAGGGCTTTAAGTTTCCGTGTGAAGGAACACAAGACATATGTACGGAACTATGAACTGAAGAAGTCGTCTATAGCTCAACATTGTCACGAAAATAACTATAACTTTTTGTTTGGAAACGCTACGCTTATTGATAAACCGGACTCGACTTTCAAGCTTAATATATTAGAAGCTTTCCACATATACCGGAACTCGTCACGGCTTGTCAACGACAGGACGTCGACTCCATTTCTTTCAAGCGCGTGGAAACAACTCGCCAAAACCCGTGACCGTCAGAATTCTGATGATGTCACAATGATTTGAATGTTTACGCTCCATTCGTCCTAAGGAAGCCGAGCCAAACGCTCTGCGAAACTATAGTCGATGTATAATAAACATTTTGTTGTGCGAAACGTTGTTATTATTATTCTGTCTTAACACCGCAAGCTTTGTAGTCATAAATTATATATAATTTCAGGTGTCAACTGGACCTTTGACTACAATTTGGAGCGTAAGTATATTGATATATCTTACACAGGGAGCCGATCATATAACATCTTGCTTCGCTTCCGTTTTTGTGGACTATACTATACTGATATTGACTTTCTACAGGAACTTGAATCCCTGTTCCTAATCTCGATCATGACGAACTAACTGTCTGCGACTATCAACCGTTTTTCCAGACTGAGGATAAAAAAGTTCAAATTGCTGAACCACCTAAATTTCTTGCTTCTATGCAAGAGATGCAAGATATTACCAAATTTTATCCGTGTGAAATGCAACCTGGGACCTTCCCATAACATCAACAAAGCCATATCTAACGCTTCGTTTGCACTATTAAGAGCTATCATTAAAGATACAAGAAAGAATATTGCGAACGTTGAATTCGAACTGTACAACCTGCACCTTTTACTGGCTAAAACATTACCAGATTTTTGTGACCTGGACTGCAAAACTTGGTCTAGGAGTTCCAATATGTCATTTACTCATAAAATGACATTAGGACGGAAATTTAAAAAATTAACAAAATGACAACAACCATAAAGAAAATTCTACATCACAAATTGAAGATATCTTTCCGGATAATGAAGTAATATCTAACCTTTCTAGTTTTAACCCGAGCGAAATTCAAAAACAGATTTTACGTTACAATTCGAATTTTGCGATTTCGAAAAAGGTACCAATATCCAATATCATTGCGGCGGTTGAGGAGTCCGTGATAAAAAGCGATCTAAATTCTGATCAAAAAGAAACTATTATACATTGCGTTAGCCAGACAATAACGGCAAAGTCCATTCCACCATTTAAACCGAATCTCAGCAAGGAAGAATACTATGCTCAAAAAGAATCTCAGCCGCCCCGGTGGCGCAGTGGTCTAAGCGATGGCCTCTGATCATTCGTCCGAACGGGGTCCGGGTTCGAATCCCGTCAGGCATGGATGTTGTGTTTGTCTTACGGCACTGGCTCTCTCCCTTCCCTGGAACCAGTGACCCTAAATTAGGGACGGGCGACTGCTTATAGCCCATTGAGTTGCTCACGGTGGTCGTTAAACCTCCAATCAAAAAAAAAAAAAAAAAAAAGAATCTCAGTCAAATCACGATATTGTCATCACTAAAGCTGATAAAGGAGGACAAGTTGTTATTCTGGACAAGAAACATTACGAGGCAGAGGTCGAAAAACTTATTACCGAGGGACCCTATAAGGAAATAAAAAATGACCCATCGGAGAAACAATTAAAGGAAGTTCGGAAATTGGTAACAAGTTGTGTAACCCTTGACCAAAGCTCAAAAAATCATCTGAAGCCCTCATATTCCCGTTGTCCAAGTTTCTGTGCACTTCCGAAGATACACAAGATTGGTGTCCCCTTTCGTCCCATAGTCAGCAATATAGGATCAGCTACACATAAGTTGGCCAAATTTCTATCTTCGAAACCATCGACTTTAACGACTTCTTCGAACAAATCTTCTGTAAAAATTCCATTGATTTTGTCAATCGGCTAAAGCGACATCCATTTAACGATCAGTTCGCCTTATCCTTCGATGTAAAATCCATGTTCACAAGTATCCCAGTGAATGGAGCTCTCCAAGCATTAAAATCAAGTCTCAAAGAACATCATTTCAGCCAACCGGAAATAGAAGAGTTTTTGAGGCTAGTGGAAATTTGTATAAGACAAAACAGTTTCCTTTTTCGTGGAAGATTTTTCCTACAGACCGAAGGCCTTCCAATGGGTAGCCCACTGTCACCTATTTTATGCGAAGTCTACATGCGTCACTTTGAAGACCAACTATTTCAGCTTGTTACATTTGACCTGTGGATTCGACATGTAGATGATACTTTTGTTCTCTGGAATGGCATGAACTCGGAAATAGCCGCCCCGGTGGCGTAGTGGTCTAAGGCGCTAGCCTCTGATCATTCGTCCGTAAGGGGTCCGGGTTCGAATCCCGGTCAGGCATGGATGTTGTGTTTGTCTTACGGCACTGGCTCTCTCCCTTCCCTGGAACCAGTGACCCTAAATTAGGGACGGGCGACTGCTTATAGCCCATTGAGTTGCTCACGGTGGTCGTTAAACCTCCAATCAAAAAAAAAAAAAAAAACTCGGAAATACCTAAATTAGTTGAACTTATCAATTCAATCGATCCTCATATACAGTTCACATATGAGACTGAGAATAATGGCTGCTTACCATTCCTCGATGTCTTTGTGTCACGCTCTCAAGGATCCTTTAGTACAACAGTTTATCGAAAACCATTTGCTGTTTCCTTACCCCCTCATGCAAAATCAAATCATCCATGGAAACAAAAGATCTCGGCCTTCTTCACATACGTATATCGTGCAATACATATCTGCTCAACTGAGGATTCCTTACAGAAAGAGCTTGATTTTCTTAAACGAATTGCAGCACACAGAGGATACAGCCCTTCCGTTATAAACAAAGCTGTCCAAAAATTTAGGAAACCAAAGCCTGTGTGCCCACTCATGCCTATAGACCTCCCAATACAAAAGAATTGGGCAGTTATCCTATTTGCTCTTCAGATTTGCTTCGCGATTTCAAAAATCCTTAAAAGTTTTAATTTCAAAGTTATTTTCAAACCCATAAACAAGATGAATTTTTACGGATCAAAAGATTACATCGAAGACTTAAACTCCTGGGGAATTTATCAGATACCTTGTGAATGTAGACTTTCATATATAGGACAGACCTGCAGGGCTTTAAGTTTCCGTGTGAAGGAACACAAGACATATGTACGGAACTATGAACTAAAGAAGTCGGCTATAGCTCAACATTGTCACGAAAATAACCATAACTTTTTGTTTGGAAACGCTACGCTTATTGATAAACCGAACTCGACTTTCAAGCTTAATATATTAGAAGCTTTCCACATATACCGGAACTCGTCACGGCTTATCAACGACATGACGTCGACTCCAATTCTTTCAAGCGCTTGGAAACAACTCGCCAAAACCCGTGACCGTCAGAATTCTGATGATGTCACAATGATTTGAATGTTTACGCTCCATTCGTCCTGAGGAAGCCGAGCCAAACGCTCTGCGAAACTATAGTCGATGTATAATAAACATTTTGTTGTGCGAAACGTTGTTATTATTATTCTATCTTAACACCGCAAGCTTTGTAGTCATAAATTACATATAAAACGAGGTAGATTTTTTTTTTTTGTTTGGAGGTTTAACGACCACAGTGAGCAACTCAATGGGCTATAAGCAGTCGCCCGTCCCTAATTTAGGGTCTCTGGTTCCAGGAAGGGAGAGAGCCAGTGCCGTAAGACAAACACAACATCCATGCCTCACCGGGATTCGAACCCGGACCCCGTTCGGACGAATGATCAGAGACCATCGCTTAGACCACTGCGCCACCGGGGCGGCAAACATAACTTCACTGTGCACACTGAATAAACACCACAGGCGTAGGAAATACATATACACCGCTATAGTATAATTCAACGAACCCAATAGGCCGCCCCGGTGGCGCAGTGGTCTAAGCGATGGCCTCTGATCATTCGTCCGAACGGGGTCCGGGTTCGAATCCCGGTGAGGCATGGATGTTGTGTTTGTCTTACGGCACTGGCTCTCTCCCTTCCCTGGAACCAGTGACCCTAAATTAAAGACGGGCGACTGCTTATAGCCCATTGAGTTGCTCACGGTGGTCGTTAAACCTCCAATCAAAAAACAAAAAAAAAGAACCCAATAGAATCAGTACCAGAAACAATATAACACCAGATGGGAGTACTTCCTACGCCAGTAGGAAGAAACCAATATATACAACGAACTGACACAAATACAAGTAATCACACAACCAGTGAGCAAAATGTGGTCGAGATTCTTACCAATCGGTAAGAATCAACAAAAAGAATCAGCAACACAAACCAGAAGCGGCAAAGAAATTCTCGTCCGAACAAAACCATCCACTCAAAGAATGGCGAAGCACATCATGAAATCTAAACCAGCCAGCATCTTGAGACCACACTGGGAGCAGGCCAATGAATTTGAGGAGCGGGCCTCAGCATGTCCCATGCGGAGGCGAGCTGTGAGGCGGCTTCTGAAGTGAATACGAAGCGTGTCACACGCTGCAAGGATACAGGTAGAAGTTGCCACAGGACGAGTATACAAATGTTAGATGAAAATTACTTGTTTCACCAAGACAAACAAATACGCGCAGACATCTGAAAGTCGGGCAGGGGGTGTTTTGTAAGGAGAAGCCAAGCATATGCCGTGAATGGAAGATCTCGAGAGGTGATATGATCCGCAATTTGAAAAGCTGTATGAAGAATCTGCAGGAGGACAGGGCAGTAACAATACATGTGATCAACGTCTCCATTAGATTCGCAGAACGGGCAGAGGAAGAAAGAGACTTACGCGAAAAAAGAAGAGGAACAGGAAGAAGATGGTGAACATTAACCTCCAACGGAGGTTAATGTTCACCATCTTCCAAGAGTAGGAAGCGGAGCAGATGGC
The DNA here is from genome assembly GCA_039090855.1 of Macrothele yani. Classification (NCBI taxonomy): domain Eukaryota; kingdom Metazoa; phylum Arthropoda; class Arachnida; order Araneae; family Macrothelidae; genus Macrothele; species Macrothele yani. The sequence continues at coordinate 197,565,064 of CM077009.1, forward strand.
TGTAGGAAGCGGAGCAGATGGCTGTAGAGAGAGTGGACGGAGCAGCTGGAAGAGGATGCAGAACTGCAAAGGGGGTGAGGAAAAAGTGTTACAAAGAAGCAGTTGAGATAGAAAGAAGAGGGAGAGGAACACCCCGAAGGAGGAGGAATAAAGGAACAGGAAGACTCGGACCAGAGACAGGGATAAGGCCGGTGTTAGTAACCATAGAGGGGTGGATAGAAGCAAGGGAAGAACGGAGAAGAGCATAATCAGCTGCAAGAGAGTTAGTAGGATCAGAGAACAGGGAGGAGAGGGGTCTCCAGGCCAGGTCAGAATTAACCAGGGCACGTACAGTTAAGATACTAGAACGAATCCAGGAAGGAAGGAGAAAAAGAAGGCTGGTGGGAGGGAGGTTGAAAAGGCTGGTGGGAAAGAAGAGAGGTTCGTCCAAAAGATCAAGAGTAGTGGTTGGGATAGCCCGAGAAAGCGGGATAGAGCGAAAGTACGTCAGATTTTCAGATTCAAAGAGGAAAAATTAGCAGAAGGAGTAGTAAAGGAATCCCTCCTAAGAAAAAGGAGAAAGGAAAAAGATGGGTCATGCAAAGAGAGAAGAACATCCAGAGTAGAAAGAAGAGAGGGAGAAGCGGCAACCAACAGACGAAGAAATTAAACAATGCGGTGAGCACGGTAGTATCGGTGAATATCCGTGAGGTTGATACCTCTCAAAGAGGGAGAGATGGAGTGTCTCCGCCGCGATCCAGTGCTTCGAGGTCCATATCAGCGACGTGAATAAGCTCTGTACGATATCAAGGCAGTACGTTGGCATTACGACAACGGACCACGAGAACGTGATTTGAGATAAAAAGTAGCGGTGCAAAATCGCAGCTTGTTGGTGGTATGAAGTATAGTAAAGAGCTGAACTCCAAAAGCCCGCAGATCGTTGAAGACGAGGAAGTACGGAACCCCAGGATGTTGAGGCTGCCGTAAACGGGCGTCCAATGTGAGCACCCATAATTTTCTGGACCGAGGAGAACCACACTGCACCGCACGGGGCATCAGTGCGGCCCACCCAGGACCCGCACCATAACCCTGTGATTTCCTCTAAATTTAAGGAAGCACCAGACAGAGCAGCGTATGATTGGTATGCCTGATATAACACAGAAAACTGAGCATCATGATGAAGACAGAACGTGGCATCATCCGCATACGCGGTGTACACATAGCGATGATGCAGTGTACTCTCAACTGTAGCAGGCATGGTTGAGAGAAGTGATCTGCGTACCGAAAGAAGGAAAGGCTCAATTGCTAAAGCAAAGAGTTGGCCTGAGAGGGGACAACCCTGCTGGATCATGAAATCTAAACCAGCCAGCATCTTGAGCCCACACGGTGTTAAAGCGGGCCAAGGAATTTGAGGAGCGGGCTTCAGCATGTTCCATGCGGAGGCGACCTGTGAGGCGGCTCTTGAAGTGAATACGAAGCGTGTCACCCGCTGCAAGGATACAGGTAGATGTTGCCACAGGACGAGTATACAAATGATAGAGGTAAATAACTTGTTTCACCAAGACAAACAAATACGTGCAAACATCTGGAAGTCGGGCAGGGGGTGTTTTGTAAGGAGAAGCCAAGCATACGCCGTGAATGGAAGATCACGAGAGGTGATACGATTCGCAAATTGAAAAGCTGTATGTAGAATCGGCAGGAGGACAGGGCAGTAACAATACATGTGATCAACGTCTCCAGTAGATTCACAGAACGGACAAAGTGCAGAGGAAGAAAGAGACATACGCAAAAGAACGAGAGGAACAGGAAGACGACGGTGAAGATACCGCCAGTGAACATTAAGCTCCAACGGAGAAGAAAGAGGAGAAGAGGAAGCGGACCAGATGGTTGTAGAGAGAGGGGACGGAGCGTCAGGAAGAGGATGCGGAACAGCAAGGGGGGTGCGGAAAAAGTGGTACAAAGAAGCAGTAGAGATAGAAAGAAGAGGGAGAGGAACACCCCGAAGGAGGAGGAAGAAAGGAGCTGGAAAACTCTGACCAGAGACAGGGATAAGGCCAGTGTTAGAAACCACCAAAGAGGGGTAGATCGAAGCAAGGGAAGAACGGAGAAGAGCATAATCAGCTGCAAGAGAGGGAGTAGGATCAGAGAACAGGAAGGAGAGGGGTCTCCAGGTCAGGTCAGAATTAACCAGGGCACGTACAGTTAAGATACCAGAACGAATCCTGGAAGGAAGGAGAAAGAAAGGCTGGTGGGAGGGGTGGACAAGGGACGAAAAGAAGAGAGGCTCGTCCAAAATATCAAGAGTAGTGGTTGGGATAGCCCGAGAAAGCGAGAGAGAGAAAAACGTCAGAGCTTTAGAAATCAAAGAGGGAAAGTTAGAAGAAGAAGCAGTAAAGGTATTCATCCTAAGAAAAAGGAGAAAGGAAAAAGATGGATCATGCGAAGAGAGAAGAACATCCAGAATAGAAAGAAGAGAGGGAGAAGCGGCAACCAACAGACGAAGAAATGAAACAAGGCGGTGGGCACGATAGTATCGGTGAATATGCGCGAGAATTGTCTAGACCGAGGAGGACCACACCGCACCCCACGGGGCATCAGTGCGGCCCACCCAGGACCCGCACCATAATCCTGTGCTTTTCTCTAAATTTAAGGAAGCGCCAGACAGAGCAGCCTATGATTGGTATGCCTGATGTAACACAGAAAACTGAGCATCATGACGAAGACAGAACGTGGCATCATCCGCATACGCAGTGTACACATAGCGATGATGCCGTGTACTTGCAACTGTAGGTGGAATGGTTGAGAGAAGTGATCTGCGTGCCGAAAGAAGGAAAGACTCAAATGCTAAGGCAAAGAGTTGTCACGAGAGGGGACAACCCTGCCTGATCCCTCGTTGAAACGGAACTGGAGCAGTAACAAAGAAAACCGTCCGGACGTGAAAAAAGGCGCCCCGATAGAGGCCAAGAAGAATAGACACGAAGCAAGGAGGAAAGCCAAAGGATAGAAGGACAGCAGAAAGATAGTCGTGGGAAACATTATCGAAAGCGGATTTATGATCAATAAATATTAAGCAAAGCAAGTGGTTATGAATGTTTGCGAGCAAGAAAGGTGAGAAGGAGAAGAAAGGAGATATTGTTTGTAATAGACCAACCAGGCACAGGGTATGACTGGTCGGGAGAAACAATGAAGGGAAGAACATTGTTTAGCCTGCGAGAAAGGAGTTTAGTGTAAAATTTGAAGTAAAAATTTAGTATAGAGATGGGGCGCCAATTCTTCATGTCCAGAAGGTCCCCTTTTTTGGGGAGAAGTATGACATGTGCGACGGTGAAGTCCGGCGGTAGCACAGCAGAAGAAAGAGCGCATGAGAAGCAAGCAGAGAGAAAAGGTAAAAGAGAAGGAAGAAAAGCTCGGTAGAAGGAGAGAGGAAGACCGTCAGGTCACGGGGAAGCATGAGGGTTGAGAGATGCGAACGCCTCTCGAAGTTCAGGTAAAGAGAAATCGGAAAGTAGAAGCGGACAGAGACGAGACGGGACCTGAGGTAAAGAAGAAAGAAGGGGAGAGGAAGAAAAGGAAACAGAAGGCTGTGCCACCGTGCGGTACTTCTCCGTGAAGAAGCTACGAACTGTGGAGCAAACGATCGACTGGTTTCCAGTAACAGTGCCATCCTCGAGAAGCAGAAATTGAACAGAAGAAGAGGCTCGCTTCTTAGATTCAAGTCGTGCAAGGTATTCATACGACTTTGATGACAGTGAAATATGCCGTAAGCGCATCCGCCTTACAGCCTGTTGAGCAAGCGGCTTGTTGTTGTTGTTGTTGTTGTTGATTGGAGGTTTAACGACCACCGTGAGCAACTCAATGGGCTATAAGCAGTCGCCCGTCCCTAATTTAGGGTCACTGGTTCCAGGGAAGGGAGAGAGCCAGTGCCGTAAGACAAACACAACATCCATGACTCACCGGGATTCGAACCCGGACCCCTTCGGACAAATGATCAGAGGCCAACGCCTTAGACCACTGCGCCACCGGGGCGGCGCAAGCGGCTTGAGCAGTGCCTGCAAATCTCCTCGATATGCAGAGTAAAGTGGGTCCGTTATCGGCATCGTTGTTAATATACCACGGAGATTATCAATCTGCTGAGCTCGCTCCGTGTGTACGGCAAAGGAATAATTCCTGATGAAGAGCCGAAGGTCTCTCTTTACCTGCAACCAAAGATGTAGTGCGCTAGGGGTAGGATTCAACAAGTTGCGACGGCTGGCGAGGAACCGTTCAACGGCAGTGCAAAAGGTCGGATCTTCCAGAAGCTCATCATCAAATGTCCAAGTACATCGTACACGAGAAGGGGTGGTAGGTACGCTAACAGTGAGGCTAACAACACAATGATCGGACTTAGCCGTTGGTACGTGAGTAATATCCGTGACAGATGAAATCAAGGTGGGCGAAACATAGATATGGTCGAGGCGTACCATGGCCGAACCCAACGCTACTGGTCCATGCCAGGTAAACGATATGGTGGTAGGAAACAAGTATCGAAAAGCATCCACCAGCTGAAACTCGTGGACCAACTGGGAGAGTAGAGTAGCAAGGTGGAGGCGATGTTCGCGACGTGAGGAGCTTCAATCTAAGGATGGTTGAAGGGTACAGTTGAAATCTCTTCCCAGAATAACTAATTCCTGGGAGGGGATTGTGTCAAGAGTATCATGCAGACAGGTACAGAAAGCTGTCACCACAGACTCATTCTGTGGAAAATGCGCATTAAACACATGGAAAGTCTTCTGATCAAGGCAAAATATAAACAGTTGCAATTTTCCAGGATAAAGAGTTCGTACCACATGAGAAGTGAAGCGATGAAACAGGCAGTGGTGAATCCCGATGGAGACACCACCTCCTCGTGCGAGACGATATTCATGGAAGAACGTGTACGGCCACGTTCTCCAAAGCTGAAAGGGGGTAGTTGCTTCACAGTTCGTTTCTTGGAGGAAAATAATGTCAGCAGACACAGATCTCAAATCTTCAAATACCATTGCATTGATCACAGGGGTGGCAAAACCCCTGCAGTTAAATGTCAGCGCTCGGAAGGCTTAGGTCCTCCGTGGACACATATGACCTGGAACTGGCAAGATAGAATTTTCCCACTTGTTGGCGAATCGTCGAGACAACGTCACCATTATCTCCGGTCGCTTGGGCGTAGCTTTGAAATGCATAATCCACTGCTTTTAATTGATGAAGGATAACCGGCAGCGTATCAACAGCTTCGTGAACTAAAGCGGTAATGGTGTTCTGCCTCACTTTGTAGCACAGTATTTCATATAATTGCTTATAGGTGACTGGTTGCTCTAGGATGTTGTAATGCCGAAGCTAGGTAACAAAATCATCATAGAGGAAGAATGCAGAAGCCGCCCCGGTGGCGCAGTGGTCTAAGCGATGGCCTCTGATCATTCGTCCGTAAGGGGTCCGGGTTCGAATCCCGGTGAGGCATGGATGTTGTGTTTGTCTTACGGCACTGGCTCTCTCCCTTCCCTGGAACCAGTGACCCTAAATTAGGGACGGGCGACTGCTTATAGCCCATTGAGTTGCTCACGGTGGTCGTTAAACCTTCAATATAAAAAAAAAAAAAAAGAATGCAGAATCCTCACGGGAGTCAATAGACATGTCAAAATCCTTCCAAGAAGCGGGGGATGTACGACGTCTGCCGGAAGCACGGGGGGGGGGGGGAGCGAGGTGGAGCTCTCCCACGCTTAGCTGCACCACCCTGAGCTCGTGCCGCCAGTCGTTTCTCAGTACGAGAATGTGTGTCGTCTACCGAACCATCGCTTAAAGCTGGGTCACCCGTGCTGTAGGAGGAATCCTCAGGATCCACATCAGAAGTCGCAGTATCAGAAATAATAGGACTACTTTCCGAGGGTTGAGGAACTTCTGGGGTGCGGAAAGGCTGTGTTAAAGGTAGTGCTGGGTAGTTTTCCGTGGTGTTGGGTGGCGGACAAGGCGCCGCCTGCCCAACATCCAGGTCAGATGAAATCACAGAGGAAGAGTTGACGGGAACATCTCGGGCAACGGTCTTGGATGGAGGCGCACGATCCCTAGCTGGAGCCTGTTGTGAGAGAACACTCTGGCAATCTTTCTGGTGGTGCCCAAAGTTTTTGGCACTTACTGCAGTGATAAGTAGTTAGTACATCTATCCGGCGAAGATGCTCCCCACAGTTGACAGTCAACTGAGTAGGACAGTTTTCAATGGAATCTTGCTTCGGAAAAACAACCCGAGCAACTCGTCTCGCACCTTGAATTTCACGAGCAACAGCTCGACCCTCCGGTTTGGCTGGGGCTGCAGAGTGAGTAACAATAGGGCCAACAACTCTACCAACCAAGAAAAGATGCAACTACAGACAGCAAGGTATCTGTTACTTCAGGCGGTACAGGATAGAACTAGACATTGACCGGCCGGTACGCAACTGGCTCGGGAAAGGTATGACAATCACGAATGGTTAAACCCTTATACGCATATTCCTCTTTTGTAAAATACACTATTACAACAGATGGTCTACGTGCCATGAACTGAATAGAGGTAGAGGTAAACATACCTTTTAAGGCATCTTCATACACATAGAGGGGTGTATTCGGTAGAGCTTCGAAGACCACTTCACGATCGAGAATCGTTTTAAAAGATTGTCCAGCCGAGGATTCCAGCAGAATGTCCAGTTGAATGGTATTCCCGGTTCGGTGTAGAAGAGGCGTTAAAGTGTGTGCTTCACTGTACATCTCACGAAGAGCAGGGCGTGGTTTGGATGTTGCTGCTGAATACGAGGTAGATGCTGTAGACAAGAAGGAGAAGGAGCAGGAATCCCAGGGGTAGTAGTATCCATGACGTCATCAGCATTGGCAACTCTTTGACACGTTGAGCCAGTAACAGGCAGGGCACCAGAAGGGCAGTCGTTCGAAGCAGCACTGGAGGGTAGTTGAACGCCGCCTGGCAGAGAAGGCACTGTGACATCGGTAGTTGCAGAAGAAGAGGAAGCAGTGAGGTCACCGGAAGTGGGGACGGAGCTCTGGCAATGGTCCACCACTTCGGTTGACGCCATTGCAAATGGCACCGACGCACCGGAGCCAACCGCTCGGTCAAAACGTAAACAAAACAGAAAAACGATATAAAACAACGACTCACCAACTCGTGAGCAAGACGGGAAGAATAACCAGACCTTGAACTTAAGGCTGGCACAAAACAAACAGTACAGGAGAGGTTAAAACACTCACTAGCAGGCCAGAATAACAGATGGAGTGCAACGACAGTATTTGTTTACATTCTGCGACTCACAAGCCCCGATCTCCGAACAAGTTACCCGAGAGCCGAGCCGAACGAATGGTGTATCGTCACGATGCGTGAACTCAAGGAGGTTATATTACTGGAGACACCACTGGCTCTGCCGCCATAGGTCACAGCTAATCTGTGGTGTGACGTCACAAGCAGGCAAAAGGAACTAAATTATACTGTTGATAAAACAGTAAGCTTGTGTATCATTGATAAACATTATTGAATTACTCATTTTATCTGTTCATACGCTTAGAAGCTTTTGTTCCATTGGTTTCCAAGCAGCTTCTCTTCTTCGGTAGCGTCGCGCCTGCTCATGACGTCATTTGCAGCACGGAAGGTGACTTATGGCGGCTAATGCTGCGTGGATAGGAGTGGTGTCTCCAGTAATATATCCCTTTGCCTGAACTGAACGCCATCCACTTTAACGTAGACCACGTTGAGCACTTTCTGAAGAGTTACCTTGTAGGTTTTGTGAACATGATCCCTCCTCGTGCTTTCCTTTCGTTCCTTGGCAACAGCGGGTAAATTTTTTCGGAGTTTCTATTTCAAGGAGGTTAGAATAGATGGAGTAAGGGTGACGTCACAGACTTGAAGCACTTTGAGCAGACGACGCAGAGCTGATGGCTACGCCCAGTGAGACGTTACTAGTACTTTTTTACCATTGCGGGAATAATGAATAGACCGTTTTTCATCAAAAAAGTTATACTTTTTTTAAAATGCGATTGTGCTGTGCCTTTGCATGGGTCAACTCATCAACTAAAGCACCTAATGGTGTAACTTCCATAGGAAATTGTGCATAGAAATATAAGGCTTCAACAACTTTCTTCCACAATTGTCTGTCTTGAGCCTATCTCCTCCATGTTACTCCGACATGCTTTCGAGTTTCATCCACCCATCTCCCATGGGGCCTTCTTGGTTTTTTTCTGTAACACCTAAGCTATGATTTAACTCCGGGGCTCCAGATGTCTTTCCCTGAAGACTAGTTTGGGGTTCCTGAGTTGTTTTTTTCTATGTCATTTGTATTTGGAATCATGAAATTGGGTTGCTTGTGGTTAATTCTATGTTTATTTCTACTACGTCTAATTCCTGCTGCAGGGAACAGTGTTGAAGTGGTCTAATTACTACAGGAGTGTGCTTCACTTTTTTTTATTGATACATATATACGTATTACGAAAACTTCCTTTGGTAACACGGAACGGAAATCGTTCTGTACCCCATCAAACATGGCTGCCACTTGTTTCCGGTGGCTTCACCCGTTCGCCGACGTAAGACCTCTACGTACTTCGGTCTTGTTGGTGGAAATAGCTTCGGCCTTAAAGAAGATAGACGAAGCTAAACATGTGTTATTTTCATTGGAAGGCAAAATACCCAATCTGAATATCTAACAAAGTAATAAAACCATAATTAATTGGTAAGGCGAAAGCATTACAAAATATCCTGCCGATGTTACTCCTCTAAAGGTAATTTTGGCTTTTCAAAATTTGTTGTACATATATAACATTCTGTGAATTTCGTTCTATCTAAATCTCGCGAACGTTATGGAAATGCTCTTGAAGAAATTGAGTAATGTGGATTTACAGACTGTTTTTGGGCATTTTATTTACTTCCAATTTCCAGCACACAGCTTCCTACCAAAGAAGGGACAAAATGCCACCTTATGTTCGCTTTGATGAAAGTCTGGGTAGGTGACAACTATAAAATCAGTGAACTTTTTTCTTTGTCAATATTCTGAAATATGTAGTGAAAATTTGATCAGCCATTTAGAAAAATATGCTTTCAAAGCTCACATGGTTTCATTTCTATATTTTTTTGTTATATGTTTCAATTAAAAAGATTTTCTCAAAGCATTCCTAATGCTATCTTAGATATCAGACATGACTGTAATTTGGCTTTATTTTGTATGTGTGGACAACACAATTAATTGCAAAGATCATGCACTGTTTAGTTCATGACTGCATAATATCGAAAAGGGAAGGTATTAGACAAACAGGTTTCTGAATAAATAAAAATCCTAAGTTCCTCAGCATGGAATCAGTGCTGAAGCATTCTATGAGAGAAGTCACTGAACAGTTAATTGTGAAGGAAGTGAAAGCAGAAATTGATACTTCAATGCACATTCCATGTCAAAGTGAAGATCTCTAGGAATGTGAATTATGCTTCCAGAAATTCTCAGGAGGATCTACATATACAACTTCATACAGGTGAAACTCTTTTAAACTCCAATGTGTGTCACAAGGAATTCAAACAGAAAGTTAGTCTCTTCATGCATATAAAGGTCCATGCAGGAGAACAACCTTATGATTCTTACATGTGTTCTAAGTAGCTAATTGAAAAAGGCAGCACCTCAAAGCATAGTCTCTTTCAGTCAAGTGAAAAAGATCACCAATGTCATGTAAGCTTAAAACGGTTTGCATACAAGTGTTATCTTTCCAGGCACATGCTTGTTCACGTAGGTAAAAAGACTCGCCAGTGTGATATATGCTCCAAACAATTGAGTTGTAAAGGTGACCTTTCAGTGCACATGCCCCTTCACACAGGTGAAAAGCCTCACCAATGTGCTGTATGTGCCAAACAATTTACTCATAAAAGTTATCTTTCAAGGCACATGCTCCTTCACACAGGTGAAAAACCTCACCAGTGTGATGTATGTTCCAAGCAATTTACCCGTAAACATTACCTTTCAGTGCACATGCGCCTTCACACAGGTTATAAGCCTCACCAGTGTGAAATATGCTCCAAACAATTTACTAACAAAAGTGTTCTTTCAAAACACATGCTCCTTCACACAGGTGAAAAGCCTCACCAGTGTGATTTATGTTTTAAACAATTTACTCATAAAAGTAATCTTTCAATGCACATGCTCCTTCACACAGGTGAAAAGCCTTACCAGTGTGATGTATGTTCCAAACAATTTACTCGTAAAAATAATCTTTCAAAGCACATGCTCCTTCACACAGGTGAAACTCCTCACCAGTGTGATGTATGTTCCAAACAATTTACCCGTAAACATTACCTTTCAATGCACATGTGCCTTCACACAGGTGATAAGCCTTACCAGTGTGATGTATGCTCCAAACAATTTACTAACAAAAGTGTTCTTTCAAAACACATGCTCCTTCACACAGGTGAAAAGCCTCACCAGTGTGATTTATGTTTTAAACAATTTACTCATAAAAGTAATCTTTCAAGGCACATGCTCCTTCACACAGGTGAAATGCCTCACCAGTGTGATGTATGTTCCAAACAATTTACTCATAAAAGTAATCTTTCAAAGCACCTGCTCCTTCACACAGGTGAAAAGCCTCACCAGTGTGATGTATGTTCCAAACAATTTACTCATAAAAGTAATCTTTCAAGGCACGTGTTCCTTCACACAGGTGAAAAGCCTAACCAGTGTGATGTATGCTGCAAACAATTTGCTGACAAAAGTGCTCTTTCAAAGCACATGCTCCTGCACACAGGTGAAAAGCCACACCACTGTGATGTATGTTGTAAACAATTTACCCGTAAAAGTAATCTTTCAAGGCATGTGCTCCTTCATAGAGGTTAAAAGCCTCACCAGTGTGATGTATGCTCCGAACCATTTGCTGACAGAAGTGCTCTTTCAAGGCACATGGTCCTTCACACAAGTGAAAGAGCTTCACTGGTGTGATGTATGCTCCATATACTTTGCTCAGAAGAGTTATATTTCAGTGCATATGCTCCTTCATGCAGATAAATAACTGCAGCTCTGTTTTTGTGTTCTTGAACAGGACCATTCCTAATTTTGATATATGAAGATTCATTGAATGGTGCGTAAGATTTATTTTCAGATTTTCCAGGGGGATAATCAGTTTGATGTCATGCTTATCATTTTTATTTTTGGAAATATGTGTGCCTCTAAGGTAATTAAGCTTTTACCAGGTTCGTGCTGTTAGTAATCAGGTTTACAAGTTGTGATGCAAGTTTTAAAGAATGATCAGACACTTCTTTTATTCAATATTCTAGTGAGAACGGGGATTCAGAAAACATAAAATCTTTCTTTAATAGTTAATTTTTTTCAGTTCGATCTGATTTTTCAAAGAAATTATGATGAAATTTAATTGTTTTATTCATTTCAGTGTTTCCTGTAGCAGTGACTAGGAAATTTGTTATGCAGCCTTTGAGGAAAGTGATTTTATTTTGTACTCACCCTGTGGTATTCTTCCCAGAAGATAACTTTGCCCAGGCATAAGGAAATGTTGGCTGTGTGGGTGGTACACTAGCTACCTCACCACTCTTTTCTCCATTAACTCAAACAATTGACAGTTAGTTTATTTTTTTTTTTTTTTGCTACCTTTCATGTGAGCAAAAGGTGTACCAAAAAGGAATATTAGTGGTGTTGCCTATTTTCACATATTCGCTTGCTGAGGAAATGTAGCTTATTCCATGTCATTTATTTATTTCTCCAGTTGCCACATTTTCTTACACATAATGTTTTATCTGTAAACAATGTATGTACTGCAGTAACTAGGAATAGGAGGGAAGAGGGCGTAGGGCCTGACATAGCCTCCCCTCTCCCTAGAATATAAAAAATCACGAAGTTTAACAAAAAAGACAAGCCAACATATATATGGTAGGTTAATATGTGAATAAAACAGGAACTAGCTCATAACCAACAATATATTCCATCATTATTAACCTTCATTACAGTTAAATCAACAACAAATATTTCCAACTCATTCTATAATCACACATATATATATATATAAAATAAACAACAAATATTGTTTGCACCTCGCTATCTAATCACATTAACTCATATTTCTTCAGTTTTACTGTTTTTAAATAGTCTTGGCAACTATACCTGTCTCCTTTCACTTAATATTATAGTTATCATCCTTTATCATATCCCATTTCCCATGTAACATTATGCACACCGTAGTGTAGCATATTCAATATATGCAGCTTACAGTCCACTACCCAGTATCGTCATCCATTCAATCAAAATTACCTATTGTTACAAATTATTTCATAAGATGTGTTTTTAATTTTGTTTTAAATAAGTTAAAATTATTAATAGATGTTAGTTCCTGGGGTAATGAGTTCCAAAATTTTGGGCCACTAAAATTTATGTCCATTTATAGCTTCTCAGTTTGTGGGAAACTTGGAATTAATTTTGATCTATTCCTAGTCTTGTGGTAATGAGTATGTATACTACCCATTTTTTGATCTATTCCTAGTGTTGTGGTAATGAGTATGTATACTGCTCATTTTTTGATCTATTCCTAGTGTTGTGGTAATGAGTATGTATACTGCCCATTTTTTGATCTATTCCTAGTGTTGTGGTAATGAGTATGTATACTGCTCATTTTTTGATCTATTCCTAGGGTTGTGGTAATGAGTATGTATACTGCTCATTTTTTGATCTATTCCTAGGGTTGTGGTAATGAGTATGTATACTGCCCATTTTTTGATCTATTCCTAGGGTTGTGGTAATGAGTATGTATACTGCCCATTTTTTGATCTATTCCTAGTGTTGTGGTAATGAGTATGTATACTGCCCATTTTTTGATCTATTCCTAGTGTTGTGGTAATGAGTATGTATACTGCCCATTTTTTGATCTATTCCTAGTGTTGTGGTAATGAGTATGTATACTGCCCATTTTTTGATCTATTCCTAGTGTTGTGGTAATGAGTATGTATACTGTCCATTTTTTGATCTATTCCTAGTGTTGTGGTAATGAGTATGTATACTGCTCATTTTTTGATCTATTCCTAGTGTTGTGGTAATGAGTATGTATACTGCCCATTTTTTGATCTATTCCTAGTGTTGTGGTAATGAGTATGTATACTGCTCATTTTTTGATCTATTCCTAGTGTTGTGGTAATGAGTATGTATACTGCCCATTTTTTGATCTATTCCTAGTGTTGTGGTAATGAGTATGTATACTGCCCATTTTTTGATCTATTCCTAGTGTTGTGGTAATGAGTATGTATACTGCCCATTTTTTGATCTATTCCTAGTGTTGTGGTAATGAGTATGTATACTGCCCATTTTTTGATCTATTCCTAGTGTTGTGGTAATGAGTATGTATACTGCCCATTTTTTTGATCTATTCCTAGTGTTGTGGTAATGAGTATGTATACTGCCCATTTTTTGATCTATTCCTAGTGTTGTGGTAATGAGTATGTATACTGCCCATTTTTTGATCTATTCCTAGTGTTGTGGTAATGAGTATGTATACTGCCCATTTTTTGATCTATTCCTAGTGTTGTGGTAATGAGTATGTATACTGCCCATTTTTTGATCTATTCCTAGTGTTGTGGTAATGAGTATGTATACTGCCCATTTTTTGATCTATTCCTAGTGTTGTGGTAATGAGTATGTATACTGCCCATTTTTTGATCTATTCCTAGTGTTGTGGTAATGAGTATGTATACTGCTCATTTTTTGATCTATTCCTAGTGTTGTGGTAATGAGTATGTATACTGCCCATTTTTTGATCTATTCCTAGTGTTGTGGTAATGAGTATGTATACTGCCCATTTTTTGATCTATTCCTAGTGTTGTGGTAATGAGTATGTATACTGCCCATTTTTTGATCTATTCCTAGTGTTGTGGTAATGAGTATGTATACTGCCCATTTTTTGATCTATTCCTAGTGTTGTGGTAATGAGTATGTATACTGCCCATTTTTTGATCTATTCCTAGTGTTGTGGTAATGAGTATGTATACTGCTCATTTTTTGATCTATTCCTAGTGTTGTGGTAATGAGTATGTATACTGCTCATTTTTTGATCTATTCCTAGTGTTGTGGTAATGAGTATGTATACTGCCCATTTTTTGATCTATTCCTAGTGTTGTGGTAATGAGTATGTATACTGCTCATTTTTTGATCTATTCCTAGTGTTGTGGTAATGAGTATGTATACTGCCCATTTTTTGATCTATTCCTAGTGTTGTGGTAATGAGTATGTATACTGCTCATTTTTTGATCTATTCCTAGTGTTGTGGTAATGAGTATGTATACTGCCCATTTTTTGATCTATTCCTAGTGTTGTGGTAATGAGTATGTATACTGCTCATTTTTTGATCTATTCCTAGTGTTGTGGTAATGAGTATGTATACTGCCCATTTTTTGATCTATTCCTAGTGTTGTGGTAATGAGTATGTATACTGCCCATTTTTTGATCTATTCCTAGTGTTGTGGTAATGAGTATGTATACTGCCCATTTTTTGATCTATTCCTAGTGTTGTGGTAATGAGTATGTATACTGCTCATTTTTTGATCTATTCCTAGTGTTGTGGTAATGAGTATGTATACTGCCCATTTTTTGATCTATTCCTAGTGTTGTGGTAATGAGTATGTATACTGCCCATTTTTTGATCTATTCCTAGTGTTGTGGTAATGAGTATGTATACTGCCCATTTTTTGATCTATTCCTAGTGTTGTGGTAATGAGTATGTATACTGCTCATTTTTTGATCTATTCCTAGTGTTGTGGTAATGAGTATGTATACTGCCCATTTTTTGATCTATTCCTAGTGTTGTGGTAATGAGTATGTATACTGCCCATTTTTTGATCTATTCCTAGTGTTGTGGTAATGAGTATGTATACTGCCCATTTTTTGATCTATTCCTAGTGTTGTGGTAATGAGTATGTATACTGCCCATTTTTTGATCTATTCCTAGTGTTGTGGTAATGAGTATGTATACTGCTCATTTTTTGATCTATTCCTAGTGTTGTGGTAATGAGTATGTATACTGCCCATTTTTTGATCTATTCCTAGTGTTGTGGTAATGAGTATGTATACTGCCCATTTTTTGATCTATTCCTAGTGTTGTGGTAATGAGTATGTATACTGCCCATTTTTTGATCTATTCCTAGTGTTGTGGTAATGAGTATGTATACTGCCCATTTTTTGATCTATTCCTAGTGTTGTGGTAATGAGTATGTATACTGCTCATTTTTTGATCTATTCCTAGTGTTGTGGTAATGAGTATGTATACTGCTCATTTTTTGATCTATTCCTAGGGTTGTGGTAATGAGTATGTATACTGCCCATTTTTTGATCTATTCCTAGTGTTGTGGTAATGAGTATGTATACTGCCCATTTTTTGATCTATTCCTAGGGTTGTGGTAATGAGTATGTATACTGCCCATTTTTTGATCTATTCCTAGTGTTGTGGTAATGAGTATGTATACTGCCCATTTTTTGATCTATTCCTAGGGTTGTGGTAATGAGTATGTATACTGCTCATTTTTTGATCTATTCCTAGGGTTGTGGTAATGAGTATGTATACTGCCCATTTTTTGATCTATTCCTAGGGTTGTGGTAATGAGTATGTATACTGCCCAGTTTTTGATCTATTCCTAGTGTTGTGGTAATGAGTATGTATACTGTCCATTTTTTGATCTATTCCTAGTGTTGTGGTAATGAGTATGTATACTGCTCATTTTTTGATCTATTCCTAGGGTTGTGGTAATGATTATGGGCATACTGCCCTCTTTCTGATAAGTAACTTTTGAATAAATTTTAGCTAGATCCCCGGAGTCCAATAATATTTAACTTATGAAGTAATATATCATGATTTAAGGTGTCAAATGCTTTTGATAGATCAAGAAGACGCTGGAATACAGTTCTGGAAGAGAAAAAACTTGGAGTGTATAAAATAATCGGTGAAATTGCGAAAGAGTAGAAGACAACCTTGGCTAAAATTGAAAGAGTGATAGCACACATTCCAACAAATCCATCCACAAGAGAAATATTAGCAAGAGAAAAAGAAATTCCGACTTCTTTGGCGCACAGAGACAGTGTTAACGTGCTAGACTTTTTCAGAGGAATTGCTTATAATTCTACCCTTTACTAAAATGTGCTGGTATTTTTCAGTAATTGAATTATAAATTTTACTAACCTGTATTTGAAATTTTCAAGATTGTAAATCTGCCAATGACACAAGAATGTAAAACACAGCACAAATTTAAAAAAGGCAAAATTTTCAAAATAGCATGTCAGAAACATAAAATGTCAAAATGTAATCCAAAATGTAGAACAAATAAAAATTCAAAATGCAATCAGATAGTCACAAGCATAACAAAAATGTGAAACGCAATGTAACATGTAGAACACAAAATAAAACAAATGGCAAAACAAAAAAATGCACACACTATGTAAAATGTACAAAATAAAATAAATGCCAAAACAATAAAATGCACAAGCTATGTAAAATGTAAAGTACAAAATAAAATAAATGCCATATTCATAAGGATTGCATGACAAGCCAAGTTAATAATGCACTTTTACTTAGGCTTTAAACAATAATTATTAGCCTCTATACCTTTTAAAAATCTTTAATAAGTGCAACATTATTAACCTGATTTGTAATCAAACCTTATCAATATGACCATGGCATACAATTACTTAAAAGACTTGTGTCTAAGCCTAGGAGCTATTTAAAGTCTTATACTCGAGTAAGGAGTAAGTAGTGAAGCGCGTAATACAATATACTTAACTGTGAAAATTTTATGCATTTTAGCACGGTTGATTGAAAACTGATAAAAAGGCTTGAAGCCTGTTTATTAATTTTTGTGCCTCTGTAAAAACGCAGTACCACAACCTTGGCATGTTATCGAAACCTTATGAATTCGTCGGATTAAAAATTCCAAAAAAAAAAAAAGGCTAGTAAGATTTTGTGACAGAGTAAAAGCGCAACATTGATAACTTTACATGTTATGTTAACGTTGTGAATATGAGCACGGCGGATTAAAAATTTCAAGAAATCGACTTTGGGATTAATGTGTTGTAGCTGAGAAAAAGTGTAACGTTATCTTTTTTTTCTGTATAAACCATATTACGTGCTGAAATAGCCAAATTATACTGTATATACGTATACTTCAACCATATACGAAGCGCGGACACGGTGAAAATAAAAGTGCGGTTTTGTACGGTCCCCTAACATTTTGTGGCCAGCCTACATGGAAGTGAACACTTTGATATCAAAAACGTGCTTTTCGTACGGCTCCGTAACAGATAGCAATGGACACGTCGCAATCTTTTTATTTTCATTTTTTATCAGTTGGGTGTTTAACGACCACCATGATAAACTCAGTGGGCTATAAGCAGTCGGCCGTTCTTAATTTTGGGCCACTGGTTCCAGGGAAGGGTGAGGGCCAGTGCCAAAAATCAAACACAACGTCCATGACTCACCGGGATTCGAACCCGGACCCTTCTCGGACGAATGGTCAAAAGCCAGCGCCTTAGACCACTGCGCCACCGTAGTGGCTCACGTTGAAATCGAAAATGTATTTTTCATACGGCCCGAAACGCTCTTATGGACATACTAGATGGAATTGGACGCAAAGAGATCATTAACGTAATTTATATTAGCAGGGTGGTATTTTCCGGGTAAATATTACTATTTGTGGAACCACCAAGTTCAGCGGGTGAAAGTAAATGAATGAAAAAGATATTCCTGCAATTTTCCAGTAAACTTATTTTAATTTTTATTTTGTTAATTTAATTTTACGAAACAAAAAAGAAAGGAATAGGAATGCGAATACTTACCTTCGAGGAGGCATCTATAGAACTACCGTACATCTGGCGTGTGCTTCTGAGAATCCCGCGACACTGAAATGCAATGTACCTACAGTAGCGAAAAAGGAATTTGGCGAAACACTTTTTCGACCATAATTTTTTTCTGCTGGACCAAATCGGGTCATTTTGGGATATGATATGTGTTGATTCGTAGGTTACAATGCCGCGTAGTTTGTATTTCGCTCAGAGCGAATTCGTCGTTCGAAATGGGCCAT
This sequence comes from Macrothele yani, assembly GCA_039090855.1. NCBI lineage: Eukaryota > Metazoa > Arthropoda > Arachnida > Araneae > Macrothelidae > Macrothele > Macrothele yani. The sequence continues at coordinate 197,583,113 of CM077009.1, forward strand.
ATTTAACGGTTGCCAATTATTACCCATTTGTTTGCTGCATGTATTAACGTTTTTCTTGGGATTTTTGTAGGTTTTGTGATGTGTAGTGTGATAATAAGTCAATCTTAGGTTTTCAGAAAGGGGTAAAAAGGCGGAGATCCCTGTCAGAGCTCGCCCGGCGACCGTGAACATGATGGAATCCGGAATGCGCGTCACTGACATTGCGAGGGCCCTGAAGATCCGACACCAGTCCATTTCAGCTATCCTGCAACGTTATAAGAAGACTGGGACCGTCGAGAACAGTCCACGATGTGGTAGGTCCTCCGTCGATCTCGTGCTGATCCCACCTTGACTGCTGTGGACATCGCCAACGAATTCCGCGACAGCGACGGCTTGAACGTCAGCCGAATGACCATCTCCCGTCGTCTCATTGCTGGTGGATTGAATGGAAGACGCCCCGCCAGAAAACCACTCATCGGAGTCAAGAATCGACGAGCCAGAGTCGCGTTCGCGCGCCGTCATCGACACTGGACCGCGGCGGACTGGAGTAAGGTGCTTTTCACCGACGAGAGCAAGTTCAACTTGTTCGGAAGATATGGCATCCGATACGTACGACGTCCGTGTGGCCAGAGATTCAACCCCCAGTTCATTCAGCCGACTGGCAAGCACGGAGGAGGATCGCTCATGGTTTACGGCGCCGTCTCTCGCAATGGAATGGGCCCTATCATCAAGATTGACGGAATAATGACCGGCCAGAGCTACACGAACATGCTCATCAACGATGTTTTCCCATGGGCAAAGCAGAACATGCCACCCGGATGGATCATGCAGCAAGACAACGACCCGAAGCACACCTCCAGAGTAGCGAAGGCAGCCTTCCAGCAGCAAAAGGTCACACTTTTAGACTGGCCAAGCCAATCTGCAGACCTTAACCCCATCGAGCACATGTGAGAGGAGCTGGAGAGACGATGTGCGAAGAAAATCTGCCGGAATAGGGCCCAGAAGTTCGACCAGCTGTCTGCAGAATGGGCGCGAATTCCGCAGGTCACCGTCGAGAAGCTAGTGGACTCGATGCCTGCCCATTGTGCAGCTGTTATTAAATCTCGTGGTTATCCCACTGAGTACTAGTTATTGTTTTGTCGTTTTTTCGTACTTGTTTTCTGTTATCGTTGCATTAAATGAATGTGATACACACCTACTTTGTTGGTCAATTTGTATGATCTTCGCGATTAAGCTCGGTACCTGATCTGTGTTAAGGTTTCCGATCCATCTGCAACTGAATAACACATATCTCAAAATGACCCGATTTGGTCCAGCCGAAAAATATTATGGTCGAAAAAGTATTTCGCCAAATACTTTTGTTCGCTACTGTATGTGATGTCGCGTGCATGCGGCTTGGCATTGACATGGCCGTAACTAGGCATTTCTACGCCCGGGCAAACCGCAAAGTATTGTGCCCCATTATCTCTCTCACTCTATCTCTCCGTTTCACTTTTTCCATCTCTTTCACTCACTCTCTGTTTCACTCTATCGCTTTCACACACTCTCTGTATCTCTTTCAACCCCCCCCCTCTCTCTCTCACACACAAACACCAAAAGAACAAAAAAAAAAAACTGCATTGAAAATCTAAGCGGGCACAAGCTACAGAGAAGGATTTTCGAGAAAAATACCTTTAAATTAAAAACAGCAAAAAGCAGATACAATTTCAGAAATATAACAGTACTGCAAAGACTTTCTAATGCAACTAGGCGTGAAAATACATTCATAAGTTCTAACGAAACTAAGTGTTTTGAAAAAGGCACAATCAAAATGTGACTGTTTTAACATCGGACCTTCGACAACACATTTTTTTTAATTGGAGGTTTAACGACCACCGTGAGCAACTCAATGGGCTATAAGCAGTCGCCCGTCTCTAATTTAGGGTCACTGGTTCCAGGGAAGGGAAAGAGCCAGTGCCGTAAGACAAACACAACATCCATGCCTCACCGGGATTCGAACCCGGACCCTGTTTGGACGAATGATCAGAGGCCATTGCTTAGACCACTGCGCCACCGGGGCAGCAGGCAACACATCAAGCAGACCGAAGGTAGCCGACAGTCGTGGCATGCAGCCACAATAAAGACTGAATAGCCTCGAGAGAATCTTCAAAAATGTAAACATCCTTATCTTGCAACGCACGTATAGTCCATCCAACTGAAGAAGTACTGGGGCCCCATTGTTGTAGAAGGGGGCAATGGTTTTTTCTTCAGTTGGACGGACTATGCAACCACACTTTGATTACTGAATGTGAGCAATTAACAACTCCTGAACATTTTAGGGAGGAAATTCTAATTTTAATTGTACCAAAAACTTATGAAAAAGTTTCAGTTCCAATTGTAATCGCATTCCAAACAGTGATGTCTGCGCCCTCTTTCAGCGGCGCCAGGGGCAGAACTTTCTGCCCCGCTCTAGTTACGGCTCTGGCATTGATCATCTTTTTCTTCCCGCTTTGAATTTTGAATATCTGGAACTCTCTATTTACATTACATTATATTTCTTCCTGATGAAGCCACCCGTTTGTGGTGAAAGCTGACGTTTATTCATTTGTGCTTTTAATGCACCATTAACCGGATATTTTTTCATTTTATTGTTATCTTCCGTCTTTAACTTAGACCGTAGGTCGGGTATTGAAGTACTGAATTGTGTTGCATTTCTTAAAAGTAAAAAATTGAACTTTTTACGAAAAATTTATATAGGGGCCATTTGAACCCAGGCCCCGACCCCTTCCGAAAACTATCTATAGTCTAAGTTAGAGTACCATGAGATAGTATACCAAATTTGGCGGTTCTAAATTGAAAACTGCAGATTTTAGAAAAAATTTGAATATGGGCCCGGCCACTGATCATTCGTCCGTAAGGGGTCCGGGTTCGAATCCCGGTCAGGCATGGATGTTGTGTTTGTCTTTCGGCACTGGCTCTCTCTCTTCTATGGAACCAGTTACCCTAAATTAGGGACGGGCGACTGCTTATAGCCCATTGAGTTGCTCACGGTGGTCGTTAATCCTCCAATAAAAAAAAAAAAAAAAAAGAATATGGGCCCACCGACCCAGGGTCGGAAACCTTTCTCAAAACCGTCTACGGACTGAGAGTACCATGAGATATTATACCAAATTTGGCGGTTCTTTATTGAAAACCAGATTTTACGAACATTTTGTATGGAACTCCCTTGACCCTGGGCCCCGACCGCTTCCAAAACCCGTCTACCAACTAAGTGAGAGTTCCATGAGATATTATACCAAATTTCGTGATTCTAAATTGAAAACTAGATTTTACGAAAATTTTGTATTCGAAACCCTTGACCCTGGGCTCCGACCCCTTCCAGAAACTATATGCAGTCTAAGTTAGAGTACCATGAGATAGTATGCCAAATTTCGTGATTCTAAATTGAAAACTAGATTTTACGAAAATTTTGTATTGGGCTCCCTTGACCCTGGGCCCCGACCGCTTCCAAAACCCGTTTACCAACTAAGTGAGAGTTCCATGAGATAGTATACCAAATTTCGTGATTCTGAATTGAAAACTAGATTTTACGAAAACTTTGTATGCGAAACCCTTGACCCTGGGCTCCGACCCCTTCCAAAAACTATATGCAGTCTAAGTTAGAGTACCATGAGATAGTATGCCAAATTTCGTGATTCTAAATTGAAAACTAGATTTTACGAAAATTTTGTATTGGGCTCCCTTGACCCTGGGCCCCGACCGCTTCCAAAACCCATCTACAAACTAAGTGAGAGTTCCATGAGATAGTATACCAAATTTCGTGATTCTAAATTGAAAACTAGATTTTACGAAAATTTTGTATGGGAGACCCTTGACCCTGGGCCCCGACCACTTCCAGAAACTGCCTACAGTCTAAGTTAAAGTACCGTGAGATAGTATGCCAAATTTGATGGTTCTAAATTGAAAACTGTAAATTCTACGAAAATTTTGTTTCTTGACCACGGGCCCCTGGAACCTACGCTCCGACCCTGTTCAAAACCCGTCTACGGTCTAAGTCAGAGTACAATGCGGACGTTTTCTGGACCCTGTCGACAATATGACCGTGTCGACGTTTTTGTTGTCGACATTTCGACACTGTCGAGATTTTGGTGTCGACATTTTGACCGTAGACGTTTTGTACCACACCCGGAGTATAATATTATTCCTTGTTTGTTGCTCGATTTCGTAGTTTTTAAAGCCAGGACCAAAGTGACTCATCAGTTTGTGAACTAACTTTTGAGTTTAATACGTAGGCTCCTGCAATCCACCGACCTCCCCCTTTTTTTCTAGGATCCTCAATTCAGAAAGGTAAACACAATGTCGAGAATGAATCGAAGTCAGTGTTGGGGCCTTATTTGATGCAATTATGTATTCATTGGCATAGTCTACTTACTCTACTATTTTACTAAATGCTCTGTCGTGTTTTACTTGATAAATTTTTCTAGATGTTTCAGTGGTTTCTTCTCTTTTATTCTCTGTCTTTTGAGACGATGCAGTCTTAAGGTACTGTTTGCGGCATGAGTGGTGGTAGCATACATCCTTTGCTATGAAATTTTCGTCACCAAGGTTTAACAGTAAATTTTGATCTTGAAGAACTTTTGCTGCATCTTTGATACTTTTCTTACATCAAACTCTTGTGAGAGGAATTTACAAATATTATTGTACACTGGCGTGCAAAAATTAAGGACGAGACGGTTTTTCGAATGTAACGTCGTGCAGAAGTGTTCCACATCGACTCAAATCATACCATAAGATACCCAAGATGTAAGAATATGGAACAAGTGAGCAAAATCGTCCAAACAAGGAATCCAAAGGATACAAAGGCACTTTATTGAAAAGTTAGCTTCAAGCACAACTGGACAGAAGACAGAAACGTCCATGTGATAGGCGGCTGCCAAGAAAAATCCAGTCTTTAGTAGGGGATATGATCACCCCTGACTGCGTTGCAGGATTTACAACGTCTGTCCATGCTGAGGACGAGGTCGTCAAGGAGCTGTTGAGGCATTGCGGCCCGTTCCTCTTGTAGCGCCAATCGCATCTGCGGAATCGTTGCTGCCGGCTGGTGACGTGCTGCCAAGCGTCTCCGGAGAAGGTCCCACACGTGTTCGATTGGATTTAGGTCCGGGGACCTTGCGGGGCAATCCATGCGTTGAATATCTTCACTCTCCAACAGCTCTGTGACAGTCACTGTACGGTGAGGTGCATCGTTGTCGTGCATGAAGAGGAACTCAGGACCCACAGCACCTTTAAACGGACGCACGTGAGGCAGGAGAACCTCGGTACAATAGCGGACACCAGTGACTGAACCTCCTTGGAAGATGTGGAGGTCAGTACGGCTACCAAGCATGATACCGCCCCAAACGAGAATTCCGCCACCTCCAAATCAGCCCCTTTCGATAATGTTGGAGGTGTTATTGCGTGTTCCCTGCTCTCTCCAGATGTGTATACGTTCAGAATCGCTCGTCAGACTAAATCGGCTCTGATCCGTAAAGAAAACTCGACCACATTGCTGATGTGTCCAGTTCTTGTGTTCCTGGCACCACAGAAACCGCCATCTTCGATGAGCAGGCGTTAATGGCACACACCGTACGGGTCGTCGTGCAAATAGACCACCTTTGTGCAGCCTTCTGGCCACGGTAAAACGCGATAACGGACGTCCAGTTGTTTGCTGCATGTGCCTTGCGATTTCTCCCGCTGTCTGTCTCTTCTCGCCTGTAGGACAATATAGCGGTCGTCCGTCGCCGTGGTTGCTCGAGGACGACCACTGCTAAACTCTTGGACAGCTGTTCCTGTCGTTTGAAATGTTCTCCAAGGTCGTGAAACGAATCTGTGAGCGATCCAGAACTCCTCGGTCACACTTCGACCTTCTTCCAACTCCCCAATGACGCGACCTCGGGTAAAGTCATTCAGATGTCGTCTACTGGATTGCTTGTTGGCCATATCACACGGTGGCAGCAACTAGACGTCGTTCAAGCCAATGTACACCGTGCAATAGCTTTCACCGAATTGCTGAGCGTACACAGCCCGTCTGCTTTATACCCTTCCGACCCCCCCCCTCTACGGCATGCTGCATATATGCACATGCCCTACCGTACCGGACCCTAGGCTATCTCCTGAGTGGTCTTTCGGTCCGTTCTGCCTGCTCGTTCCGCTGTTATGCTAATTTCTCCTCTTCGTCCTTAATTTTTGCACACCAGTGTACTTGGAGTCTTTATAAGTTCTTAATCTTGCAGAAGATGCATCTAATATTTTCTTCCATGTCGGATCAGTTAATCCGAAGATGGGTCCTTGAATATTTTCTGCGTGGATGATACAAGACTTTTCCTCTGCAGTCATTTTAAAATTCTACTACAAATATGCTAACTTGAAACAAAAAAAAAAAAAAAATGTGTAACTACAGGAAGTATTTGTTATTAAATCTGAAACATTTCGTTAAAAAATATCATCTCTGTAACATAAATGGGTGAGAAGATTTGCATATTTAAAAGGGGCAACTACGTACATAATAGCGCAAAACCCCTATTGGTGAGAAAGAGGACATATAACAAGTTATCACTCATAATTCTCTAAGCGTTGGGGTAAACCTCACATTTTCATACATTTTCTGAATTCTTATTAAAAAATGCAACTTTTTCGTTCCGGAGTATTTTTTCGAAAGTCGTATAGTTTTTGAGTAAATCATGGTTTAATGTCACACATAGCCAATGCGAACACTGATTTTACCCGTTCAAATTAAATTATCTCAAAAACTAAAGGAGTTATAAAAATGTTTAAATGCAAAAAGTATTTTTCATTAAATTTGAAACATTTCAGAAAAAAATTCATCTTTGTAGTATGTACGGGTGAAAATTTATGCATATATTTAAAATTAGCAATTACGTAATAGTTGGCAGCCATAATGATAACGTCATCCCGCAGCAACCTACCACTCGAATTTCGCAAGACTCGGTTTTCTCAGACCCTTATGTCATATATAAACAAAAAATATTCACAAAGCTTTTGCACTCGCTGGGCAAATAAAATCTTCCTAGCTCTTGGACCAGATGAGACATAAAATTTAGATGCAAAATAAAGATTTCTATTGAATTATATCAGAAATTAATGTTCCTTTACCGAAATGTAGTCAACTTTGTTTTACACACTGCATTGCTAATTTTTTTTTATTTTCATTTTACATTTTGACGTCGAAATGAACAGCATTTCAAAAAATTCGGATAGAAATTATTCTTGAAATTTAATCAGAAAGTCGCTAGAATTTTGCAACCTGTATATTGTGACTTTCACTGCAGTGAATGAACGTTTTTTGTTTCGAACATTGAAAAGTTTTTCTTCTAAACAAATTGATTTCCGAAGATTCGCAAACAGGTTTTAAAGAAAACAGTTTAATACAACATTTCACAGAAGTTTAGACCCCTATTTTAGACATAAATATTCGAATCCTCCACATCAGTACATGAACTTTTGTGGTTTGTCAATAAAATATATCGATAACCATTTTGAACAGGTTTTCAAAATTATCATCCAATCTACATTTACAGACATTTAGTGCTTTAAGAGGCTGAATTAATTTTTTTTTTTTTTGATTGGAGGTTTAACGACCACCGTGAGCAACTCAATGGGCTATAAGCAGTCGCCCGTCCCTAATTTAGGGTCACTGGTTCCAGGGAAGGGAGAGAGCCAGTGCCGTAAGACAAACACATCATCCATGCCTGACTGGGATTCGAACCCGGACCCCTTACGGACGAATGATCAGAGGCCATCGCTTAGACCACTGCGCCACCGGAGTGGCGGGGCTGAATTGACACTTCATATAAAAATATTATTGTTATATGAAATATTTATTTACATGACAAAACGACGTCAAATAGCAAAATAATTGCACTTGGATTTTAGTTCTAAACTCATAAAAATCCATACCACCCATCTTGTAAAAAACGTGAAATGTTAATTATGATAACGTAAATTGCCGCCCCAGTGGCGCAGTGGTCTAAGCGATGGCCTCTGATCATTCGTCCGAAAGGGGTCCGGGTTCGAATCCCGGTCAGGCATGGATGTTGTGCTTGTCTTAAGGCACTGACTCTCTCCCTTCCCTGAAACCAATGGCCCTAAATTAGGGGCAGGCGACTGCTTATAGCCCATTGAGTTTCTCACGGTCGTCGTAAAACCTCCAATAAAAAAATAATAATAATAACGAAAATTATTTTTTACCAACAGAATGACGTAAAATGGCAAAATAAACGCACTATGATTTTTCAACAGATCAGCGTCCGTCTTGTACAAGATTACGAAGAGTTCAAAATATTCTTTTCTATCATATCACTGTTTCAGTGGCATTAACGGAACTCTTGATCGCAACTATATTTTCAGGCTACAGGATATCTCTATACTCTTAGATAATTTTTTAGAACCCTCTAACTATAGCGTAAATTTTGCTTTTTAAAAAGACAAATTATGATGAAAATTCCTTGTAACTTAAGTTATGCAATTTTCTGATGTGGATATAAAATCTTGCGATTTCTTTCAATATATCAGATCGATATTACATTGATTTTTCAATAATGATATTTTGGATTCAACATATCGGTCTCGGAAATACCAAATAATATCAATATAGGTACTTTTGAAACTATCGCCCATTTCCTTTTTTTATTGGAGGTTTAACTACCACCGTGAGCAGTTCAAATTCTTTATTAAATTAAAACAAGGTATGTTGCAATGACTCGCTCGACAGGAAATTAAAATGTTAAAACCAGGGGCGTATGCAGAATTTTTTTTTTCGGAGGGGGGGGATTGGAAGTTTCTGAAATCCACCAGGATAAAATACAAGTTAATAAAAAAAGAAAAAAAAACATGTTAATAATAAAAAAAAGGTATTTCTTTTTAGTTTTTTTAGGTATATAACATACATATATACCTAAATTAAGCTGATGAGTACATATTAAAAAAAAGAGTGACAGAAACAAATTTCTCCTTTAGAAATAATGAAATTGATTGGACTCCCTAATTCTTTAAAACTAAGATTTGTTCTTCTACGCACATTTCCGAATTTGTCAACGACTTTTTCATCTTCAATGTCTCTATGAATAGATAATAAAGCTAGCCCAATCAGTCTTGATTCTCATGTACTGTTTCTCAAATAAGATTTCAATCGACGAAGACTGGAAAAGCTTCTTTCCACTGATGCTGTGGTTACAGGAAGAATTGCCAAGATGTGAAGCAAAATATAAATGTTGGGAAATAAGTTCCTACTGCATGATGCCAAACTTTCAACTGCGTTTTTGCAGGGCGCCAGGCAGAGACGAGCGGTGACACGTGACACCATCCCTGGTCTGGTCAATTAGGAGTTGGCGCCGCAAAAACCTACAACCGTCTTCCTGACAACGGACATGAGCCACCCTTTTTCTCTGACCTCTGTCTCCTTCGCGCAATGATCTTTCACTGAATCCTTACGTAGCAGTTGGATTTTTCCAGCAGTAAATATCCATGATTCAGAAACTTTTCTCATAACACAAATTTTGATTTAGCGTACATATATAAAAATTATATTGGAAAGCACAGCTTGATTATTTAACCGTATTTTGACAGATAACATAAAAAATGAAACAGATTTCGGGGGCAGGCCCCCTCTAAATACGCCCCTGGTCAAAACAATGAGTGACAATGAGATGGTCTATACACGATGCAAGTGGGAAACCGTCCCATAAAACAAAAAAATCGGATGATAAAAGACATTATCGGGTGTCAACACTCGAGGCATACATTTTATGAACAGAACATGAGTAATGCATGTATTATGCATATTGTTATGCAATACAGTTACCGGACAAAATAGAAAGGCAGAAAAGCACAGTGCAAACAATACAGAAGCACATTTGACGAAAACAAAAGTAATCGGGGCACACGAGCTTCTGGTCTGAATAACCAAGAACAAAACGTGCATAATGCGTATATCAAGATTGTAAAGGGTATGTACAGAGCAATTCACAAAAAGCACGGTGCAAAGAAATTACAGTACAGTAGCGAAAAAAAGTTGGATGTGCCACGGAGGCACATGCACAACACAATAATAAAGAAAGGATATACGCAATACAGTTTTCGCGATTGAGCAGAAGACACGATACCAAGGCACAGAAGCACGGTGCAAAAAAAAAAAAAAAAAAAACAAGAAAAAATAGGATTACATTTGACGAAAACAACAGTAATCGAGACACAAGAGCTTGTGGTCCTGAAAAACAAGGACTTCACGTGCGAAATACATAAGACAAAAATAAAAGAATATATGTACAGGGCAATTCATAAGAAACACGTTGCAAAACACAATTACGGAAAAAGCACGGTGCAAACAAAATACAAGGCCCGAACGTAAAAGAGAACCAACATCTGGACACACAAGGTTGTGGTCTCAGAAATTAAGACACAAATCACTCGCCCAGTATTAAAACAGTGCAAGAAAAAGAACCAAAGAAAAGTACTAGCAAGGTGAAGAGAACAGCCAAACACCAAAACAAACACAATCCAAAAGAGGACACAATCAAGTCACCAGTAGGATGTCAGAGCCAGCAAGAGAAAATCACCCGGTGCGCTGGGATGTCGATTGTTTGTAAACCACCCGGTGTTCTGGGCGCGCCACAAGCCGGCTCCGAAAACAAGCCCGCAGCCGCCCACCGGCCGACAGAAGAGATGGTAGTTCAGGAGAATTCTTTTTTTTTTTTTTTTTTTTTTTTGATTGGACGTTTAACGACCACCGTGAGCAACTCAAATGGGCTATAAGCAGTCGCCCGTCCCTAATTTAGGGTCACTGGTTCCAGGGAAGGAAGAGAGCCAGCGCCGTAAGACAAACACAACATCCATGCCTGACCGGGATTCGAACCCGGACCCCTTACGGACGAATGATCAGAGGCCAACGCCTTAGACCACTGCGCCACCGGGGCGGCACAGGAGAATTCCTGAGAGATTAATGGAATGAGTGAATCACTCAGTGGGCTATAAGCAGTTGCCAATCCCAAATTTAGGGTCACTGGTTCCATGGAAGAGTGATGGCCAGCGCCGGAGAACAAACACAAAATCCATGCCTCACCGGGATTGGAACCCGGGCTCATCTTGGACGAATGATCATTCATAAGCCATCGCTTAGACCACTGCGCCACCGGGGCAGAAAATATGGAAATCTTGTTCTCCTCGTGTTTCTTGTAAGTTCGTTTCGAAACATTCAAGTAATTTGTTGTATTTGTACATATCTGAACACGGTTGTGTTTGTGTATATAGTGCCACCTGAGAAATTTTCCCAGTTATGCGAAATCTTTCTATCAGCTTTGGCCAATAATAGTTTGCATTCATTCTGGAATTAGAGAATAGTATAATGGAGAGTTCCGTGAAAAAGAATGTCGTTCCCAAGGTTCCAGCTATGTTTTTCACAAGTTAGTATAAACGCTTGTGCCTTGCACTTGAAATCCATCCAGTGAAATACTATTGAACTAGTAGCGTGGTTGAATGAATAAAAACAATACATGATTTTATTGCGTAGTAATACTTTAAAATTCCGTATTTTTACATGCTCTTGAAAACAAGTAATTGTTGTTATCGATATAAATTTAAACTCCATTAAGGAACAAGATTTGCAATGTTCTGTCAACAGTCACCAGTTCAAAAACACTGAGAACAGAATGATGATCAACAATTACCAATTCAAAAACACTGTTTTAGGAAAAGAATGTTCAAAAATTACAAATTTGTTATTGTTGACAGAGTATTGAAAATGGATCCTGGAAATCGTCAAGTGAAACGAAATGTCGGTAAATGTGTAGATTAGCGTTCTAAATTATTTTGTCGGAACAATATTAGTATCTGGAAAACATGCGACGTACAGGTTTTAGAGTATGAAAAGTAATAGCAAATGGTGCAGAACAGTGGCGGCTCGTGGTAAGCTGAGATGGGTGGGGGGCTGCATCTCAATTTTGTAGATATCACGATACCACTTCAAAAGTTAAGTTACTGCGCCTGTGCTGACGCTGCCCGTTTAATGATAACAATAATACACTGCCGGACAATTGCTAAGGACGGATGACAATAGCAACGATAGCAACCATAAAATGGAAGGCAGGAAAATGTGGAAATTAGCATAACTGCGGGATACTGTAAGACGTGTTGCGCGTATGCAAATGTTGGATTGCCGAACTTGTTCGTGACGTCATAGCGCTGATAAGAGATATAAAGGATTTGACGCGTATTGACCGCTGTTGTTCAAACGCAAAGTTGAAAGAGAAAGAATCAATTGACGAATTTGCAATTTTCAGTATGTCTTCCCGACATCACCTACATGATTTTACGCGTGGCCGTATTATTGGCAAAATTGAAGACGGGCGAAAAATAACAGATGTTGCCAGGGAGTTCGTCGTCAGCCACAGTGTTGTTTCAAGGCTTTGGAAATCATTTCAAACTAATGGAGAGTGTTGCAAACGTCACGGGGAAGTCGTGTTCGCAGTACAACACCTGCAGAAGATCGGTACATAGTGCAATCAACAAAAAGACACCGGCGCAGCTTAGCTAGTGAGGTAGCAAATCAGTTTATGGCTGCTACTGGCAAGTGGATCTCCCGAAAAACTGTCGCCAGACGTTTGCATGAAGGAGGACTATACGCCCGCCGTCCTGTTGTGTGCATCCCATTGTCCAGACGTCACCGTACCGCCCGTTTGCAATGGTGCCATCACCATCGCAATTGGACTGATAACGACTGGTCTGCTGTCCTCTTCTCAGATGAGAGTAGATACAGTCTATCGTCTGATTGTCGACGACAACTGATCTGGCGTCATAGTGGTACTGCATACTGTCCAGCAAACATACAGGAAAGGGACCTATATCCGGCATGTAGTGTCATGGTATGGGCTGGCATCATGATCAATGGCCGTACGTCCCTTTATGTGCTTTCAACTGGGACTATGACTGGCCAACGATACATTAACGATGTTCTGCTACCTCATGTTCGCATGTTCCGTGGTGCTGTCGGTGATAGATTCATTTTCATGGACGACAACGCAGCATGTCATCGAACAGTCACTGTCCAGGAGTGTCTTGAGAGCGAGGATATTCAACGCCTCGTATGGCCAGCACGTTCTCCAGATCTGAATCCCATTGAAAATGTGTATGATGCTTCGGGGAGGAGTCTTGCTGGTCGCCAATGCCCTCCAATAAACAAGAACACCCTCATCCGTGCACTGACAGAGGAATGGGATAAATTACCCCAACAGCTGCTTGATAATGTTGTGCAAAGCATGACACGACGTGTGGAATCTTGCATCGCCCTCCATGGTGGCCATATCCCATATTAACATCTTACGCCGGAACGCCTGCGGACGGTAATTGCGTTTTTTTCACGTTTACGTATTCTGCACAAAATGGCCTGTTTGTCCCTTGAACACGTTCCAAAGCCTTCTGGATTTTAGAGCACAATAAATTGTCTTTCTTGCAATGTCCTGGCATTCTGATATTATTTTATTTCACTTGGCATCCAACCACACTTACTTTTTTATGCGCTATATACCTGTTTATGATCCGTCCTTAGCAATTGTCCAGCAGTGTATATATATATATATATATATACTGATCGAAAGTGCTTTTTTTATTACAAGAAACTAATATTTAGATTTTATATTTAGTGATTGATGGGGAAAATGTAAAGGTACCGATACCTAAATTAGGCAACAGATATTAAGCGATGGCCACATCGTCACATTCATGAAGAAAATAATTTACCTCTAAAACTTTATCGGATACATTATTTCTTAAAAAGAAACTGATTAATCAGTGCACCCTTCCAGTTCTTACACATGGAGCACAGGCATGGACCTCAAATAAAGTAGGCAGACAGACGTTGTAGACAACTGAAAGTAGCATGCAGAGATGCATGTTTGATGTTACCTGGAATGATGCAAATAGGAACTCGTGGATCGGGAAAAAGACAAGAGTCGAAGACATGGTCAAAATTTCTGAAACTGCAATGGAATGAACATATTGCTAGAAGAAAGAACCACCGACGGAGAGTTAAAATATTGAACTGGATAGCAAGGGAAAAAACAATATCCAGAAGATGACAAGAGGGAGATGTGTACATGAAATTCGTAAGCATGAAAGAAACTGACTCAAGGCAGACTGTTGTGGAAGAAGAAACTTGGAGACTTTCATCCAGCAGTGGAATAATGGTGGTTGCAAATTATATATACATGCATATACTGTACGTATATATATATATATATAGGGATGTAAGGTCAGGTGATGCGTAACATCACAGCCTCTCCTTGACAAATGTCAACCCCGCCTTCTCGTGGTACATCCTGTTCCCACTAAAGGGGCTCTGACGACCGCCAATAGCGGTATAACTATACCATCGGTATTAGAGGAAATGCTATCCCACACTCACCAACCCGCTTGGCCAGCGTGGTGAGTTATAGCCAAACCCTCCAAAATGACTCCACAACTTAAATCTTGGCCCTCAGTCTCCGGCAGCTGGAATGTACCTGGCGAAGGCAGCGGCCAGTGCGACATGAAGGCAGAGGGTGCTAAGAATCCCCGGAGGACCGGACTAGGCTGCCATCTGATGCTGACCTTGGCGACATATAACGGACGCTCCCTATCTTCTGATTCAAGGCTTCTTGAATTGGAAGAGGAACTACAAAGGATCAAGTGGGACATCGTCGGGCTAAGTGAGGTAAGGAGAAAAGGAGAAGATCTCATCGAACTGAAAAGTGGACATCTCTTCTACTATCGTGGGACAGATACTGGCAGAACTAGTGGTGTTGGATTTATAATAAACAAGAAACTGAAGGATAAAGTTGTAGAAGTTGAAAGTTCCTCTGACAGAGCTGCACGACTCGTTATCCAACTCTCGAGAAGATACCAGGCTCAGATTATTCAAACTTATGCACCCACCACAAGTCATGCTGAAGAAGAAATTGAAGAATTTTATGAGGAAATTCGTCATCTAAATAATAAAGGTAAGCAGCACTTGAAGATAATTATGGGAGATTTCAATGCAAAAATAGGGCAACGGCAACAGAATGAAACTTCAGTAGGTAAATTCGGTCACGGCAACAGAAACCAGCGTGGAAATACTCTCGTAGAGTTTGCAGAGGCAGAAGGGTTTTTCATCTTGAACTCCTTTTTCAAGAAAAAGCCACACAGGAAATGGACATGGAGACATCCAAATGGGACGACAAGTGAAATTGATTTTATTATGTGTAACAAAAAATTCGTCATAGAAGACTGCAGTGTGCTAAACAAGTTCAACACAGGCAGTGACCATAGATTGGTGAGATGTAAGATGCACCTCAACACTAAACTCGAACGTAGCAAGCTCATAAGACAAACAAAATGTATTGACATAACCAACCTTAAAAAACACCATAATACCTTCAAATTGGAACTGAAGAACAGATTCTCTGCTTTAGAAGGCCTTACATCGGAAGAAGTGGATATTTCGGAAGTTAACAGAAAAGTAACCAAAGCTCTTATGGAAACAGCAACAAAATTAGCTGGGTCTAAGAACAAATTGCATGTGAACAAATTATCAGGAAAAACCAAAATGTTGATGCAAAAAAGAAGAGTGATGAGGACAACTAAAGAAGATGTGACTTCCAAACTGGAATATATAGAGCTATGCAAGACAGTACGAAAAAGTATCACTGAAGACGTAAGGAAATTCAACTGTGAACTGGTAAGGAAAGCAATTGAAAACAACCAAAGCCTAAAGATAGCAAAGGGACATCTCAGTAAGGGGAAAAAACAGATTATGGCACTGAGAAAAGAAGATGGTTCTGTAACAAGAAATAGAGGCGAAATTTTGACAAGAGTGAAAGATTTCTACTCCAAATTATATGAAAGGGATGATACATGTACTCCAGACATCATGAAAGGTACCAGTACCAGAGTTCTTCCAGTCCTTCCAGCAGAAGTTGCACATGCAATCAAGAACATGAAGCGGGGAAAAGCTCCAGGAGAAGATGGAATTACTGTAGACATCATACAAGAAGCAAGTGGAGAAATCGAAACAGTACTCGCCCAAATTTTCACTCGATGCCTTAATGAAGGGAAAATTCCTGAGGATTGGAACAACGCTACAATGATCTTGCTACATAAAAAAGGTGACATTGAGGATCTCGGGAACTACAGACCTATCAGCCTCCTATCAGTGGTTTATAAAATCTTCACTAAAGTTCTTTCACACCGCTTGAAGGTGACACTGGACATGGCTCAACCGAGAGAACAAGCTGGATTCAGGAGTGGCTACAGCACAATAGATCATATCCACGTACTGAGAGAACTAATTGAAAGAGCGAGGGAATATGAACTTCCATTGTGCATGGCTTTTATCGATTATGAAAAAGCCTTTGATTCGGTGAAACCATCAGCAGTTGCAATGGCTCTGAAATCCTGCGGTATTGAAGATGCATACATTAATATTATTAATAACATCTATGAAAATGCAAGTGCAAAGATTCGGCTGTTTGAAAATACAACACACATAAAAATTGGAAAAGGAGTGAGACAAGGTGACACCATATCTCCGAAGCTCTTTAATGCCACATTGGAAAATGTCTTTCAATCACTGAACTGGGAAAACAAAGGGATAAAGATTAATGGAGATTATCTAACCCACCTTCGTTTTGCTGATGACATAGTCATTTTTGCAACTACCCCATCAGAGCTACAGAGTATGATCCAGGAACTTGCTGACAAGAGTAAAGAAGTGGGATTAAAAATGAACTTTCAGAAGACAAAAGTGATGTACAATGCTTTTACAAGAAATGAAGATTTATCAATTGATGGAGAAAAGCTGGAGATAACAGACACGTACGTTTATCTTGGACAGCAGATATCAAGTGAGGGTCACATTGGTGAAGAAATTAATCGGCGTACAAAACTTGCCTGGAGAGCTTTTGGAAGAAACAGCATAATTTTCAAGAGCAATATGCCATTATGTCTTAAAAGAAAAGTGTTTGATCAATGCATCCTTCCAGTGCTTACGTATGGTGCAGAGACGTGGACCTTAGCTAAAAGAGACATACAAAGGCTGCAGACAACTCAAATAAGCATGGAGAGGTGCATGCTTGGTGTAACCAGGAGAGATAAGAAGAGGAACTCGTGGATCCGAAAAATGACAAGAGTGGAAGACATCATGATCAGAGTTAAATCCCTGAAATGGCAATGGGCTGGACATACTGCCAGAAGGACAGACCATAGATGGACAGCCGAAATTTTAGATTGGATTCCAAGGGACAGGAAAAGACCCAGAAGAAGACCACATGGGAGATGGGTGGATGAAATTCGAAAGTATGCGGGAGTGACATGGAGGAGACTGGCACAAGACAGACCGTTGTGGAGGAAACTTGGGGAGACCTTCGTCCAGCAGTGGATTGATAATGGTTGTTGATGATGATGATATATATATATATATATATATATATATATTCTATTAAGAAGATACCTAAGCAAAAAAATACATATATAATTATGACTCACACCAAGTACAACATAGAAAAGGTTATGTATCTACCTGTGTGAGTAAAAGGAGAAAAGATAAAAAAATAAAATAAAATTTTTGAAAACCTATATACTAATCTGCCTCTATCAGATATAATCACTACCTTTAAAGAGCTGTATGCAGAATTTAAACTTAACCAATTTGTTAATGTAGGA
This sequence comes from Macrothele yani, assembly GCA_039090855.1. NCBI lineage: Eukaryota > Metazoa > Arthropoda > Arachnida > Araneae > Macrothelidae > Macrothele > Macrothele yani. Next base: position 197,600,798 of record CM077009.1, read on the forward strand.
ACTTGGAACTCTTATCTCAATTGCTGCATAAAAAATAACCATATCCTATATAATAATACTCTCTATAAGCAAGTGAACGGTATTCCCATGGGAACATCAACGTCCACGAATATCGCTAATCTATTCCTGTTCTTTAAGGAATATAAATTCATTAAAAATCACCCCACCTGCTCAGATAACTACCTTTACACTTTTAGATATATTGATGATCTGCTGTGTATCAATAATTCAGAAGTTATAGAGAGTGATTTTGATAATATCTATCCTAGCTCTCTTAACTTATGTAAAACCAACCACAGTAATCAGGAACTTGAGTTCCTAGACTTAAGCATTAAGCTCAACAGAGGTAACCCATCTATCAGCCTCTTTGATAAAAGAGTTAATTTTCCTTTCAAAGTAATTAAATATCTACACTGGAATAATAACATATCAACCAAAGTAATTGAGAATGTACTAATTTCTCAGGTCCTAAGAACTTCAAGAATTTGCAGCAACAATTTGGACTTCAATTACCACATTAATATACTATTAGATAGTTTTCTAGAGAACGAAATTCCTTCTTCTTTCATCAAAAGAACTTTAAGAAAAATTATTCTGAATAATAGAGTAAGGTTGGCAGATCTGCTTTAATTTTCTACACAGTTAATAATATGATTCTGACCAATCAAAGCCGTAAGGAAGTTGGCTAGAGGATGCCTATTAACTACCTAAAGGAACCTTAGTGCTATGGATATGAAGGTCCTATTAAAACAAAAAATTAAATAATATAAACAAAATCACAAAAAAAAGCATAAAAATCTGTTTATAAAAGAAAATAAAAACAAATAAAAAAGAAAACTAGTTATTCATCACTAGGATAGCTATACTAAAAATAGTAAAACCAACATTAAAATTAATAAGATTCTGATTAATCTATAGAAGCTCACTAAGGTGATTTAATACATGCAAAGATTATTAAATACACTACTCGTGTACTTTATAATATTTCTCATGTATTCTTGAGAGTTAATTCTGCTCTTTCTGATCATACAGATCCACAGTCTTAAGTTTATATATTTTTTTCTCTGGTTAAAATCTCCGCGAGTTGGTTTCTTTCTGTATGAGGAGGCCATCAGCCCCACCCACACTGCCCCCCAGCGACTAGGGAGTGGCGGAAGAGGAAGAGGTCAACCATGTTTTACCCTTGTGAGGAGAAAGTTTCGTCGCACAAGAGGCAAGCTCTCCTCCTTGTATTTGGGTTTTAGGTTTTATAAGTTCAATGTTTGTACTTCATGTACTTTTTCTCTGTTGATTTTTTGCTTTTCAGCTTTTAGGCACTGGCTTGTCTGTTAACATTTTTGCGGGTTTTAACTCTTTCTTTTCTTTGTAACTTTGCGCGTCTTTTAGGGAACCTAGGAACAGCAGATGGCTGAGCTTGTTCCTTTTCTTCGCGCTGTATTTTCAAAGTAGTTAAGTACTTAATAACTAATTAATTATGAACTTAAAGCACTGCTGAAATACTTTGTACATATTGCAACTAACTGTTCAAGTCATATAACTTTCACAAAGTTTTCTTTAGTTAATTATTGTCTTTAACTTATTCTCGTTTTCGTGCTGTCATAAGTTGTAGAGTAGGGGGTTTTAGACTCAAGTTTTCTTTCAAAAATCTGTTTTTTAAAAAATTAATATTTCCTTTTTTAATTGCAATGAAAAAATTTGGATTTCTTTTGCATTGTTTTTCAGGTTTAAATTCTCTCTCAAACGAACTTGGCATTTCGTTATAGCTGAAAATTATTTCTAATTATTATGTCACTCTCACAGCTTGAGTTCTCTTTAATCTTCTTCTCTCTGTTTAATAGTAACAGATGAAGAGCATGGGTCGGGCCAGGAAGGTTCATGGATGCAAGCTAAATTGTTAACTAGTGCTAGGTCATACAACTCTGCGGAGGACATGACATATATATATTTTTTAAAACAATTTTAGGTGGGAATGTTACTTGCATCTATGGCCTTGCAGAAACCCATTTCCAACTAGGTCTTTGTGGAAGTGAGAAAATGCAGAGTTTTTGCTGGTCCTTGATAAAGCCAAGGCTCAGTATTCTCGACACCTTCTACATTCAGTTGTTTTATTTTATTTTTTTATCTTTTCTCCTTTTACTCACACAGGTAGATACATAACCTTTTCTATGTTGTACTTGGTGTGAGTCAAAATTATATATGTATTTTTTTGCTTAGGTATCTTCTTAATAGAATGTGAATTCTGAATTTTCAAAACTGCTGCGTTGCGCGTTTTGATCTTCAGGTTTTTTTGCAACTTTCGTTTTAAATTCTAAAGTTTTTCCTTAGTCTTCAGTTTTGCTCTTCAGTATATATATATATATATACGTACGGGATGTAAGGTCAGGTGATGCGTAACATCACAGCCTCTCCTTGACAAATGTCAACCCCGCCTTCTCGTGGTGCATCCTGTTCCCACTAAAGGGGCTCTGACGACCGCAAATAGCGGTATAACTATACCATCGGGATCAGAGGAAATGCTATCCCACACTCACCAACCCGCTTGGCCAGCGTGGTGAGTTATGGCCACACACCTCCAAAATGACTCTACAACTTAAATCTTGGCCCTCAGTTTCCGGCAGCTGGAATGTACCTGGCCAAGGCAGCGGCCAGTGCGACATGAAGGCAGAGGGTGCTAAGAATCCCCGGAGGACCGGACTAGGCTGCCATTTGATGCTGACCTTGGCTACCTACAACGGACGCTCCCTATCTTCTGATTCAAGGCTTCTTGAATTGGAAGAGGAACTACAAAGGATCAAGTGGGACATCGTCGGGCTGAGTGAGGTAAGGAGAAAAGGAGAAGATCTCATTGAACTGAAAAGTGGACATCTCTTCTATTATCGTGGGACAGATACTGGCAGAACTAGTGGTGTTGGATTTATAATAAACAAGAAACTGAAGGATAAAGTGGTAGAAGCTGAAAGTTCCTCTGACAGAGCTGCACGACTCGTTATCCAACTATCGAGAAGATACCAGGCTCAGATTATTCAAACTTATGCACCCACCACAAGTCATCCTGAAGAAGAAATTGAAGAATTTTATGAGGAAATTCGTCATCTAAATAATAAAGGTAAGCAGCACTTGAAGATAATTATGGGAGATTTCAATGCAAAAATAGGGCACCGGCAACAGAATGAAACTTCAGTAGGTAAATTCGGTCACGGCAACAGAAACCAGCGTGGAAATACTCTCGTTGAGTTTGCAGAGGCAGAAGGATTTTTCATCTTGAATTCCTTTTTCAAGAAAAAGCCACACAGGAAATGGACATGGAGACATCCAATTGGGACGACAAGTGAAATTGATTTTATTATGTGTAACAAAAAATTCGTCATCGAAGACTGCAGTGTGCTAAACAAGTTCAACACAGGTAGTGACCATAGATTGGTGAGATGTAAGATGCACCTCAACACTAAACTTGAACGTGGCAAGCTCATAAGACAAACAAAATGTATTGACATAACCAACCTTAAAAAACACCATAATACTTTCAAGTTGGAACTGAAGAACAGATTCTCTGCTTTAGAAGGCCTAACATCGGAAGAAGTGGATATTTCGGAAGTTAACAGAAAAGTAACCAAAGCTCTTATGGAAACAGAAACAAAATTAGCTGGGTCTAAGAACAAGTTGCATGTAAACAAATTATCAGGAAAAACCAAAACGTTGATGCAAAAAAGAAGAGAGATGAGGACAACTAAAGAAGATGTGACTTCCAAAGTGGAATATATAGAGCTATGCAAGACAACACGGAAAAGTATCACTGAAGACGTAAGGAAATTCAACTGTGAGCTAGTGAGGAAAGCAATTGAAAACAACCAAAGCCTAAAGATAGCAAAGGGACATCTCAGTAAGGGAAGAAAACAGATTATGGCTCTGAGAAAAGAAGATGGTTCTATAACAAGAAATAGAGGCGAAATTTTGACAAGAGTGAAAGATTTCTACTCCAAATTATATGAAAGGGATGATACATGTACTCCAGACATCATGAAAGGTACCAGAGTTCTTCCAGTCCTTCCAGCAGAAGTTGCACATGCAATCAAGAACATGAAGCGGGGGAAAGCTCCAGGAGAAGATGGAATTACTATAGACATCATACAAGAAGCAAGTGGAGAAATTGAAACAGTACTCGCCCAAATTTTCACTCGATGCCTTAATGAAGGGAAGATTCCTGAGGATTGGAACAATGCTACAATGATCCTGCTACATAAAAAAGGTGACATTGAGGATCTCAGGAACTACAGACCTATCAGCCTCCTATCAGTGGTTTATAAAATCTTCACTAAAGTTCTTTCACACCGCTTGAAGGTAACACTGGACATGGCTCAACCGAGAGAACAAGCTGGATTCAGGAGTGGCTACAGCACAATAGATCATATCCACGTACTGAGAGAACTAATTGAAAGAGCGAGGGAATATGAACTTCCATTATGCATGGCTTTTATCGATTATGAAAAAGCCTTTGATTCGGTGAAACCATCAGCAGTTACCACGGCTCTGAAATCCTGCGGTATTGAAGATGCATACATTAATATTATTAATAACATCTATGAAAATGCAAGTGCAAAGATTCGGCTGTTTGAAAATACAACACACATAAAAATTGGAAAGGGAGTGAGACAAGGTGACACCATATCTCCGAAGCTCTTTAATGCCACATTGGAAAATGTCTTTCAATCACTGAACTGGGAAAACAAAGGGATAAAGATTAATGGAGATTATCTAACCCACCTTCGTTTTGCTGATGACGTAGTCATTTTTGCAACTACCCCATCAGAGCTGCAGAGTATGATCCAGGAACTTGCTGACAAGAGTAAAGAAGTGGGATTAAAAATGAACTTTCAGAAGACAAAAGTCATGTTCAATGCTTTTACAAGAAATGAAGATTTATCGATTGATGGAGAAAATGATTGATGGACAGACACGTACGTTTATCTTGGACAGCAGATATCAAGTGAGGGTCACATTGATGAAGAAATTAATCGGCGTACAAAACTTGCCTGGAGAGCTTTTGGAAGAAACAGCATAATTTTCAAGAGCAATATGCCATTATGTCTTAAAAGAAAAGTGTTTGATCAATGCATCCTTCCAGTGCTTACGTATGGTGCAGAGACGTGGACCTTAACTAAAAGAGACATACAAAGGCTGCAGACAACTCAAATAAGCATGGAGAGGTGCATGCTTGGTGTAACCAGGAGAGATAAGAAGAGGAACTCGTGGATCCGAAAAATGACAAGAGTGGAAGACATCATGATCAGAGTTAAATCCCTGAAATGGCAATGGGCTGGACATACTGCCAGAAGGACAGACCATAGATGGACAGCCGAAATTTTAGATTGGATTCCAAGGGACAGGAAAAGACCCAGAAAAAGACCACATGGGAGATGGGTGGATGAAATTCGTAAATATGCGGGAGTGACATGGAGGGGACTGGCACAAGACAGACCGTTGTGGAGGAAACTTGGGGAGACCTTCGTCCAGCAGTGGATTGATAATGGTTGTTGATGATGATGATATATATATATATGTATATATATATATATATATATATATATATATATATATATATATATATATATTCTATTAAGAAGATACCTAAGCAAAAAAATACATATATAATTATGACTCACACCAAGTACAACATAGAAAAGGTTATGTATCTACCTGTGTGAGTAAAAGGAGAAAAGATAAAAAAATAAAATAAAATTTTTGAAAACCTATATACTAATCTGCCTCTATCAGATATAATCACTACCTTTAAAGAGCTGTATGCAGAATTTAAACTTAACCAATTTGTTAATGTAGGAACTTGGAACTCTTATCTCAATTGCTGCATAAAAAATAACCATATCCTATATAATAATACTCTCTATAAGCAAGTGAACGGTATTCCCATGGGAACATCAACGTCCACGAATATCGCTAATCTATTCCTGTTCTTTAAGGAATATAAATTCATTAAAAATCACCCCACCTGCTCAGATAACTACCTTTACACTTTTAGATATATTGATGATCTGCTGTGTATCAATAATTCAGAAGTTATAGAGAGTGATTTTGATAATATCTATCCTAGCTCTCTTAACTTATGTAAAACCAACCACAGTAATCACGAACTTGAGTTCCTAGACTTAAGCATTAAGCTCAACAGAGGTAACCCATCTATCAGCCTCTTTGATAAAAGAGTTAATTTTCCTTTCAAAGTAATTAAATATCTACACTGGAATAATAACATATCAACCAAAGTAATTGAGAATGTACTAATTTCTCAGGTCCTAAGAACTTCAAGAATTTGCAGCAACAATTTGGACTTCAATTACCACATTAATATACTATTAGATAGTTTTCTAGAGAACGAAATTCCTTCTTCTTTCATCAAAAGAACTTTAAGAAAAATTATTCTGAATAATAGAGTAAGGTTGGCAGATCTGCTTTAATTTTCTACACAGTTAATAATATGATTCTGACCAATCAAAGCCGTAAGGAAGTTGGCTAGAGGATGCCTATTAACTACCTAAAGGAACCTTAGTGCTATGGATATGAAGGTCCTATTAAAACAAAAAATTAAATAATATAAACAAAATCACAAAAAAAAGCATAAAAATCTGTTTATAAAAGAAAATAAAAACAAATAAAAAAGAAAACTAGTTATTCATCACTAGGATAGCTATACTAAAAATAGTAAAACCAACATTAAAATTAATAAGATTCTGATTAATCTATAGAAGCTCACTAAGGTGATTTAATACATGCAAAGATTATTAAATACACTACTCGTGTACTTTATAATATTTCTCATGTATTCTTGAGAGTTAATTCTGCTCTTTCTGATCATACAGATCCACAGTCTTAAGTTTATATATTTTTTTCTCTGGTTAAAATCTCCGCGAGTTGGTTTCTTTCTGTATGAGGAGGCCATCAGCCCCACCAACACTGCCCCCAGCGACTAGGGAGTGGCGGAAGAGGAAGAGGTCAACCATGTTTTACCCTTGTGAGGAGAAAGTTTCGTCGCACAAGAGGCAAGCTCTCCTCCTTGTATTTGGGTTTTAGGTTTTATAAGTTCAATGTTTGTACTTCATGTACTTTTTCTCTGTTGATTTTTTGCTTTTCAGCTTTTAGGCACTGGCTTGTCTGTTAACATTTTTGCGGGTTTTAACTCTTTCTTTTCTTTGTAACTTTGCGCGTCTTTTAGGGAACCTAGGAACAGCAGATGGCTGAGCTTGTTCCTTTTCTTCGCGCTGTATTTTCAAAGTAGTTAAGTACTTAATAACTAATTAATTATGAACTTAAAGCACTGCTGAAATACTTTGTACATATTGCAACTAACTGTTCAAGTCATATAACTTTCACAAAGTTTTCTTTAGTTAATTATTGTCTTTAACTTATTCTCGTTTTCGTGCTGTCATAAGTTGTAGAGTAGGGGGTTTTAGACTCAAGTTTTCTTTCAAAAATCTGTTTTTTAAAAATTAATATTTCCTTTTTTAATTGCAATGAAAAAATTTGGATTTCTTTTGCATTGTTTTTCAGGTTTAAATTCTCTCTCAAACGAACTTGGCATTTCGTTATAGCTGAAAATTATTTCTAATTATTATGTCACTCTCACAGCTTGAGTTCTCTTTAATCTTCTTCTCTCTGTTTAATAGTAACAGATGAAGAGCATGGGTCGGGCCAGGAAGGTTCATGGATGCAAGCTAAATTGTTAACTAGTGCTAGGTCATACAACTCTGCGGAGGACATGACATATATATATTTTTTAAAACAATTTTAGGTGGGAATGTTACTTGCATCTATGGCCTTGCAGAAACCCATTTCCAACTAGGTCTTTGTGGAAGTGAGAAAATGCAGAGTTTTTGCTGGTCCTTGATAAAGCCAAGGCTCAGTATTCTCGACACCTTCTACATTCAGTTGTTTTATTTTATTTTTTTATCTTTTCTCCTTTTACTCACACAGGTAGATACATAACCTTTTCTATGTTGTACTTGGTGTGAGTCAAAATTATATATGTATTTTTTTGCTTAGGTATCTTCTTAATAGAATGTGAATTCTGAATTTTCAAAACTGCTGCGTTGCGCGTTTTGATCTTCAGGTTTTTTTGCAACTTTCGTTTTAAATTCTAAAGTTTTTCCTTAGTCTTCAGTTTTGCTCTTCAGTATATATATATATATACGTACGGGATGTAAGGTCAGGTGATGCGTAACATCACAGCCTCTCCTTGACAAATGTCAACCCCGCCTTCTCGTGGTGCATCCTGTTCCCACTAAAGGGGCTCTGACGACCGCAAATAGCGGTATAACTATACCATCGGGATCAGAGGAAATGCTATCCCACACTCACCAACCCGCTTGGCCAGCGTGGTGAGTTATGGCCACACACCTCCAAAATGACTCTACAACTTAAATCTTGGCCCTCAGTTTCCGGCAGCTGGAATGTACCTGGCCAAGGCAGCGGCCAGTGCGACATGAAGGCAGAGGGTGCTAAGAATCCCCGGAGGACCGGACTAGGCTGCCATTTGATGCTGACCTTGGCTACCTACAACGGACGCTCCCTATCTTCTGATTCAAGGCTTCTTGAATTGGAAGAGGAACTACAAAGGATCAAGTGGGACATCGTCGGGCTGAGTGAGGTAAGGAGAAAAGGAGATCTCATTGAACTGAAAAGTGGACATCTCTTCTATTATCGTGGGACAGATACTGGCAGAACTAGTGGTGTTGGATTTATAATAAACAAGAAACTGAAGGATAAAGTGGTAGAAGCTGAAAGTTCCTCTGACAGAGCTGCACGACTCGTTATCCAACTATCGAGAAGATACCAGGCTCAGATTATTCAAACTTATGCACCCACCACAAGTCATCCTGAAGAAGAAATTGAAGAATTTTATGAGGAAATTCGTCATCTAAATAATAAAGGTAAGCAGCACTTGAAGATAATTATGGGAGATTTCAATGCAAAAATAGGGCACCGGCAACAGAATGAAACTTCAGTAGGTAAATTCGGTCACGGCAACAGAAACCAGCGTGGAAATACTCTCGTTGAGTTTGCAGAGGCAGAAGGATTTTTCATCTTGAATTCCTTTTTCAAGAAAAAGCCACACAGGAAATGGACATGGAGACATCCAATTGGGACGACAAGTGAAATTGATTTTATTATGTGTAACAAAAAATTCGTCATCGAAGACTGCAGTGTGCTAAACAAGTTCAACACAGGTAGTGACCATAGATTGGTGAGATGTAAGATGCACCTCAACACTAAACTTGAACGTGGCAAGCTCATAAGACAAACAAAATGTATTGACATAACCAACCTTAAAAAACACCATAATACTTTCAAGTTGGAACTGAAGAACAGATTCTCTGCTTTAGAAGGCCTAACATCGGAAGAAGTGGATATTTCGGAAGTTAACAGAAAAGTAACCAAAGCTCTTATGGAAACAGAAACAAAATTAGCTGGGTCTAAGAACAAGTTGCATGTAAACAAATTATCAGGAAAAACCAAAATGTTGATGCAAAAAAGAAGAGAGATGAGGACAACTAAAGAAGATGTGACTTCCAAAGTGGAATATATAGAGCTATGCAAGACAACACGGAAAAGTATCACTGAAGACGTAAGGAAATTCAACTGTGAGCTAGTGAGGAAAGCAATTGAAAACAACCAAAGCCTAAAGATAGCAAAGGGACATCTCAGTAAGGGAAGAAAACAGATTATGGCTCTGAGAAAAGAAGATGGTTCTATAACAAGAAATAGAGGCGAAATTTTGACAAGAGTGAAAGATTTCTACTCCAAATTATATGAAAGGGATGATACATGTACTCCAGACATCATGAAAGGTACCAGAGTTCTTCCAGTCCTTCCAGCAGAAGTTGCACATGCAATCAAGAACATGAAGCGGGGAAAGCTCCAGGAGAAGATGGAATTACTATAGACATCATACAAGAAGCAAGTGGAGAAATTGAAACAGTACTCGCCCAAATTTTCACTCGATGCCTTAATGAAGGGAAGATTCCTGAGGATTGGAACAATGCTACAATGATCCTGCTACATAAAAAAGGTGACATTGAGGATCTCAGGAACTACAGACCTATCAGACTCCTATCAGTGGTTTATAAAATCTTCACTAAAGTTCTTTCACACCGCTTGAAGGTAACACTGGACATGGCTCAACCGAGAGAACAAGCTGGATTCAGGAGTGGCTACAGCACAATAGATCATATCCACGTACTGAGAGAACTAATTGAAAGAGCGAGGGAATATGAACTTCCATTATGCATGGCTTTTATCGATTATGAAAAAGCCTTTGATTCGGTGAAACCATCAGCAGTTACCACGGCTCTGAAATCCTGCGGTATTGAAGATGCATACATTAATATTATTAATAACATCTATGAAAATGCAAGTGCAAAGATTCGGCTGTTTGAAAATACAACACACATAAAAATTGGAAAGGGAGTGAGACAAGGTGACACCATATCTCCGAAGCTCTTTAATGCCACATTGGAAAATGTCTTTCAATCACTGAACTGGGAAAACAAAGGGATAAAGATTAATGGAGATTATCTAACCCACCTTCGTTTTGCTGATGACGTAGTCATTTTTGCAACTACCCCATCAGAGCTGCAGAGTATGATCCAGGAACTTGCTGACAAGAGTAAAGAAGTGGGATTAAAAATGAACTTTCAGAAGACAAAAGTCATGTTCAATGCTTTTACAAGAAATGAAGATTTATCGATTGATGGAGAAAATGATTGATGGACAGACACGTACGTTTATCTTGGACAGCAGATATCAAGTGAGGGTCACATTGATGAAGAAATTAATCGGCGTACAAAACTTGCCTGGAGAGCTTTTGGAAGAAACAGCATAATTTTCAAGAGCAATATGCCATTATGTCTTAAAAGAAAAGTGTTTGATCAATGCATCCTTCCAGTGCTTACGTATGGTGCAGAGACGTGGACCTTAACTAAAAGAGACATACAAAGGCTGCAGACAACTCAAATAAGCATGGAGAGGTGCATGCTTGGTGTAACCAGGAGAGATAAGAAGAGGAACTCGTGGATCCGAAAAATGACAAGAGTGGAAGACATCATGATCAGAGTTAAATCCCTGAAATGGCAATGGGCTGGACATACTGCCAGAAGGACAGACCATAGATGGACAGCCGAAATTTTAGATTGGATTCCAAGGGACAGGAAAAGACCCAGAAAAAGACCACATGGGAGATGGGTGGATGAAATTCGTAAATATGCGGGAGTGACATGGAGGGGACTGGCACAAGACAGACCGTTGTGGAGGAAACTTGGGGAGACCTTCGTCCAGCAGTGGATTGATAATGGTTGACAATGATGATGATGATGATGATGATATACGTACAGTGTATATATATATCATCATCATCATCATCATTGTCAACCATTATCAATCCACTGCTGGACGAAGGTCTCCCCAAGTTTCCTCCACAACGGTCTGTCTTGTGCCAGTCTCCTCCATGTCACCCCTGCATACTTTCGAATTTCATCCACCCATCTCCTATGTGGTCTTCTTCTGGGTCTTTTCCTGTCCCTTGGAATCCAATCTAAAATTTCGGCTGTCCATCGATGATCTGTCCTTCTGGCAGTATGTCCAGCCCATTGCCATTTCAGGGATTTAACTCTGATCATGATGTCTTCCACTCTTGTCATTTTTCGGATCCACGAGTTCCTCTTCTTATCTCTCCTGGTTACACCAAGCATGCACCTCTCCATGCTTCTTTGAGTTGTCTGCAGCCTTTGTATGTCTCTTTTAGTTAAGGTCCACGTCTCTGCACCATACGTAAGCACTGGAAGGATGCATTGATCAAACACTTTTCTTTTAAGACATAATGGCATATTGCTCTTGAAAATTATGCTGTTTCTTCCAAAAGCTCTCCAGGCAAGTTTTGTACGCCGATTAATTTCTTCATCAATGTGACCCTCACTTGATATCTGCTGTCCAAGATAAACGTACGTGTCTGTTATCTCCAGCTTTTCTCCATCAATCGATAAATCTTCATTTCTTGTAAAAGCATTGAACATCACTTTTGTCTTCTGAAAGTTCATTTTTAATCCCACTTCTTTACTCTTGTCAGCAAGTTCCTGGATCATACTCTGCAGCTCTGATGGGGTAGTTGCAAAAATGACTACGTCATCAGCAAAACGAAGGTGGGTTAGATAATCTCCATTAATCTTTATCCCCTTGTTTTCCCAGCTCAGCGACTGAAAAACACCCTCCAATGTGGCATTAAAGAGCTTCGGAGATATGGTGTCACCTTGTCTCACTCCCTTTCCAATTTTTACGTGTGTTGTATTTTCAAACAGCCTAATCTTTGCACTTGCATTTTCATAGATGTTATTAATAATATTAATGTATGCATCTTCAATACCGCAGGTTTTCAGGGCCATTGTAACTGCTGATGGTTTCACCGAATCAAAGGCTTTTTCATAATCGATAAAAGCCATGCACAATGGAAGTTCATATTCCCTCGCTCTTTCAATTAGTTCTCTCAGCACGTGGATATGATCTATTGTGCTGTACCCACTCCTGAATCCAGCTTGTTCTCTCGGTTGAGCCATGTCCAGTGTTACCTTCAAGCGGTGTGAAAGAACTTTAGTGAAGATTTTATAAACTACTGATAGGAGGCTGATAGGTCTGTAGTTTCCGAGATCCTCAATGTCACCTTTCTTATGTAGCAGGATCATTGTAGCGGTGTTCCAATCCTCAGGAATCTTTCCTTCATTAAGGCATCGAGTGAAAATTTGGGCGAGTACTGTTTCGATTTCTCCACTTGCTTCTTGTATGATGTCTACAGTAATTCCATCTTCTCCTGGAGCTTTTCCTCGCTTCATGTTCTTGATTGCATGTGCAACTTCTGCTGGAAGGACTGGAGGAACTCTGGTACTGGTATCTTTCATGATGTCTGGAGTGCATATATCATCCCTTTCATATAATTTGGAGTAGAAATCTTTCACTCTTGTCAAAATTTCGCCTCTATTTCTTGTTACAGAACCATCTTATTTTCTCAGTGCCATAATCTGTTTTCTTCCCTTACTGAGATGTCCCTTTGCTATCTTTAGGCTTTGGTTGTTTTCAATTGCTTTCCTCACTAGTTCACAGTTGAATTTCCTTACGTCTTCAGTGATACTTTTTCTTACTGTCTTGCATAGCTCTATATATTCCACTTTGGAAGTCACATCTTCTTTAGTTGTCCTCATCTCTCTTCTTTTTGCATCAACATTATGGTTTTTCCTGATAATTTGTTCACATGCAACTTGTTCTTAGACCCAGCTATTTTTGTTGCTGTTTCCATAAGAGCTTTGGTTACTTTTCTGTTAACTTCAGAGATGTCCACTTCTTCCGATGTTAGGCCTTCTAAAGCAGAGAACCTGTTCTTCAGTTCCAACTTGAAGGTATTATGGTGTTTTTTAAGGTTGGTTATGTCAATAGATTTTGTTTGTCTTATGAGCTTGCCACGTTCAAGTTTAGTGTTGAGGTGCATCTTACATCTCACCAATCTATGGTCACTACCTGTGTTGAACTTGTTTAGCACACTGCAGTCTTCTATGACGAATTTTTTGTTACACATAATAAAATCAATTTCACTTGTCGTCCCATTTGGATGTCTCCATGTCCATTTCCTGTGTAGCTTTTTCTTGAAGAAGGAGTTCAAGATGAATATATATATATATATATATATATATATATATATATATTTACGTACAGTGTATATATATCATCATCATCATCATCATTGTCAACCATTATCAATCCACTGCTGGACGAAGGTCTCCCCAAGTTTCCTCCACAACGGTCTGTCTTGTGCCAGTCTCCTCCATGTCACCCCTCCATAATTTCGAATTTCATCCACCCATCTCCCATGTGGTCTTCTTCTGGGTCTTTTCCTGTCCCTTGGAATCCAATCTAAAATTTCGGCTGTCCATCGATGATCTGTCCTTCTGGCAGTATGTCCAGCCCATTGCCATTTCAGGGATTTAACTCTGATCATGATGTCTTCCACTCTTGTCATTTTTCGGATCCACGAGTTCCTCTTCTTATCTCTCCTGGTTACACCAAGTATGCACCTCTCCATGCTTCTTTGAGTTGTCTGCAGCCTTTGTATGTCTCTTTTAGTTAAGGTCCACGTCTCTGCACCATACGTAAGCACTGGAAGGATGCATTGATCAAACACTTTTCTTTTAAGACATAATGGCATATTGCTCTTGAAAATTATGCTGTTTCTTCCAAAAGCTCTCCAGGCAAGTTTTGTACGCAGATTAATTTCTTCATCAATGTGACCCTCACTTGATATCTGCTGTCCAAGATAAACGTACGTGTCTGTCCATCAATCATTTTCTCCATCAATCGATAAATCTTCATTTCTTGTAAAAGCATTGAACATCACTTTTGTCTTCTGAAAGTTCATTTTTAATCCCACTTCTTTACTCTTGTCAGCAAGTTCCTGGATCATACTCTGCAGCTCTGATGGGGTAGTTGCAAAAATGACTACGTCATCAGCAAAACGAAGGTGGGTTAGATAATCTCCATTAATATTTATCCCCTTGTTTTCCCAGCTCAGCGACTGAAAAACACCCTCCAATGTGACATTAAAGAGCTTCGGAGATATGGTGTCACCTTGTCTCACTCCCTTTCCAATTTTTATGTGTGTTGTATTTTCAAACAGCCTAATCTTTGCACTTGCATTTTCATAGATGTTATTAATAATATTAATGTATGCATCTTCAATACCGCAGGTTTTCAGAGCCATTGTAACTGCTGATGGTTTCACCGAATCAAAGGCTTTTTCATAATCGATAAAAGCCATGCACAATGGAAGTTCATATTCCCTCGCTCTTTCAATTAGTTCTCTCAGCACGTGGATATGATCTATTGTGCTGTACCCACTCCTGAATCCAGCTTGTTCTCTCGGTTGAGCCATGTCCAGTGTTACCTTCAAGCGGTGTGAAAGAACTTTAGTGAAGATTTTATAAACTACTGATAGGAGGCTGATAGGTCTGTAGTTTCCGAGATCCTCAATGTCACCTTTCTTATGTAGCAGGATCATTGTAGCGGTGTTCCAATCCTCAGGAATCTTTCCTTCATTAAGGCATCGAGTGAAAATTTGGGCGAGTACTGTTTCGATTTCTCCACTTGCTTCTTGTATGATGTCTACAGTAATTCCATCTTCTCCTGGAGCTTTTCCTCGCTTCATGTTCTTGATTGCATGTGCAACTTCTGCTGGAAGGACTGGAGGAACTCTGGTACTGGTATCTTTCATGATGTCTGGAGTGCATATATCATCCCTTTCATATAATTTGGAGTAGAAATCTTTCACTCTTGTCAAAATTTCGCCTCTATTTCTTGTTACAGAACCATCTTATTTTCTCAGTGCCATAATCTGTTTTCTTCCCTTACTGAGATGTCCCTTTGCTATCTTTAGGCTTTGGTTGTTTTCAATTGCTTTCCTCACTAGTTCACAGTTGAATTTCCTTACGTCTTCAGTGATACTTTTTCTTACTGTCTTGCATAGCTCTATATATTCCACTTTGGAAGTCACATCTTCTTTAGTTGTCCTCATCTCTCTTCTTTTTTGCATCAACATTATGGTTTTTCCTGATAATTTGTTCACATGCAACTTGTTCTTAGACCCAGCTATTTTTGTTGCTGTTTCCATAAGAGCTTTGGTTACTTTTCTGTTAACTTCAGAGATGTCCACTTCTTCCGATGTTAGGCCTTCTAAAGCAGAGAACCTGTTCTTCAGTTCCAACTTGAAGGTATTATGGTGTTTTTTAAGGTTGGTTATGTCAATAGATTTTGTTTGTCTTATGAGCTTGCCACGTTCAAGTTTAGTGTTGAGGTGCATCTTACATCTCACCAATCTATGGTCACTACCTGTGTTGAACTTGTTTAGCACACTGCAGTCTTCTATGACGAATTTTTTGTTACACATAATAAAATCAATTTCACTTGTCGTCCCATTTGGATGTCTCCATGTCCATTTTCTGTGTGGCTTTTTCTTGAAGAAGGAGTTCAAGATGAAAAACCCTTCTGCCTCTGCAAACTCAACGAGAGTATTTCCACGCTGGTTTCTGTTGTCGTGACCGAATTTACCTACTGAAGTTTCATTCTGTTGCCGTTGCCCTATTTTTGCATTGAAATCTCCCATAATTATTTTCAAGTGCTGCTTACCTTTATTATTTAGATGACAAATTTCCTCATAAAATTCTTCAATTTCTTCTTCAGGATGACTTGTGGTGGGTGCATAAGTTCGAATAATCTGAGCCTGGTATCTTTTCGAGAGTTGGATAACAAGTCGTGCAGCTCTGTCAGAGGAACTTTCAACTTCTACAACTTTATCCTTCAGTTTCTTGTTTATTATAAATCCAACAATACTAGTTCTGCCAGTATCTGTCCCACGATAGTAGAAGAGATGTCCACTTTTCAGTTCGATGAGATCTTCTCCTTTTCTCCTTACCTCACTTAACCCCACGATGTCCCACTTGATCCTTTGTAGTTCCTCTTCCAATTCAAGAAGCCTTGAATCAGAAGATAGGGAGCGTCCATTGTACGTAGCCAAGGTCAGCATCAGATGACAGCCTAGTCCGGTCCTCCGGGGATTCTTAGCACCCTCTGCCTTTATGTCGCACTGGCCGCTGCCTTGGCCAGGTACATTCCAGCTGCCGGAGACTGAGGGCCAAGATTTAAGTTGTGGAATCATTTTGGAGGGGTTTGGCCATAACTCACCACGCTGGCCAAGCGGGTTGGTGAGTGTGGGATAGAATTTCCTCTAATCCCGATGGTATAGTTATACCGCTATTGGCGGTCGTCAGAGCCCCTTTAGTGGGAACAGGATGCACCACGAGAAGGCGGGGTTGACATTTGTCAAGGAGAGGCTGTGATGTTACGCATCACCTGACCTTACATCCCGTATATATATATATATATATATATATATAAAGACAAAAAAAATAATGCGTGTGCCAGTGGTAGCGGAGACACACTCAAGGTCATGAACGCGTTACGCGTTCTCAAGTGTCTCATTGTGACCCCTAGAAATATGACAATATATATTTTTTCTTCTGATACACTCCCTTTGAAACTTCGACTTGATACCGACCACTGCAACTTGGACGGCAATGAAAAACATTTTGTGGAATTTTGAAGGGTCTTTCAGAATTTCGCGACGAGTTGTTATTGCGATACTCACACACCGGCATTCGCTTTAATAAAAACGGATTGCAAACATATTCAGTCCAGTTTTAATTCTGAAGCCATCATGATAACAATTTAGTGTAGAAAATTTGTTTTCCAAAATTTACCAACTTCGTAAATTTTCTGAACAATGATATCTGATTAAATGTTCTTTTCAAAGTAATTAAGTTCACTACCTCAATTGAAATGCGCGGCTGAATTTTGGGAGGGAGGGGGATGCACCAGAAAAATAAAATGTATCCAGTGGAGTGACTTCAATGATTTTTGGTGAATAAAAATTTACGTGAGTTTAAAAACGAAAATTTCGCTGTGCTTGATAAGTGTAGAAATCAATTTTGTGCAAGTATTTCGCTGCAGAAATTAGTATCTCTCTCTCTCTCTCTCTTTTTTTCAATTTATCCAATTTTGAACTCTATTCTTAATCGCAATTTGTTCACATGCCCATTTTGACCAGAAGAGAAAATATAAGTAAAACTTTTTTTTGCAAAAGTCCCGGCATTCCGGCAACTGAGTATTTGTTATTAGATGGGAGCAACATTGTTGTTGGAATTATTACGTTGAATAAAAGCAGGAACAAACCAAAAATTGGAAGAAAAAAAACCAGGTTGAGTATTACATTCAAACGTACTTTATTTAATACTTTATTTCAACATTCGTCATTATTTTTAATTCATTCCCCTATTTTATGTCTTATTCGGAAGCACAAGAACCGTATTAATCTACAAAGCACACAGGCCCGGCGATGCATTCCCACCCAACGAAAGACTGCATTCGCGAGCAACCCTGCTAGCGAGAGCTGCCATGAATGCAGTCCCCGGGGAAGTTTTATTCAAAGGAAACGAACTGATGTGGGAATAGGCCGAGTTTCCCACATGAGTTGGTTTCAATAGCCGTCAGGGCGGCAAGAAGCACAGTCCGTGACGTTCTTCTCGCTCCCAGTGGTGTTATGCAGGGAAAACTTCTAGTTGAGTTCAGAAAACTGCAGTCGTGGCATTATGCTGGGAAAACTTACAGCGGTGTTCACAAAACTTCTCTTTCTTGGTACGGCATGAAAAAAACAACTGCTTTGGGTATGTGGGCTGCAGCGCTACAGCCCCATACCAGGAGCCGCCCCTGGTGCAGAAATTTCATATTTTAAATGTGTTTCAAAGATTTTGTTCGTAATATTTACCTGTAAGTGCGGTGGTGTTAGGAAACGCCGCGGTAGGCCTAACGCATCGCTGCCGCACGATGTCATGTGTTGCTCCGTTCAAAGGCAGGTTCGTTGCTGCACCGAAATGACGGGCGGAAGAGTACAAGAGAAAACGGTTACGTTGTTGGCAGGAGAGCGATAAATGTTGTAGTGATACGCTACAGAAAATAGGTACAGACTATCCACCCTTTATTTTGTTGTATCCTGTACGTTGTTGACAGGAAAAAACCTCTTTGATTTGCATAACGTGCGTATCAGTGAGATAGAAACTGGTCTGCGAAGAAAGTTTTGACAGGAGAACCAAAAGTACAGTGTCACAGCAAACGCTTGACATTGTCGTTGTAGCGATGCGTTAGACCTACCGCAGCGCCTCTACACAGCATTGCATTTATAGTTCATATTACGATTAAAATCTTTAAAATTATTTATAACATGAAATTTCTGCACCATTTGCCATTAATTTTCATAATCTCAAACATGTACGTCGCACTTTTTCTAAGTACTAACTTTTTTCCGATGAAATAATTTAGGACGCTAACCTACACAGTATCTGAAACAATCGTTTGATGTTTCTGAATATTTCTGTTTCACACGTTATGTTCTGTGAAAGTTCGACTGGCTGATACGTAACGCCCGACAGTGAAAATTATTTATGTGTCAATTGACCATTATAGTTAAAAATACATATTAAGCGTATTAATGCTTACCGCTTGAGAACTGCTCCGCTTTCCTTCGTTGTCAGTTGTAGCCACGGCTCTTCCGGTTCATCATCCTTATCAAAACAAGGTTAGGCTTATCGTGGCTAGGTCTGTTGCACAAGAATACCGGTACATGCTTAGTTCCGTCGTCTTTCGTAAAAACGTTGAGATGAACATTAGGGTGATAGATATTTGAAGGTGGTGAAAGATATATGGAATTTGTACACTGTTGAATGGGCGCAAACGAAATGGAAAGACTTGAACACAAAGGATAGCGAACGGGCTTCGAATTTGACATTAAAAGAACACTTACAGAAGTTAAAAACCTGTATTGAAAGATGATAAAATAAAATAGAATGAAGTCGTCACAATAAAATAAATGCGAAAGAATAAAAAATTGGTACCACACCGTCGTCGTTCTATCAAACCGTCGACATTCCCGACGCGTTTCGGCCCACATATATCGTGACCATTCTCAAAGTTGTTGACTCTGTAATGAACTCCAAGGTCTGTCCCATCGTTCCACTGTAGCTAATCTACACATTTACCACGAAATGTCACCCTTGCCGGTATTACTATATCACTTGTCTGAAAATGTAAAAATAAAAACTACCTGTTACAGTAAAGCACAGTAACACAGTGCTTACGCGTTCCACTTCCACCTGCTTTACAAGAGCACTGAAAAGACTACAGAAATTTCACAATTGTTTCTGTTTAAAACACCGTTGATCGAATGAAGCGACGACGTTATTGCGGTGGATTGAATGCAATGCCAAACAATGTGGATTTCTTTCCTATCTTCCTTCTGAATTGCACATGAAATTATATTACCTGCATTTAAAATACCTTCCTTTGCTTTGATGCATTGTGAATTTTTTGTAGCGTCCACAAATTTCGTTATCTCAAGGATTGAGAGTGTTAAACCAACCATTCCTACATACGACTTCACGGGAACACGTGCAACGTTATCCGTATCAAGGCTGAACTGGATGGAGAAAAGGCTATAATATTAGCATTGAAGACAATAGACTTTTGGTGATTGGCCAGTGGGCGTTAGGGACGATTTCAGTCGTTAGATGGCACTGCATCCCAAGGTATAAACATCTCAGTTTTCACGTTGTTTGAATTGCTGGATTGTGTATGTTCGTCATTTTTTCTTGTGTTTCTTTTAAAAAGAATCTTACAGTTTTAAAACCAAACTGTTGTTTTCACAACAAAATCTAACCCTTTTTGAAAATGGTTCACTGTTGTGTGCCGATGTGCACATCTTCTGAGAAGAAAAACGTGGGATTTTCATTCCATGAGTTTCATTCAAATCAGAACCTAAACCAACTGTTGCTGAAAGAAATATCTCGTCAGGATTTTGCTCCAAATGACAAGTTACCTTCAACTATTGTTTGTGATAAGCATTTTCATTCTGATAATTACGTACCTAATTTGATTTTAGAAAAAAAACCTCAGCTATATAAACTTATATTAAGTAAAATAGTAGGTAAATGTGTAGATTTGCGTTTTAAATTATTTCGTCGGAAAAATATTAGTACCTGGGAAAAGTGCGACGTACAGATTTTATATTATGAAAATTAATGGCAAATGGTGCAGAAATTTTCTGTTTCAAATGTCTTTTAAAGATTTTTATCGCAACATTTACCTGTACGTCGATACGTTAGGCCTACGGCAGCGTCTCTTCACAGCATCGTACTTACAGGTAAATGTTGCGATAAAAATATTTAAAAAACATTTAAAATACGAAATTTCTGCACCATTTGCCATTAATTTCCATACTCTAAAATCTGTACGTCGCACTTTTTCCAGGTTCTAACATTTTTCCGACGAAATAATTTAAGACGCTAATCTACACATGTACCAAAATCTCGGCCCTAGATCGTTGAAGGATAAAGGAGGAATGAGATTTACACATGAATTACACCAGTTCCTACAGAAAAATTCTCTTGCCCAAGTACTACGACTTCAGAATGCAAATATCCATCTGTTCATGTGAAAGTGAATATAAATAAAATCTCAAATGTAAATAATGATACGGAATCAGTTTGTTAATGCGAACAACGTCAATAGATGGCGCTGCGTCCCAACTCATTTCTGTCCTCGTTGTTTTTGCTTAATGTTACAGCCTGGTAAGATCCAGTCAGCCTTGTCCGTACTAAAAGAAGTTTGTTTACGTTTGCGCAGCGCCATCTATAGTTCAATGAGGTTGCCAATAGGCTACAAGCAATCGCTCGTCCCTAATTTAAGGTCACTGGTTGAAGGGAAGGGAGAGAGTCAGTGCCGTAAGACAAACACAACATCCGTGCCTCTCCGGGATTCGAAACCGGACCTTTTTCAAACGAATGATCAGAAGCTATCGCTTAGACCACTGCTTCACCGAAGCGGCAAACATTTTTTGGCTAGTTTTGGGCTGGTTACTGTCCAATTTTTGGCGGGTACACGTGCTGAGATTCCCTTTTCCGGCTTTCCTTTCGTTCAATGGCTACAGATTAGAACCAGAAGAATTGTACAGACTCCTATCTATTTGTTACGTAGCTATATAAAGCTACGGAAATTGGCCTAGTATTAAAGAAGATAGACAAAGATAAAGGTGGGTTATTTTCATTGGATGGCAAACTACCCAATCTGAAAATCTGACAAAGTAATAAAAGCTTAATTAATTGGTAAGGCGAAAATATTATAGAATACCCCAACAAAATTAAGCCTCTAAAGGAAACTTTGGCTTTTCAAAATTTGTTGTGCACATAAAGCATTCTGCAAATTTCGTTCTTTTAACTGACTCTCGCGAAAGTAAAGTTATCGAAATGTTCTGAAAGAAATTGAGTAATGTGAATCTACAGACTGTTTTTTTGTGCATTTATTCACCTCCAATTTCCAGCACACAGCTTCTTACCAAAGAAAGGACAAAATACCACCTTATGTTCGCTTTGATGAAAGTCTGCGTAGGTGACAACTATAAAATTAGTGAACTTTTTTCTTTGTCAGAATTCTGAAATCTCTACTGAAAATTAGCACAGTCATTTAAGAAAATATGCTTTCAAAGCTGGAATGGTTTCATTTCTATATGTTTTGTTACATGTTTGAATTAAAAGATATTTTCTCAAAGCATTTCTAATGCTATCTTAGATATCAGACATGACAGTAATGTGGCATTTTTCTTTGTGTGTTTAGACAAAACAATTAATTAAAAAGAAAGCATTCACTGTTCAGTTCATGACAGCGTAACGTGAAAAAGAGAAATTATTAGAAGAACAGATTTCTGAATAAAAAAAATCCTAAGTTCCTCAGCATTTAATTGGTGCTGAAACATTCTATGAGAGATGTCACTGAACAATTAATTGTGAAGTAAGTGAAAGCAGAATTTTATACTTCAATGTGCATTCCATGTAAAAGTAAAGATCTCTGGGAACTTGAAATATGTTTCCAGAAATTCTGAGGATAATCTACATTTGCTAGACATATGCAACTTCATACAGGTGAAAAACTTTTCCAGTATAATGTGTGTCACAAGAAATTCCAACAGATAGTCTCTTAATGCATGTAAAGGTCCATGCAAGAGTACAACCTTATGATTCTGACATGTGTTCCTTGAATCAAAGTGAAAAATGCAGCATCTCAAGACTTGGTCACCTTCAGTCAAGTGAAAAAGATCACTAATGTCATGTATGCTTTAAACAGTTTGCATACAAGTGTTATCTTTTCAGGCACATGCTTATTCACACAAATGAAAAGATGAACCAGTGTGATATGTGCTCCAAACAATTTATTCTAAAAAGTAGTCTTTCACAACACATGCTCCTTCACACAGGTAAAAAGCCTCACCAGTGTGATGTATGTTCCAAACAGTTTACTTGTAAAAGCAATCTTTTGACGCACATGGTCCTTCACACAGGTGAAAAGCCTCACCAGTGTGATGTATGTTCCAAACAGTTTACTCAAAAAATTAATCTTTCAAGGCACATGCTCCTTCACACAGGTGAAAAGCCTCACCAATGTGATGTATGTTTCAAACAATTTACTTGTAAAAGCAATCTTTTGACTCACATGGTCCTTCACACAGGTGAAAAGTCTCACCAGTGTGATGTATGTTCCAAACAGTTTACTCAAAAATTAATCTTTCAAGGCACATGCTCCTTCACACAGGTGAAAAGCCTCACCAGTGTGATATATGTTCCAAACAATTTACTCGAAAAATGCATCTTTCAAGACACATGTTCTTTCACACAGGTGAAACGCCTCACCAGTGTGATGTATGCTCCAAATCATTTGCTCACAAAAGTGTTCTTTCAAAGCACATGCTCCTTCACACAGGTGAAAAGCCTCACCAGTGTGATGTATGTTCCAAACAGTTTACTCAAAAAATTCATCTTTCAAGGCACATGCTCCTTCACACAGGTGAAAAGCCTCACCAGTGTGAGGTATGTTCCAAACAATTTACTCGTAAAGATGATCTTTCAAGGCACATGCTCCTTCACACAGGTGAAAAGCCTCACCAGTGTGATGTATGTTCCAAACAGTTTACTAAAAAAATTCATCTTTCAAAGCACATGCTCCTTCACACAAGTAAAAAACCTCATCAGTGTGATGTATGTTCCAAACAATTTACTCGTAAAGGTGATCTTTCAAGGCACAGGCTCTTTCACATAGGTGAAAAAGCCTCACTAGTGTGATGTATGCTCCATACACTTTGCTCAGAAGAGTTATAGTGTTTTCCCTAGATTTTTATTACAGCTGGGTGGCAAATTTTTTTAGCTGAATGGTACTTTTAATGACCCCTTCCTCAATCAAGAAAATAAAAGGATATTTTGCTTAACATTATTATACTTATTAAATATCTTTAGGGTGTGCTAGGCATTAATGGAGCATAACATGATAAAAACAATAGAAAAATAGTATATAAATGATAAAAAACATTAGTTATATTCACAGATTTCAGCCAGTTATCAATATTTATGGTGCATGTGGGAATAAGTTTTCCTGTTACTATTATGTGTATTGTGAAAACATTCTTTAAAGAAAATTTAGGTGGGCAGCTGAGAAAATAAGTGGGTGGGCCACTCAGTAAAAAGGTTCTAGGAAGAACACTAAGTTATATTTCAGTGCATATGCTCCATCGCGCAGAGAAATAACTGCAGCTCTGTATTTGTGTGCTCGAACAGGATCTTTCCTAATTTTGATGTACAAAGATTCATTGAATGGTGCGTAAGATTTATCTTTCAGATTTTTCAGGAGGATTATCAGTTTCATGTCGTGCTTTTCATTTTTAGAAATATGTGTGCCTCTAAGGTAATTAAGCTTTTACCAGGGTTGTGCTGTTAGTTGTCAGGTTTACGTGTTGTGATGCAAGTTAAGAATGATCAGAAGTTTTTTTCGTTCAATTTTCTAGTGAGAATGGGGATTCAAAACACATAAAATTTTTCTTTAATCATTTTTTTTAGTTCCAACTGATTTTTCAAAGAAATCACCATTAAATTTTATTGTTTTATTCAGTTAAGAATTTTCTGTAGCAGTGACTGTGCGAAATTTGGTCTACAGACTTTGGAAAAAGTTAATTTATTTTCTTCTACCCTGGGGTATTCTTCCTAGAAGATAACTTTGCCTAGGGAGAGAGGAATGTTGAATGTGTAGGTAGTACACTAGCTGCATCACTATTCTTTTCTCCACTAACCCACTAACCCAAACAATAGTTGACAGTTGGGTTTTTTTTTACTTAATTTGTAAAGGACTGGCAGTTGTATCACTACATATCACTGTGGCAGTTATTGAACTTAATTTTAGAAAAATGACAATAGAATGAAAATTTTAAAACATGTATACTTACTTGTTACATGAATTATTGAACTTTTTTGTGAACAAAAAAGGTACCAAAAAGTAATATTAGTGGGGTTGCTTAATATTGTGACATATTCGCTTGCTGAGGAAATGTAGCTCATACAACAAACAGGACTGTCCCTCTGCTTCCAGAAAAACTGTACTATGTATAAGCCTTAATTTTTATTGCCACTGAACCTCCTTTTTCAGGTAAGCCAAAGTCTTTTGTAGTTGAATCAGGATCAAATTTAACTTGCTTAGTTCGTTGAAATCTTACATTGATGTAGCAAATTTTTGAAAATGAATAACAGCATTTAAACATGTGAGAGAGTGAATCTAGGAATAACAAAATTCACATAAGCATAAGTAAAAACTTGTTTATTTATTTAGGTTTTTACTTATGAGAATTTTGTTATTCCTAGATTCACTCTCTCACATGTTTAAATGCTGTTATTCATTATCAAAATTTTGCTACATGAATGCAGGATTTCAACAAACTAAGCAAGTTAAATTTGATCCTGATTCAATTACAGTAAAAATATCTGGAAGTTTGTATTTCTTTTTGGAGCTAACCTCTGAATCTCAGAGAACAGCTTAGTGATATGTACATAAGCATAATTAAAAAGTACTTTTTTACATATATGTGACCTGTGTAACTGGGCTGTAAAGATAGTTTATTTTGTTTTTGTTCTCTTTAATTTCTGATGGCCTAATACTATTTAAAAGGAATAAGATGCAGTGCAATCAATAAGCATTTCATTGTAGGAAATCAATCTGCTTCATAATGGTGAAGAACTGTATGTTGTATTGCAGGGACAATGCATGTGTCCACAAGATTCGGTTTAAGTTTTACCATTTTCTGTTTACAACATTAATGTGATGAGAAAGATCCAAAGATGTTTTTCTTTTACCTGAAATGTTGCCATAAAAGCAATATAAGTTCAATTTCCTGTTACACTTCAACTGATTTGTATTCTGAAAAGCACTTTTCACTTTATTCAAGTTTGCCAGTGTAATGAAGTTTGGTCATAGCGTATGCTAGGATTGTTTTGGAGGCTGGGTGGGGGGATGGGAATATATAAGAACTAAAAAGTTTTAAATGATTTTTATTTTGTGTCATACATGAGATACATTCTCAAAATGGAAAAAAAATGTATAATCATTACTGAATTAAACAGCATTAAGAAACAGATATTTGTAGTTATATTGATAAAAAATAGCACATCAAATTGTAGTGGGGTTACCCCTCCCCTTTGAAGGTACCCAGAAAACAGGTAGATGATGTCAGGATGCTTCTTTTAGAAATTTTGAAGGTAAATCCTGAGATTAAGCAAAAACTAAAAAGAAGTTATATTCTAACAACTTGCCTCTGGCAACACTTTAAGCATATGTAATAGTATTTGGAAGAAGAAACATTTTAAGCATATGCAGGAGTACTTGGGATAAGTCTGATGTATTTCGGTCCCAAACTTTCTTCCAAATTCCTTGAAACTGATTTGGCCGCCCCGGTGGCGCAGTGGTCTAAGGCGTTGGCCTCTGATCATTCGTCCGTAAGGGGTCTGGGTTCGAATCCCGGTCAGGCATGGATGTTGTGTTTGTCTTACGGCACTGGCTCTCTCCCTTCCCTGGAACCAGTGACCCTAAATTAGGGACGGGCGACTGCTTATAGCCCATTTGAGTTGCTCAGGGTGGTCGTTAAACCTCCAATCAAAAAAAAAAAAAAAAAAAAAAAGAAAAAAGAAACTGATTTGTTGTTAAAAGCCCTACAATTTTTACATGTGCTCTCAAACACCATAACTTTGGTTTTCCCTTATTTATACTCAGTTTGCATGAAATGCAAACTGAGTATAAATAAGGGAAAAAACAAAGTTCTGGTGTTTGAGAGAGGAACTGGTAGCACTGAGTATAATGTAAGTATAAACAGCACTGTGATTGACCAGGTGAGTGAGTTTGTGTATCTAGGAAGCATGTTTGACAGAGAGAACAAATTGGATGGTGAAATTAGTAGGCGAGTGAATTCTTCATTGAAAGTCATAGCTGCTCTGGGAGGTTTTCACAGGAATGATGGGTTCTCTAGAGAGTCCCGCATGGCTGTGTATGAAACTGTAATTGTTCCTACTCTGATGTATGGCAGTGAAACCTGGGTACTGCAGAAGAAACAGAGGTCTTTTGTGTGCTGGAGAAATGCATTACTTGTAGGGGTATGTGGCAAGACACGTCCTGATCGTGTGAGGAATGAAGATGTGTTGCAGTTGTGTGATGTGAAGCAAAATGTTAGCAAGGTGGAGACCAATGTGCTTCGGTGGTTTGGCCATGTTGAAAGAATGAGTGATGAGATGCGTACTAAGAAAATCTTTTAGCCCAAGTAGCAGGAAGGAAAGGCAGAGGAAGACATGGGTGGATCAGATTCAGGAATGTCTGCATGAGAAAATGATTATGAGTATGAAGTATAAAATACACTGCCGGACAATTGCTAAGGACGGATGACAATAGCAACGATAGCAACCATAAAATGGAAGGCAGGAAAATGTGGAAATTAGCATAAGTGCGGGATACAGTAAGACGTGTTGTGCGTATGCAAATTTTGGATTGCCGAACTTGTTCGTGACGTCATAGCGCTGATAAGAGATATAAAGGATTTGACGCGTATTGCCCGTTGTTTTTCAAACGCAAAGTTGAAAGGGAAAGAATCAATTGACGAACTTGCAATTTTCAGTATGTCTTCCCGACATCACCTAGATGATTTTACGCGTGGCCGTATTATTGGCAAGGTTGAAGAAGGGCGAAAAATAACAGATGTTGCCAGGGAGTTCGACGTCAGCCACAGTGTTGTTTCAAGGCTTTGGAAATCATTTCAAACAAATGGAGAGTGTAGCGAACATCACGGGGGAGGTCGTGTTCACAGTACGACACCTGCAGAAGATCGGTACATAGTGCTATCAACAAAAAGACACCGGCGCAGCACAGCTAGTGAGGTAGCAAATCAGTTTATGGCTGCTACTGGCAAGCGGATCTCCCGAAAAACTGTCGCCAGACGTTTGCATGAAGGAGGACTATACGCCCGCCGTCCTGTTGTGTGCATCCCATTGTCCAGACGTCACCGTACCGCCCGTTTGCAATGGTGCCATCAACATCGCAATTGGACTGATAACGACTGGTATGCTGTCCTCTTCTCAGATGAGAGTAGATACAGCCTATCGTCTGATTGTCGACGACAACTGATCTGGCGTGATAGTGGTACTGCATATTGTCCAGCAAACATACAGGAAAGGTACCGATATCCGACATGTAGTGTCATGGTATGGGCTGGCGTCATGATCAATGGCCGTACGTCTCTCTATGTGCTTCCAACTGGGACTATGACTGTCCAACGATACATTAATGATGTTCTGCTACCTCATGTTCGCATGTTCCGTGGTGCTGTCGGTGATAGATTCATTTTCATGGACGACAACGCAACATGTCATCGAACAGTCGCTGTCCAGGAGTGTCTTGAGAGCGAGGATATTCAACGCCTCGTATGGCCAGCACGTTCTCCAGATCTGAATCCCTTTGAAAATGTGTGGGATGCTTTGGGGAGGAGTCTTGCTGGTCGCCAATGCCCTCCAATAAACAAGGACACCCTCATCCGTGCACTGACAGAGGAATGGGATAAATTACCCCAACAGCTGCTTGATAATGTTGTGCAAAGCATGACACGACGTGTAGAATTTTGCATCGCCCTCCATGGTGGCCATATCCCGTATTGACATCTTACGCCGGAACGCCTGCGGACGGTAATTGCATTTTTTTCACGTTTAGGTATTCTGCACAAAATGGCCTGTTTGTCCCTTGAACACGTTCCAAAGCCTTCTGGATTTCAGAGCACAATAAATTGTCTTTCTTGTAATGTCCTGGCATTCTGACATTATTTTATTTCACTTGGCATCCAACCACACTTACTTTTTTATGCGCTATATAGCCGTTTATGATCCGTCCTTAGCAATTGTCCAGCAGTGTATCTTGTGTACGGCGTGTAATTAATATCAATGAAGCCCGAGTTTTATGTCAAGATCGCTGTAAATGGAGAAGGTTGATACGACAACAGTAAGTAAAAATATCTGGTAGTTTGTATTTCTTTTTTGAGCTAACCTCAGAATCTCAGAGAACAGCTTACTGATAGGTATGTATGTACGAAGAAGTTGGGAACTGACGACATTACACATCACTTGCCCACAGGCCCACCGCCATCTTTAAATGACAATGTCCAGAACGTTGTATTGAAAGAGGTAATGCCATTGCACATCACTTGACCACAGTTCAACCCAAATCTCTAAATGACAATTTCCAGAATGTTGTCTAGAAAGAGGTTTTGAACTTGTGGTACTGAAGCATTGATGGCACACAATTTCAGCAGCATTTTACATACATACATATCACTAAGCTGTTCTCTGAGATTCTGAGGTTAGCTCAAAAAAGAAATACAAACTACCAGATAGTTTTTACTTACTGTTGTCGTATCAAACTTCTTCATTTACAGCGATCTTGACATACAACTCTGGCTTCACTGATATCCATTACACCCCATACACAAGATCTTTTATACTACATAATCTTTTTCTTATGCATAATCTTTTTCTTATACTCCTGAATCTGATCCACCCATGTCTTCCTTGGCCTTCATCTGCCTTTCCTACCTGCTACTTGGGCTAAAAAGATTTTCTTAGAAAGCATCTCATCACTCATTCTTTCAACATGGCCAAACCACTGAAGCACATTAGTCTTCACCTTGCTAACAACATTTTGCTTCACTCTGTCAACAATTCAGATTTTGAAATTGGCAGTAAATGAAAACTGTTAGTTATATGTAAGTCATTGAAATACCATAAATAGGTTTTATTAAAAGGCCTCTGACTTAATTTTAAATTTTGATGTACTAAATTAAAATAGTTATGTAAATAATTAGTTATGTGTTGAATATTACTAATTTTGCTGCCATCAGAAGTTTCTAAATGTTCTGGAAAGATACTTTTATGCTGGTTTTGCTATAAGTTATTTAGGTGTTTCCAAGTCAACCACATGTTATTCCAACAAAAAATATTACCATAATAATCTCTTTTAATTTTGTGAATTTTTGAATTTAAGGAATTTCTGTACAATTTAAAAGCATCATAATCAATTTGTTGTTTATTTTTTAAGAATTTAGAAAATCTATTTTTTCTGTTTATTTGATTTATAAGGGGCGAAGTAATCCATGGTTTACGAAAAAAATTTTGTGTTAGTGAGCACGCGAAATAATTGGAACAGCACAGCCATAGTTTTCCTTAAAAACTCGAAAGAATTTGTTAGATGATGTATTTGGAGAGTCATCCAGTTGTAAGTCATTCCATCTTATTTAAATTATGGGTTGTTTAAATTTTTGAATATTTTTTTTATTTATTTTATGCAGTAATACTATTGTGGGTTTCTCTCATTGTAATTTACAGCAGTCTCCCTAAAGCCAAAAGTTGGTAAATGATCACTTATATCAAATTCAAGAATTCCTGATGTTATATTTTGGTCTGAACATTTTTAACAGCCAGATCTAATGTAGTTTGTGTTAGTGTGCAATTCTAATTGGAGACGTAAATGCATTCCTAGCACGACATATCTGGATTCGTACGAAAATTTCAGAGGATAGAAATCACTACTATTTCCTAAACCGAAAAATCAGGCACTATACAAGAAACCACTATAACCATATCCATGATAGAAACCTTAGGAAAATTGAAGAAAATTCTGCCACGACCCGAAATGTTTGGGACATTACAGGAGCTATTAAAAATTCCTACAAGGCCGTTTCTCCTAAGAGAACTCCTGATAATAAAATGGCATACAGCGACGAAGAAAAATGTGAAGTCTTTGCCGACTCCCTTGCGAACCAATTCACTATAAATAATTTCGATTCCACAAAAGATCACGGTGATATGGTACACGAAGCAATTAAAACTATTTTTCAGAAAACCGACAGCTCCCCCTGCAGTCCGGACTCCACATGGCATCCTGCTTCACCCACGTATAACAAAATCAAATTTCCTACGGAAGTCCCCGTGGTCATTGTAGCCGATATTACGGGTATTATACGTAAACTGAAGCCAAATAAAGCTCCTGGGTGAGATGGTATCACTAATAAGTTTATTAGAATGCTCCCTATCCCATACATTGAAATCCTCACGAATATTATAAATGCAACTTTTAAACTCCACTACTTTCTTGACAGCTGGAAAACAGCAGATATCATTCTCTTTCATAAAGCTGGAACCAAACCCACACTCCCCAAACATCACAGACCAATCTCACTCCTTCCTAGCCTTAGCAAAATTATGGAGAGAGTAATTTTTAAATATATACAAACCTTCAACCTAGAAAACCAAGTTGTTCCGTACAGTCAATTTGGTTTCGCTCCTGCACACTCCACGAACCACCAAATATCCAGAGTCTCAGAAATAGCACACCAAGCCTTTGATCTCAACAAATCTGTTGAAACTACTTTTCTAGATATTGAGAAAGCCGTCGATAAAGTCTACACGGCCGGACGGCCGGAATCACCTACAAAAGGATCAAATTTGAATTCCCACGACGGATCATCACGATAATTGCGAACTTCCTCCCACACTGACGATTCTCTGTTAAACTGAGCTCGACTAAATCCACCGAAAGAAAAATTTGTGCAGGAGTGTCCCAGGGATCTGTACTTGGTCCTACCCTCTACTTAATTTTTACTGCGGATATCCCTCAACAAATTGGCGTCGAACTCGCACTTTATGCAGAAGACACTGCAATTTTATGCACGTCAAGAAACGTCTCACTAATTGCAAAGAAACTACAGTAATATATCCATATGCTTGTGATTTATTATGCACGATGGGAAATTGCGATTAATGCTACAAAAACTCAAGCGATTATTTTTACCCGAAGCAAATTCCTAAATCCGATCCCCATTACCATCAACGAAGATCCGGTCGAATGGACCAGCAAAATTAAATATCTTGGAATCCAGTTCGATAAACGACTTTACTGGGGTCCACACATCAAGCAAGCCATTAATGAAGCGATGACCCTTAAAAGCATACTGCGCCCATAATCTATAAAAATTCCAAACTATCTGTTAAAAGCAAAATACTTATCTGGAAGATGTGCTTCTTTCCGATACTACTACATGGGTCCTCGATCTGGAGCATCTGTGCCGAATCCCATCTCAAGAAGCTTTAGACCTTCCAAAACAGAATGCTCAAGCAGCTAACTTTAGCACACCCCAGTCAAAAGAATCGAAATATCAGAGAAAAATATAAGCTCCCGATCCTGAAACAAATAATTGGAACACAAGCAGATTTTTTTTTATAACAAACTCGGCACGCACCCAAACCCAACGCTGAAATTTATCAGCGATTACTCCACCGATATTATTGTGCGATATAAACGTCCAAAGCACATGCTAAATATTCTACCATGACTTCCAAAGAAATTCTCGAAGAAGAAAAACAATACGTAAAAAACAATCAACGACCACCATAGTTCCTCCCCACTACTGCATTTACTGAGGTCACACCTCATTCTGCAATGCTTTAGGTAATTCCTTATTAGCAACAGAAATGATACTGCTGCTGCTGCTGCACTTTAGATAAATCCTTATTGTCAACTGAAATTGTGTTCATACTGTCGCACATTTGGCTATTCCTTATTGTCAACCGAAATTGTTTAGTTGCCGCTGTACATTAGATTACTCCATATTGTCAACATAAATTATATTGCCGCTTTTGCACTTTAAGTGACCTCTTACTGTCAAGCCAAATTGCGTAGACGATGCTGCTCATACTCAGTTGCTGTCACTACATTTTTAAACCTAACTTGTGCTTTTCGCAGTTTGTTCTGTCTCCGATCCAGAGTCGGCTTTCTGCCACGAACCAATGATAATTTACGATTTGACCGACTCCGCCCACACCACCAGAAACACCGATAACCAACAGAAAAAAATTCTGGAGTCGGCTTTCTGCCACAAACCAATGATAATTTACGTTTCACCGACTCTGCCCACACCACCAGAAACACCCAATATTTCTCTGGTACTGTAATGTTGCGTCATATCAAACTCAATTGCTTTTCACTTGAATATCCAATCAAATTCACTTTTTCAATATACGATTTAGATACCCAGTACTAAAATTCCTGAATCTGCATTATTTATCACGATTCTCAGAGGCCCATTCCAAAACTCACACCTTTTTTTAACCCAATCCCGTTCCTTCCACTAAAGAGTTTCCGCACACACCTTTTTCTCTGCACAATTTAACACCACTGCTCTCTTACTTTTTCCCACCAGTGCTGCTGCTATCGCCGTGCTATCTACTTTACTCGCCTGCTTTTTTCTCTGTCTTGCACTTCTTACTATTCATTCCACCCCCACCTCTTACCCTTGCTTTAAGATGGCCTCCTCTCGGAACCTCTTTTTTTTTTATTGAAGGTTAAACGACCACCATGAGCAACTCAATGGGCTATAAGCAGTCGCCCGTCCCTAAGTTAGGGTCACTGGTTCCAGGGAAGGAAGTGAGCCAGTGCCGTAAGACAAACACAACATCCATGCCTCACCGGGATTCGAACCCGAACCCCGTTCAAACGAATGATCAGAGGCCATCGCTTAGACCACTGCGCCACAGGGGCAGCCTCGGAACCTCTCCTGCCACCCCTACTGCCTCTGCTGCCAAGAATTTCTCCTCACCTGCATCCCCTGATCAACTCCGGAGCCTCGGAGATACTCTTTTTTCGGCAGTGGAATCTACCATGCCAAAATTAGAGGCCTGCTATCAAAAATTTCAATGCGACCAGGAAGGAAGGAAACCAAGAGAAGCCACCAAGGGCACCAACTCCCAACAATTTTCTTACCTAAGGAAGACCGTGGATGCACAGTTCTGCATCATTAACTCTCTGTTCTCCATGCTTAAGACCACCCTTGAGCTACTGAGACTACAGGCCCAAGCGGGGGCCGAACCCTACCTTACGGCCTTTGCTAGGCATTACGTCCCCGTGAACCAGCAGCTGCTAGCGACGATGGTGAAATTCCAACCACCGAAATTCTCCAAGCCCACAAGCTCCAAGTCTACGAAAGAAGCAACTCATCCGACAAGCCGCAGAACTTCCAAGGAAAAGGAACCACAGAACTTCCAAGGAAAAGGAACCACTTCTACCTCCTTCTCTAAGAGACCCCACACTGTTTCTCATCCCCCCTCTCTGATGCTAAGCTCTCTCATCCTTCTCCTTCTTCTTCTCTTCCGCTCCTCATAAAATTCCCACTTAAGGGTATCACTTTAGGAATATCCAACAATGATGTTGCACATGCCCTCAATAGTCAGAGCATCCCTGCAGAAAATATTTTCCGACTGCAACATCGGGATTCAGGTCTCCCAAGGCAACTGGTGATATTCGACACTGCTGCCAGTTCTGTCCCAAACGAGCTCCACGTAGGATCCACCAAAGTCGACGTGGAGCTCTTCAACAGATCCCACCCCAAACCACAAGAAAAAAATAAAAGGAGACCTAAGCTACCCCCATCCAGGTCCTCTGTTAGACCCTCCACTTCTTCTCTTCCTCGTAGGGACCCCTCCCCAACCCCCAGTTCGCTTAAGGAACTCGACCTTCATTATAAGCTAGAGTTCCTTAAAACCCTCACCTCCCTGAAATTTCAATTCTGAACTCTTCTGCTTTCACTTTCCTTCCTACCTTTCTAGTCCTGGCACCGGCTGAGCATCAAAACTTAATTTGGAGCTCACTTGTAAATTACTGTAAATACTGTAAATACACTGACGGAAAGTGAAAAAGAACACCAAGAAGGAATTGGCAGACGATCATGAAATTTACATATGTTAATGGGGTCGAGTTTACGTAGGTGTGATGTTAATTTCGGGACCAACCGGTGAGCGCTTACGCCACAGCGCGGCATAATATGCAAATTATCGTCGGTGGTATTTAAGGAGTACGGCGAAGTGAATGTAATCAGTCGTCAGCGTACGGACACGTGCGAAAGCCCTGAAGAAGCTGCAATGCCTGGACATGGAAGACGTCCACGATTTTAGCAGTTATCGGACTTTGAAAGAGGTCGTTTAGTCGGACTCCGCGAGGCCGGTTGGTCATCTAGTCTGACTCCGCGAGGCCGGGTGGTCGTCTAGTCGTATTGCGGAGCGAATTGGACGGGAAGTATCGGCGGTGGGAAGATGGTGGCGTAGATGGTCCGAGGAACATTCCCACACCAGAAGACGTGTAACAGGGAGTCACAGACGGACTGATGAGCGGACCGATCGACGCATAAGAAGAGCGGCGTTGTCAAGCAGAACATCCACTGCGACGCAAATTCGAGCTGCCGTTGCACCTGAGGTGACTGTGCGAATAATCCGCAACTGTCTAATGGATGCAGGACTACGTGCACGTGGGCCTCTGGCATGTGTACTTCTGACTCCAGCCCACCGTCAGGAACGGCTGCAGTGTTGTCGCCAACGTCTGCACTGGAGAACGCAATGGCGATCTGTTGTGTTCAGCGATAAAAGCAGATTCTGCTTGGGAGCCTCCGATGGCCGTATGCGTGTTCGCAGACGCACAGGGGAGCGTCTCCACCCTTCTTGCATCCGCCAGCGACACACAGGGCCTACACCTGGTCTCCTGGTGTGGGGAGCGATCAGCTATCACTCCCGTACACAATTAGTGTTTGTACCGGGTACGTTAGACAGCACCTCCTACATCAACAACATCTTTCAGCCCGTTGTTGTGCCATTTGTAAGGTCAGTCCATCATGTTGTTTTCCAGCAAGATAACGCACGCCAACACACGGCACGTGCAACGCAACATGCACTTTAGGGTGTGAGAAAACTCCCATGGCCTGCACGTTCACCGGATTTGTCCCCCATTGATCACGTGTGGGATTTTATGTGTCAACGACTTATCCGGTCTCCACGGCCAGCCACGACCATCCCCAATTTACGCGTCCAGGTTGAGGATGCTTTTAACTCAATACCCCAAACTTACATCCAACATCTGTACGACAGACTCCGTGCCAGAATTTCACAGTGTGACGCAGTTCATAGCGGTTCAACCTCGTACTAACCATGTTACATGGAAATGTTATTTTTCAGTTTACCAGCAAATACAGCTGTATTTTGCCATAATGATTTAATCACGTTATCCTCTGTATTCCGTTATTATGCTGTATAAATTTCGTTGGTATCGGACGTCTCCTTCTTGGTGTTCTTTTTTCATTTTCCGCCAGTGTAGAAAGGCAGAAAAGCACAGTGGAAGCAATACAGAAACACATTTGACGAAAACAAAAGTAATCGGGACACACGAGCTTGTGGTCTAAATAATCAAGAACAAAACGTGCATAATGCGTATATCAAGTTTGTGAAGGGTATGTACAGAGCAATTCACAAAAAGCACTGTGCAAAGAAATTACAGTACAGTAGCGAAAAAAGCGGGATGTGCCACGGAGGCACATGCACAACACAATAATAAAGAAAGGATATACGCAATACAGTTTTCGCGATTAAGCAGAAGACACGATACCAAGGCAAAGAAGCACGGTGCAAACAAAAAAAACAGGATCACATTTGACGAAAACAACAGTAATCGAGACACAATAGCTTGTGGTCCTGAAAAACAAGGACTTAACGTGCGAAATACATAAGACAAAAATAAAAGAATATATGTACAGGACAATTCATAAGAAACACGTTGCAAAACACAATTACGGAAAAAGCACGGTGCAAACAAAATACAAGGCCCGAACGTAAAAGAGAAACAAAGTCTGGACACACAAGGTTGTGGTCTCAGAAATTAGGAAACAAATTACTCGCCCAGTATTAAAACTGTGCAAGAAAAAGAACCAACGAAAAGTACAAGCAAGGTGAAGAGAACAGCCAAACACCAAAACAAACACAATCCATAATAGTACACAATCAAGTCACCAGGAGGATGTCAGAGCCAGCAATGGAAGACCACCCGGTGCGCTGGTCCCAGGTGTTCTGAAACGTGTAGATTGTTTGCGTGGAAGTTGCAGCTGTGAGTTCCAACCGGAGCCGCGCCACGAGCCGGCTCCGAAAGCTAGCCCGCAGGCGCCCACCGGTCGACAGAAGAGGTGGAAGTTCAGGAGAATTCCTGAGAGATTGATGGAATGAGTGAATCACTCAGTGGGCTATAAGCAGTTGCCAGTCCTAAATTTATGGCCACTGGTTCCAGGGAAGGGAGACGGCCAGCGCCGTAAAACAAACACAAAATCCATGCCTCACCGGGATTCGAACCTGGGCCCATCTCGTACGAATGATCATTCATAAGCCATCACTTAGACCACTGCGCCACCGGGGCAGAAACTATGGAAATCTTGTTCTCCTTGTTTTTCTCGTAAGTTCGTATCGAAACATACAAGTAATTTGTTGTATTTGTACACTTCTGAACACGGTTGTGTTTGTGTATATAGTGCCACCTGAGAAATTTTCCCAGTTATGCGAAATCTTTCTATCAGCTTTGGCCAATAATAGTTTGCATTCATTCTGGAATTAGAGAATAGTATAATAGAGAGTTCCGTGAAAAAGAATGTCGTTCCCAAGGTTCCAGCTATGTTTTTCACAAGTTAGTATAAACGCTTGTGCCTTGCACTTGAAATCCATCCAGTGAAATACTATTGAACTAGTAACGTGGTTGAATGAATAAAAACAATACATGATTTTATTGCGTAGTAATACTTTAAAATTCCGTATTTTTACATGATCTTGAAAACAAGTAACTGTTGTTATCGATATAAATTTAAACTCCATTAAGGAACAAGATTTGCAATGTTCTGTCAACAGTCACCAGTTCAAAAACACTGAGAACAGAATGATGATCAACAATTACCAATTCAAAAACACTGTTTTAGGAAAAGAATGTTCAAAAATTACAAATTTGTTATTGTTGACAGAGTATTGAAAATGGATCCTGGAAATCGTCAAGTGAAACGAAATGTCGGTAAATGTGTAGATTAGCGTTCTAAATTATTTCGTCGGAAAAATGTTAGTACCTGGAAAACATGCGACGTACAGATTGTAGAGTATGGATAATAATGGCAAATGGTGCAGAAATTTCCTCTTTTAAATGTGTTTCAAAGATTTTTTTCGTAATATATTTAGCTGTAAGTGCGGTGGTGTTAAGAAACGCCGCGGTAGGCCTAACGCATCGCTGCCGCACGATGTCATGTGTTGCTCCGTTCAAAGGCAGGTTCGCTGCTACACCGAAATGACGGGCGGAAATGTACAAGAGAAAGCGGTTACGTTGTTGGGAGGAGAGCGATAAATATTGTAGTGATACGCTACAGAAAATAGGTCCAGACCATCCACACTTTATTTTGTTGTATCGTGTTTGTCGTTCCAGAAAAAACCGGAAAAAACCTCTTTGATTTGCAAAAGATACATATCAGTGTGATAGAAACTGACCTTCGAAGAAAGTATTGACAGGAGAACCAAAAGTACAGTAGTACAGCAAACGCTTGACAATGCCGTCGTAGCGATGCGTTAGGACTACCGCAGCGCCTCTTCACAGCATCGCATTTATAGGTAAATATTACGATAAAAATCTTTAAAAGACATTTATAACATGAAATTTCTGCACCATTTGTCATTAATTTCCATAATATAAAACCTGTACGTCACACTTTTATCAACTACTAACATTTTTGCGATGAAATAATTTAGGACGCTAATCAACACAGTATCTGAAACAATCGTTTGATGTTTCTGAATATTTCTGGTTCACACGTTATGTTCTGTGAAAGTTCGACTGGCTGATACGTAACGTCCGACGGTGAAAATTATTTTTGTGTCAATTGAACATTATAGTTAAAAATACATATTAAGCGTATTAATGCTTACCACTTGAGAACTGCCCCGCTTTCCTTCGTTGTCAGTTGTAGCCACGGTTATTCCGGTTCATCGTCCTTATCAAAACAAGGTTAGGCTTATTGTAGCTAGGTCTGTTGCACAAGAATACCGGTATACATTGGCGTACGCAAGGGGGAGGGGGTTACGGATTCAAACCCCTCCCTTGAACCAAAATATAGTGCTAGAATTTAAGCTGCTTTCTTATGGCAAATATTGAAATACATGTTCTTAACTTAACACTAAAAGAGTTTGTATATAAATATACCGTTTGTATATACCGGAGTCAAAATACAATATATATATATGGGATGTAAGGTCAGGTGATGCGTAACATCACAGCCTCTCCTTGACAAATGTCAACCCCGCCTTCTCGTGGTACATCCTGTTCCCACTAAAGGGGCTCTGACGACCTCCAATAGCGGTATAACTATACCATCGGGATTAGAGGAAATGCTATCCCACACTCACCAACCCGCTTGGCCAGCGTGGTGAGTTATAGCCAAACCCCTCCAAAATGACTCCACAACTTAAATCTTGGCCCTCAGTCTCCGGCAGCTGGAATGTACCTGGCCAAGGCAGCGGCCAGTGCGACATGAAGGCAGAGGGTGCTAAGAATCCCCGGAGAACCGGACTAGGCTGTCATCTGATGCTGACTTTGGCTACGTATAATGGACGCTCCCTATCTTCTGATTTAAGGCTTCTTAAATTGGAAGAGGAGCTACAAAGGATCAAGTGGGACATCGTCGGGCTAAGTGAGGTAAGGAGAAAAGGAGAAGATCTCATCGAACTGAAAAGTGGACATCTCTTCTACTATCGTGGGACAGATACTGGCAGAACTAGTGGTGTTGGATTTATAATAAACAAGAAACTGAAGGATAAAGTAGTAGAAGTAGGGTTCCTCTGACAGAGCTGCACGACTCGTTATCCAACTCTCGAGAAGATACCAGACTCAGATTATTCCAACTTATGCACCCACCACAAGTCATCCTGAAGAAGAAATTGAAAAATTTTATGAGGAAATTCGTCATCTAAATAATAAAGGTAAGCAGCACTTGAAGATAATTATGGGAGATTTCAATGCAAAAATAGGGCAACGGCAACAGAATGAAACTTCAGTAGGTAAATTCGGTCACGGCAACAGAAACCAGCGTGGAAATACTCTCGTTGAGTTTGCAGAGGCAGAACGGTTTTTCATCTTGAACTCCTTTTTCAAGAAAAAGCCACACAGGAAATGGATATGGAGACATCCAAATGGGACGACAAGTGAAATTGATTTTATTATGTGTAACAAAAAATTCGTCATAGAAGACTGCAGTGTGCTAAACAAGTTCAACACAGGTAGTGACCATAGATTGGTGAGATGTAAGATGCACCTCAACACTAAACTCGAACGCAGCAAGCTCATAAGACAAACAAAATGTATTAACATAACCAACCTTAAAAACACGATAATACCTTCAAGTTTGAACTGAAGAACAGATTCTCTGCTTCAGAAGGCCTAACATCGGAAGAAGTGGATATTTCTGAAGTTAACAGAAAAGTAACCAAAGCTCTTATGGAAACTGCAACAAAATTAGCTGGGTCTAAGAACAAGTTGCATGTGAACAAATTATCAGGAAAAACCAAAATGTTGATGCAAAAAAGAAGAGAGATGAGGACAGCTAAAGGAGATGTGACTTCCAAAGTGGAATATATAGAGCTATGCAAGACAGTACGAAAAAGTATCACTGAAGACGTAAGGAAATTCAACTGTGAACTAGTAAGGAAAGCAATTGAAAACAACCAAAACCTAAAGATAGCAAAGGGACATCTCAGTAAGGGAAGAAAACAGATCATGGCACTGAGAAAGGAAGATGGTTCTGTAACAAGAAATAGAGGCGAAATTTTGACAAGAGTGAAATTTTTCTACTCCAAATTATATGAAAGGGATGATACATGTACTCCAGACATCATGAAAGGTACCAGTACCAAAGTTCTTCCAGTCCTCCTAGCAGAAGTTGCACATGGAATCAAGAACATGAAGCCGGGAAAAGCTCCAGGAGAAGTTGGAATTACTGTAGACATCATACAAGAAGCAAGTGGAGAAATCGAAACAGTACTCGCCCGAATTTTCACTCAATGCCTTAATGAAGGGAAGATTCCCGAGGATTGGAACAACGCTACAATGATCTTGCTACATAAAAAAGATGACATTGAGGATCTCAGGAACTGCAGACCTATCAGCCTCCTATCAGTGGTTTATAAAATCTTCACTAAAGTTCTTCCACACCGCTTGAAGGTGACACTGGACATGGCTCAACCGAGAGAACAAGCTGGATTCAGGAGTGGCTACAGCACAGTAGATCATATCCATGTACTGAGAGAACTAATTGAAAGAGCGAGGGAATATGAACTTCCATTGTGCATGGCTTTTATCGATTATGAAAAAGCCTTTGATTCGGTGAAACCATCAGCAGTTACAATGGCCCTGAAATCCTGCGGTATTGAAGATGCGTACATTAATATTATTAATAACATCTATGAAAATGCAAGTGCAAAGATTCGGCTGTTTGAAAATACAACACACATAAAAATTGGAAAAGGTGTGAGACAAGGTGACACCATATCTCTGAAGCTCTTTATTGCCGCATTGGAAAATTTCTTTCAATCACTGAACTGGGAAAACAAAGGCATAAAGATTAATGGAGATTATCTAACCCACCTTCGTTTTGCTGATGACATAGTCATTTTTGCAACTACCCCATCAAAGTTGCAGAGTAGGATCCAGGAACTTGCTGACAAGAGTAAAGAAGTGGGATTAAAAATGAACTTTCAGAAGACAAAAGTGATGTTCAATGCTTTTACAAGAAATGAAGATTTATCGATTGATGGAGAAAAGCTGGAGATAACAGGCACGTACATTTATCTTGGACAGCAGATATCAAGTGAGGGTCACATTGATGAAGAAATTAATCGGCGTACAAAACTTGCCTGGAGAGCTTTTGGAAGAAACAGCATAATTTTCAAGAGCAATATGCCATTATGTCTTTAAAGAAAAGTGTTTGATCAATGCATCCTTCCAGTGCTTGCGTATGGTGCAGAGACGTGGACCTTAACTAAAGGATACATACAAAGGCTGCAGGCAACTCAAAGCAGCATGGAGAGGTGCATGCTTGGTGTAACCAAGAGAGATAAGAAGAGGAACTCGTGGATCCGAAAAATGACAAGAGTGGAAGACATCATGATCAGAGTTAAATCCCTGAAATGGCAATGGGCTGGACATACTGCCAGATGGACAGACCATCGATGGACAGCCGAAATTTTAGATTGGATTCCAAGGGACAGGAAAAGACCCAGAAGAGGACCACATGGGAGATGGGTTAATGAAATTCGAAAGTATGCGGGAGTGACATGGAGGAGACTGGCACAAGACAGACCGTTGTGGAGGAAACTTGGGGAGACCTTCATCCAGCAGTGGATTGATAATGGTTGACGATGATGATGATGTATATATATATATATATATATATATATATATATATATATATATATATATCTTCGAATTTGACATGGAAAGAACAAATACAGAAGTTAAAAAACACAGAACTTAAAAAGCACAGAAGTTAAAAACCTGTTTTGAAAGATGATGAAATAAAATAGAATGAAGTCGTCACATTAAAATTTATGCAAAAGAATAAAAGATTGGTACCGCACCATCGACATTCCCGCTACCTTTCGGCACACATATATTGTGACCATTCTCAAAGTTGTTGACTCTGCAATGAACTCCAAGGTCTGTCCCATCGTTCCACTGTAGCTAATCTACACATTTACCACGAAATGTCTCCCCTGGCGGTATTACTATATCACTTGTATGAAAATGTAAAAATAAAAATTACCTGTTGCATTACTGCTTCACAGTGCTTACGCGTTCCACTTTTGCCTGCTTTACAAGAGCACTGAAAAGACTACAGAAATTTCACAATTGTTTCTGTTTAAAACACCATTGATCGAATGAGGCGACGACGTTATTGCGGTGGATTGAATGCAATGCCAAACTATGTGGATTTCTTTCCTATCTTCCTTGTTAATTGCCCATGAAATTATATGACCTGCATTTAGAATACCTTCCTCTGCTTTGATGCATCGTGAATTTTTTGTAGCGTCCACAAATTTCGTTATCTCAAGGATTGAGAGTGTTAAACCAACCATTCCTACATACGACTTCACGGGAACACGTGCAACATTATCCGTGCAAACAGAAGTTTGTTTACGTTTGCGCAGCGCCATCTCTAGTTCATTGAGGTTGCCAATGGGCTATAAGCAATCGTCCGTCCCTAATTTAGGGTCACTGGTTGAAGGGAAGAAAGAGAGTCAGTGCTGTAAGAGAAACACAACATCCACGCCTCTCCGGGATTCGAAACCAGACCTCTTTCAAACGAATGATCAGAAGCCATCGGTTAGACCACTGCATCACCGGGGAGGCAAAATTTTTTTGGCTAGTTTTGGGCTGGTTACTGTCCAATTTTCGGCGGGTACACGTGTTGAGAACACGCTGACTAACTAAGCGATTTTGTCGTCAGATCTGAAGATATTGATTTCTATCTGGTGACAAAATTATTATTTCAACGAGATGTCTCAATCAGGAGGTTTTATTACTGGAGACACCACTCCTATCCACGCAGCATTGGCCGCCATTAGTCACCGTCCGTGCTGCAAATGACGTCTTGAGCAGGCACGACGCAGCCGCAGAAAAGAAACTGCTTTGAAACCAATGGAACAACAGCTTCTAAGCGTATAAACAGATAAAATGAGTAATTTAATAATCTTTATCAATGATATACAAGTTTACTGTTTTATCAACGGTATAATTTAGTTCATTTTGGCCTGCTTGTGGCGTCACACCACAGATTAGCTGTGACCTATGGCGGCAGAGTCAGTGGTGTCTCCAGTAATATAACCTCCTTGCATGAAACAGTCATTACTCACAGGATCACGTGATTCGTCGTTAACGAATTTTCACCACTAGCAAGTCGTGATACACTTGGCAATCTGGAGATTTTTTGTTTTACTCTCTGTTTTTGTCAAATTGCAATCCTAACCGTGAACATGGTCCTTGGTTCCTGGAACTGTTCAACATGTTCAACTACAAGACCGCGACCAGGTGCTTTCCGTGTTACATGGGTTGACAAGAGGACATTTGGTTTATGAGGCACACTTCCTTAAATTGTGGTGGGCTGACAGCTTCATCACTCCCCTGTTGGAACATTGTGCCAATTTGGGTGTGAGTTGATGTGTATATCGGTGAATACCAATCCTTCAAGCAGTGGCGAATCCTGATATAGAATGGAGGTCATGCGGGCCGGAAATATCCAACACTGTAAGTAATTCTCTGCCTAACACCAACCGAAGCAGGGTTGCTAGGTCTACTGATTTTTTCACACATTTAGTGACTTTTTTGAAAAACGCCTTATTTCTACCGATTTTTCCATGTTTCATTAAATTCTAAATTTTCGGAAAGCTTTTAGTGATACTGGCTGCCTCTTTCCTGGAACCAGTAGCCCTACATTAGGGATGGCATTAGTACTTCCCCATCTTCAGATGCAAGATAAATTTTTGGTTAGTACAGCACATATCATCATCATCATCATCATTGTCAACCATTATCAATCCACTGCTGGACGAAGGTCTCCCCAAGTTTCCTCCACAACGGTCTGTCTTGTGCCAGTCTCCTCCATGTCACCCCTGCATACTTTCCAATTTCATCCACCCATCTCCCATGTGGTCTTCTTCTGGGTCTTTTCCTGTCCCTTGGAATCCAATC
Source organism: Macrothele yani (assembly GCA_039090855.1). NCBI lineage: Eukaryota > Metazoa > Arthropoda > Arachnida > Araneae > Macrothelidae > Macrothele > Macrothele yani. The sequence continues at coordinate 197,645,459 of CM077009.1, forward strand.
TAAAATTTCGGCTGTCCATCGATGGTCTGTTCTTCTGGCAGTATGTCCAGCCCATTGCCATTTAAGGGATTTAACTCTGATCATGATGTCTTCCACTCTTGTCATTTTTCGGATCCACGTGTTCCTCCTCTTATCTCTCCTGGTTACACCAAGGATGCACCTCTCCATGCTGCTTTGAGTTGTCTGCAGCCTTTGTATGTCTCTTTTAGTTAAGGTCCACGTCTCTGCACCATACGTAAGCACTGGAAGGATGCATTGATCAAACACTTTTCTTTTAAGACATAATGGCATATTGCTCTTGAAAATTATGCTGTTTCTTCCAAAAGCTCTCCAGGCAAGTTTTGTACGCCGATTAATTTCTTCATCAATGTGACCCTCACTTGATATCTGCTGTCCAAGATAAACATACGTGTCTGTTATCTCCAGCTTTTCTCCATCAATCGATAAATCTTCATTTCTTGTAAAAGCATTGAACATCACTTTTGTCTTCTGAAAGTTCATTTTTAATCCCACTTCTTTACTCTTGTCAGCAAGTTCCTGGATCATACTCTGCAGCTCTGGTGGGCTAGTTGCAAAAATGACTACGTCATCAGCAAAACGAAGGTGGGTTAGATAATCTCCATTAATCTTTATCCCCTTGTTATCCCAGCTCAGTGTCTGAAAAACACCCTCCAATGTGGCATTAAAGAGCTTCGGAGATATGGTGTCACCTTGTCTCACTCCCTTTCCAATTTTTATGTGTGTTGTATTTTCAAACAGCCTAATCTTTGCACTTGCATTTTCATAGATGTTATTAATAATATTAATGTATGCATCTTCAATACCGAGGTTTTCAGAGCCATTGTAACTGCTGATGGTTTCACCGAATCAAAGGCTTTTTCATAATCGATAAAAGCCATGCACAATGGAAGTTCATATTCCCTCGCTCTTTCAATTAGTTCTGTCAGCACATGGATATGATCTATTGTGCTGTAGCCACTCCTGAATCCAGCTTGTTCGCTCGGTTGAGCCATGTCCAGTGTTACTTTCAAGCGGTGTGAAAGAACTTTAGTGAAGATTTTATAAACTACTGATAGGAGGCTGATAGGTCTGTAGTTTCCGAGATCCTCAATGTCACCTTTCTTATGTAGCAGGATCATTGTAGCGGTGTTCCAATCCTCAGGAATCTTTCCTTCATTAAGGCATCGAGTGAAAATTTGGGCGAGTACTGTTTCGATTTCTCCACTTGCTTCTTGTATGATGTCTACAGTAATTCCATCTTCTCCTGGAGCTTTTCCCCGCTTCATGTTCTTGATTGCATGTGCAACTTCTGCTGGAAGGACTGGAGGAACTCTGGTACTGGTATCTTTCATGATGTCTGGAGTGCATGTATCATCCCTTTCATATAATTTGGAGTAGAAATCTTTCACTCTTGTCAAAATTTCGCCTCTATTTCTTGTTACAGAACCATCTTCTTTTCAGTGCCATAATCTGTTTTCTTCCCTTACTGAGATGTCCCTTTGCTATCTTTAGGCTTTGGTTGTTTTCAATTGCTTTCCTCACTAGTTCACAGTTGAATTTTCTTACGTCTTCAGTGATACTTTTTCGTACTGTCTTGCATAGCTCTATATATTCCACTTTGGAAGTCACATCTTCTTTAGTTGTCCTCATCTCTCTTCTTTTTTGCATCAACATTTTCGTTTTTCCTGATAATTTATTTACATGCAACTTGTTCTTAGACCCAGCTAATTTTGTTGCTGTTTCCATAAGAGCTTTGGTTACTTTTCTGTTAACTTCAGAGATATCCACTTCCTCCGATGTTAGGCCTTCTAAAGCAGAGAACCTGTTCTTCAGTTCCAACTTGAAGGTATTATGGTGTTTTTTAAGGTTGGTTATGTCGATAGATTTTGTTTGTCTCATGAGCGTGCCATGTTAGAGTTTAGTATTGAGGTGCATCTTACATCTCACCAATCTATGGTCACTACCTGTGTTGAACTTGTTTAGCACACTGCAGTCTTCTATGACGAATTTTTTGTTACACATAATAAAATCAATTTCACTTGTCGTCCCATTTGGATGTCTCCATGTCCATTTCCTGTGTGGCTTTTTCTTGAAGAAGGAGTTCAAGATGAAAAACCCTTCTGCCTCTGCAAACTCAACGACAGTATTTCCACGCTGGTTTCTGTTGCCGTGACCGAATTTACCTACTGAAGTTTCATTCTGTTGCCGTTGCCCTATTTTTGCATTGAAATCTCCCATAATTATTTTCAAGTGCTGCTTACCTTTATTATTTAGATGACAAATTTCCTCATAAAATTCTTCAATTTCTTCTTCAGGATGACTTGTGGTGGGTGCATAAGTTTGAATAATCTGAGCCTGGTATCTTTTCGAGAGTTGGATAACAAGCCGTGCAGCTCTGTCAGAGGAAGTTTCAACTTCTACAACTTTATCCTTCAGTTTCTTGTTTATTATAAATCCAACACCACTAGTTCTGCCAGTATCTGTCCCACGATAGTAGAAGAGATGTCCACTTTTCAGTTCGATGAGATCTCCTTTTCTGCTTACCTCACTTAGCCCCACGATGTCCCACTTGATCCTTTGTAGTTCCTCTTCCAATTCAAGAAGCCTTGAATCAGAAGATAGGGAGCGTCCATTGTACGTTGCCAAGGTCAGCATCAGATGGCAGCCTAGTCCGGTCCTCCGGGGATTCTTAGCACCCTCTGCCTTCATGTCGCACTGGCCGCTGCCTTGGCCAGGTACATTCCAGCTGTCAGAGACTGAGGGCCAAGATTTAAGTTGTGGAGTCATTTTGGAGGGATTTGGCTATAACTCACCACGCTGGCCAAGCGGGTTGCTGAGTGTGGGATAGAATTTCCTCTAATCCCGATGGTATAGTTATACCGCTATTGGCGGTCGTCAGAGCCCTTTTAGTAGGAACAGGATGCACCACGAGAAGGCGGGGTTGACATTTGTCAAGGAGAGGCTGTGATGTTACGCATCACCTGACCTTACATCCCACAGCACATATATACATACATATATTCTCCTTGACAAATGTCAACCCCGCCTTCTCGTGGTACATCCTGTTCCCACTAAAGGGGCTCTGACGACCGCCAATAGCGGTATAACTATACCATCGGGATTAGAGGAAATGCTATCCCACACTCACCAACCCGCTTGGCCAGCGTGGTGAGTTATGGCCAAACCCCTCCAAAATGACTCCACAACTTAAATCTTGGCCCTCAGTCTCCGGCAGCTGGAATGTACCTGGCCAAGGCAGCGGCCAGTGCGACATGAAGGCAGAGGGTGCTAAGAATCCCCGGAGGACCGGACTAGGCTGCCATCTGATGCTGACCTTGGCTACGTACAACGGACGCTCCCTATCTTCTGATTCAAGGCTTCTTGAATTGGAAGAGGAACTACAAAGGATCAAGTGGGACATCGTCGGGCTAAGTGAGGTAAGGAGAAAAGGAGAAGATCTCATTGAACTGAAAAGTGGACATCTCTTCTACTATCGTGGGACAGATACTGGCAGAACTAGTGGTGTTGGATTTATAATAAACAAGAAACTGAAGGATAAAGTTGTAGAAGTTGAAAGTTCCTCTGACAGAGCTGCACGACTTGTTATCCAACTCTCGAGAAGATACCAGGCTCAGATTATTCAAACTTATGCACCCACCATAAGTCATGCTGAAGAAGAAATTGAAGAATTTTATGAGGAAATTCGTGATCTAAATAATAAAGGTAAGCAGCACTTGAAGATAATTATGGGAGATTTCAATGCAAAAATAGGGCAACGGCAACAGAATGAAACTTCAGTAGGTAAATTCAGTCACGGCAACAGAAACCAGCGTGGAAATACTCTCGTAGAGTTTGCAGAGGCAGAAGGGTTTTTCATCTTGAACTCCTTTTTCAAGAAAAGCCACACAGGAAATGGACATGGAGACATCCAAATGGGACGACAAGTGAAATTGATTTTATTATGTGTAACAAAAAATTCGTCATAGAAGACTGCAGCGTGCTAAACAAGTTCAACACAGGCAGTGACCATAGATTGGTGAGATGTAAGATGCACCTCAACACTAAACTCGAACGTAGCAAGCTCATAAGACAAACAAAATGTATTGACATAACCAACCTTAAAAAACACCATAATACCTTCAAATTGGAACTGAAGAACAGATTCTCTGCTTTAGAAGGCCTAACATCGGAAGAAGTGGAGATTTCTGAAGTTAACAGAAAAGTAACCAAAGCTCTTATGGAAACAGCAACAAAATTAGCTGGGTCTAAGAACAAATTGCATGTGAACAAATTATCAGGAAAAACCAAAATGTTGATGCAAAAAAGAAGAGTGATGAGGACAACTAAAGAAGATGTGACTTCCAAAGTGGAATATATAGAGCTATGCAAGACAGTACGAAAAAGTATCACTGAAGACGTAAGGAAATTCAACTGTGAACTAGTAAGGAAAGCAATTAAAAACAACCAAAGCCTAAAGATAGCAAAGGGACATCTCAGTAAAGGGAAAAAACAGATTATGGCACTGAGAAAAGAAGATGGTTCTGTAACAAGAAATAGAGGCGAAATTTTGACAAGAGTGAAAGATTTCTACTCCAAATTATATGAAAGGGATGATACATGTACTCCAGACATCATGAAAGGTACCAGTACCAGAGTTCTTCCAGTCCTTCCAGCAGAAGTTGCACATGCAATCAAGAACATGAAGCGGGGAAAAGCTCCAGGAGAAGATGGAATTACTGTAGACATCATACAAGAAGCAAGTGGAGAAATCGAAACAGTACTCGCCCAAATTTTCACTCGATGCCTTAATGAAGGGAAAATTCCTGAGGATTGGAACAACGCTACAATGATCTTGCTACATAAAAAAGGTGACATTGAGGATCTCAGGAACTACAGACCTATCAGCCTCCTATCAGTGGTTTATAAAATCTTCACTAAAGTTCTTTCACTCCACTTGAAGGTGACACTGGACATGGCTCAACCGAGAGAACAAGCTGGATTCAGGAGTGGCTACAGCACAATAGATCATATCCACGTACTGAGAGAACTAATTGAAAGAGCGAGGGAATATGAGCTTCCATTGTGCATGGCTTTTATCGATTATGAAAAAGCCTTTGATTCGGTGAAACCATCAGCAGTTGCAATGGCTCTGAAATCCTGCGGTATTGAAGATGCATACATCAATATTATTAATAACATCTATGAAAATGCAAGTGCAAAGATTCGGCTGTTTGAAAATACAACACACATAAAAATTGGAAAAGGAGTGAGACAACGTGACACCATATCTCCGAAGCTCTTTAATGCCACATTGGAAAATGTCTTTCAATCACTGAACTGGGAAAACAAAGGGATAAAGATTAATGGAGATTATCTAACCTACCTTCGTTTTGCTGATGACATAGTCATTTTTGCAACTACCCCATCAGAGCTACAGAGTATGATCCAGGAACTTGCTGACAAGAGTAAAGAAGTGGGATTAAAAATGAACTTTCAAAAGACAAAAGTGATGTACAATGCTTTTACAAGAAATGAAGATTTATCGATTGATGGAGAAAAGCTGGAGATAACAGACACGTACGTTTATCTTGGACAGCAGATATCAAGTGAGGGTCACATTGGTGAAGAAATTAATCGGCATACAAAACTTGCCTGGAGAGCTTTTGGAAGAAACAGCATAATTCTCAAGAGCAATATGCCATTATGTCTTAAAAGAAAAGTGTTTGATCAATGCATCCTTCCAGTGCTTACGTATGGTGCAGAGACGTGGACCTTAGCTAAAAGAGACATACAAAGGCTGCAGACAACTCAAAGCAGCATGGAGAGGTGCATGCTTGGTGTAACCAGGAGAGATAAGAAGAGGAACACGTGGATCCGAAAAATGACAAGAGTGGAAGACATCATGATCAGAGTTAAATCCCTGAAATGGCAATGGGCTGGACATACTGCCAGAAGAACAGACCATCGATGGACAGCCGAAATTTTAGATTGGATTCCAAGGGACAGGAAAAGACCCAGAAGAAGACCACATGGAAGATGGGTGGATGAAATTCGAAAGTATGCGGGAGTGACATGGAGGAGACTGGCACAAGACAGACCGTTGTGGAGGAAACTTGGGGAGACCTTCGTCCAGCAGTGGATTGATAATGGTTGACAATGATGATGATGATGATATAAGAATTTATATGAAACATAACGAGTTTTACATAATGTCTAATTTTTTGAAAAAAGATATTTAACAGGGTCTAATCTGTTTGAAATGGTTGATAAACTTCGGTTTTATATTTGTGTACAAGCTGATGATTGCCATAACTGATATTGATAGGCCACGGTGCTCTTTTTCCTTGAATGAGAAATATCCATAACTGCTACGATCCCTGATGTAGAGGTAGGGAAACCTGTTTTTTTTTTAACAACCACAGTGAACAACTCTGACTACAAGCAATCGGCCATCCCTAATGTAGGGCTACTGGTTCCAGGAAAGAGACAGCCAGTACCATTAAACAAACACAACGTCATGCATGTATCGCAGGGTGTCGAACCTGGACCCATCTAGGACGAATGGTCAAAAGCTAGCGCTTAGACCACTGCGTTATGGGGCTTTCTTGATATTTAGTAGTGGCTAATTTGTGTTAACACATGGTTGGTACAATTGTTTTTTAGTTCATTGTTATTTTATTGAATTGTTGACAATAGCTTATCCTTCTATTACTTTTTAACAGGGTAACTTAAAAGATTTTTATTTTCTGATAATGCCATGCAACATATTTGGATGTTGTTGCCCCTGCCTGTGTCCTGTGAAAGAAATTTCCATAAGTTGCTGCTTTAGTTTCTTTCTTTCCCAGTGTGATTCCTCCAACTGAGATTCAAACACTGGACAATGGATGGAAAATGCTTCGAAATACTGATCTTGAAATGCAATGCACTCTGGTGTGCATGAGCACGATTTTTGGTCATGTGCGAATTAATAACACATTGGGGACGGAAGCATACTCTTTCCATCATTGTCGAAATTTGTGACATGTTTGTTATTCTTCCTTCATTCAAGGGCTGTAGTAGAGATGATTTTTTTTTTTTTATGATAAACGTCATGAAGACAAATCAGAGAAACAGTCTTTCTTCAAAAACTGCATGTTGATTGCTGCAGGCAAATTGTATGCTTTCAAGTTCTTGATAGCATAGTTTTAACGGGCAAAATGGTTTGGCAGAAAAAATGAACAACAGTATCTATGGTAGCGATCGTGGTGATAACAGTTATGTTCAAATTCTGACAGTGCGGATTCTACAGTTCAGTTGACCCATTTCATTAGACTTTGCATTATAGATCATAGCAGAAAAGCTAAAGATTGCCTTTTAAGAAAGGAAATTAAATGGAAAATATTATGTGATCAGAACTACTTTTTAGACCATTGCGATAGTGGTGCATTGTGTATTGTAGCGAAAAAAATATCTGCTGATTTTTAAACTAATCTACTGATTTTTTGGCACAAAATCTACTGATTTTTGAGAATTTCACCTGGCAACACTGAACCGAAGGGGGTGTCTGACCCCAGGCCTATTTCTAAGGGTTGTTTAAGACCTGGGGTTAGACAAGGGAGTGTCTGACCCCAGGCCTATTTCTAAGGGTTGTTTAAGACCTGGGGTCAGACATTCCCTTGTCTAACCCCAGGTCTTAAACAACCCTTAGAAATAGGAAGCTAGGAGATTTGGGCTAGAGTGCCCGATAGGAAAGAGACACGGAAGTGAGGTAGAAAGGTCGGGGGGAAGACGCCCTTATTTATTACCAGGGGGCCAGTACCCGGGGTCAGACGGCTTAACATGCTCATCCGACGCACGGCGGGTATTTAGTGGTTCGAACGTTAGTACCTGCCCAGGATCGAACCTGAGATTATCTCCATGGCAGTCACGAACGCTGACCACTAGGCCACCCGCGGCCCACCATGTAATATAATAACCCCTTATGAGTTTTAATAACAACAACGCAACACTGTGTGTAGAGGTTGTCAAATCCACCCGAGCTCCAAGAACTGTCACTTTTAGAAAACAACAAATACGGACAGTAAAATAGTTTATTTAAATTTCTGCAGCCTGCCAACCATGGATAGAAATCATATTTCTGAGAAACCGGAAAACTCTGAGTATAAGCATTTGTTTTAAGAGAGGTAAAGGTGGGCATGGGCTCGCGCTCTTTATTATTTTCATTTCTTCCATTGTAGTCCTCTTTGAAAAGGTATTTCTAACAAATCTTGAGCAATACTTTTATCGACGTTGCCTAAACTCATTGTTCAATGAGAAAGTTTTAAAATTCTAGAAACACTGTTCAGGATTTAAAGAAACAAACTACATAATTTGCAATAAACACAAGGATCATCACTGCTTTAGTCACTAACACCATTTACTGCATAGCACCCAATTCAGAATCTACAATCTTGCCCATAGAGGAAAAATGCTGTTTGGCAGCCAACATCTGGACAATGGAATATTGAAAACAAAAGTCAATGGAAATGGGTAGATCCTGACAAACATATAGCTGGGTAATAAACTTTAAGCAGATAAGTTTCTTATTTTTACATTTTATTTTCGTTTTGTTTCTTCGAATGTATATTTTTTGGGTTGGTTTGTGACATTGTCAGGTCTCATTTCTGTTTCTGCAGCAGTTGGAAAAGAAAGCTATTTTTTCTCTTCTCAGACATCAAATCAATGTTCATTTGATACTAAGTGTAATCAAAAGGTTTTTTTTTTTTTTTTATCTTCCATAATTTTTTTAAACATGGATAAAAAACACAGTATACCCAAAAATTTAGGATGGAATTTTTAAAAGATGACAAATTGAAAACATGGTTGATGGAAATGCAAGGAGTAGTGCTAAGTGTTTTTTCAAACTTTGTAAGTGTCATTTATCTTCAAACTACTCGAATTTAGAAAAAAACATATGGGTACTGCAAAGTATAAGAAAGCAGCAGAAGCCAATAACATCTAGCTTCACTCCACTGTACAGGTGTCTGAGAATTATTGAACACATTACAAAATTATATAAAACAAAACATTAAACAGATAGAAAGAAACTGACTGTACTAAATTACAATGTAATTACACAAGTTAATAAATTTCGATGTGAGATCCCTTGGTTGCTCGTACTACGTTCAAGCGATACTCAATTTTATGCCATGTATTGGCAAGCATCTGAGGAGTTATGGAATTAATAGCAGCTGTGATTCGCTGCTTCAGTTCCTGCAAATCAGTACAAGGAGTCTGATAGACACGATCCTTCACATAAACCCACATGAAATAATCCAATGGAGTTAGATCTGGAGAGCGAGGAGGCCACGGAATGGGACCACCACGCCCGATCCATCTGTTGGGGAAATGCTCATTTTGGCACTTACGTACACACGTTCTTGTTAGAAAACGGCATTGTCATATCTTTTTATCTGGGGCATAGCAACATTTTCTAGCATATTCAAGTAAATGTCACCATTTATATTTTTTATGCAGAAGAAGAAAGGGCCGATCACTTCTGATTTTGATAGGGCGCACCACACATTAACTTTTGGCGAATCGCATTCCAGTTCAATAGTAGCATGAGGCGGTTCACTGCCCCGTATCCTACAGTTGTGATGATTCACAATACCTGATACATGAAATGTGGATTCATCACTAAAAACTACAGTACTGAGAAAGTTTTCGTCGTTTACCACTGGATTCAGCATATCCACGGCGAAATCATAGTGCCGAGTGTGATCGTTTACATGCATCTTTTGCACTATTTGAATTTTATAAATATGAAACTTTAATTTCTTGTGCAAGATATCATGAACTGTCAATTTCGGAATGCACAATTCTCTGCTTGCTTTACGAACGGACTTCCTGGGGCCTTGTTGGAAACTTTCATTAACTTGGTCAACCGTTTCATCGCTGACGCTAGGCCTACCGGCTCCTCCACGATGTTCCACATTGCCAGTTTCTTTAAACTATTTCATCCACCGCTTAATTGAATTCGTTGATGGAGGATTACAACCATACTCTCAACGGTACCGTCTTTTAACTTTAATGACCGACTTTAATTTCGCAAGCCATAACACACACATCGCCTTCTGCTCTACGGATGACATGACTACTGATTCTGCATTTCTCATACATTCCTCATCAGGCCACACCTAGCGCCATCTAACACATTCTGGGAATAACAATTCTACAAAACAAAAATATAGAAACCGTATTAGTAATACACGACATAAAAAAACAGACAATGCTCATAGTTTTTTTTTGTACGTAATTTTGCATCGTGTCCAATAATTCTTGGACACCCTGTATAATGAGGCCAAAGTAGCTGAGGGAAGGATGGGCCTGTATATTGCTCAGCACAACACTTAAAAAATGTTGATCACCTAAGTGAAATGTGCAAGGAAAGCTTTAAGGATAGCAAATGTACGCAATCTTTGAAATTGCATAGAACCAGGTGTGGACAAGTCATTCAAAATGTACTTGCATCATATTTTGAAACTAATTTGAAAAAAGATATTGAAGAACAGCCATACAGCATATTAATTGATGAAAGTAATGACCTCTCTGTCAAAAAGTTATTAGCTGCTACAATTTGTTACTATTCAGTGCTGAAAAGTGACATGGTAGTTACTTTTCTTGATTTGGTTGAATTACCTGATGGCACAGCTGATAGCATACTGAGAATAATTCGCAGTGAGACACATAACACACAAAACGTAAGAATAATTCTTGATGACTACATAGCACGCTTCAGTTACATAAAAATTACAAGTGTTGGAACGACATTTTGGTAGTGCCTTCTACCTTCATCAGCCATGCAATGAAACACATGGTATGAGCATCAGTTGTTGTCAGATTTCAAACTAGCTTTCCAAATGATAGGTATATTAAAAGGTGCATCTGTATTTACAGGTGTTGAGAGTAAGGAAGATTCTGATGCTTCCGCTGTACCTGACAACTTGTGAGGTGTGTGTGCCATTTTTTACAACTGTGTATTTTGCATGCTACATGTGAATTTCTTTCAAGACATTTAAAATTTCTCATCAAGGAGACTTCTGGTTTTCCCCACTCGGCACTTCGCTAGTCTTTATACAAACAATTATATTGCTTAATCAATGATAATAAATCACCGTTAAAGATTCCACGGGTAAGTCGGACATGATGGTTGCGTGTACCCAGCAAAAACACAAGTGTTGGGAAACTGCTGGCCAGGCACATCATCTAAGGAAGTGCGAGGGTGGGCTCAAATCCACCCTGATATTAGTCTTGCCCACCCAGTTAACACTGTACCATTTTTTATTTGATTTATTGAATATTTGGCCATACACCACAGTAATACCATACATGATAAAGTTTAACACAAACAATACATCAATACAATAAGACTGTGCTAAGTAGCTAACCAAAACAAAATACAATGTCAGTAATGCATCCTTAATATGTCATAACCCAATTACAACAAACAAACCATTAACTGCAATTAATGAACTTGCACAAATTAAACCAAAATTTATAAAGTAGATGGTATGAAATGTAAAAAAGTAATCTGTCTACATAAATCACTGCAAATGGGTGACATGAAGCCAGAGAAAAAGGTTTTAATGAAAAAGCCTGAAAAGCCCCGATCCCCAAGAAGTGTGTGTTGAGCCAAGAACACAGTGCACAAAAAATCACAGTAAGACACAAATTACCATAATAGTGCAGGGAAATAAAGGATACATTATCGTAAGCAACTGTAATTGAAAAGTAGATGGCATACAAGCAGTATAGTTACAGTATATAGAAATCTTAACACATGCCAACATAACCACTGATAAACATAGTATAACAAAAACAATAAAAGATTTAAATAGGATATCTATGTATATATACCAAATTAATGTAATCGAAAAATGTACATCACAAGAATGCCTGTACAGTACATTAAACAACCATACAACAATAAATAAACCAAGATCAACAAGGCAAAGCAACAAAGAGCTAATCATAAATCACATCATGCTACCAAGCACAACAATGATATATGCATAAAAAGCAAAAGGGGTACACCAGTAGCCAGTTGGTACAAAGTTATAAATATATGAAGGAAAAAAAAAAGCACTACACATCCCCAAAATAAATGTATAATAATGAATGCAATTAAGTTAAAAGAAAATGATGTCCTATCCCAGACTGTTTCATAACTTCAGGTTAAACATTAGTAAGCAATTACAGGATCAAGAGACATAGTATGAATATATATGTAGCACACAGGAATGATACCCAATGCGACAGTGAAGGTTAAAAATTAAAGAGCGAGAGTTAGTCCTCGAGTCCTAAACACAAAACAGTATCCAAGAACCAAAGCAAGGAAATATAAACATTTCTCCTCTTACTCACTAAGGTAAAGTAAACGTGAAACAAAGTAATAAAAATTTATGTGTACCAAGAATAATGTGCTACTATATTTAAAAAATAAATAAATAAAGACATCAATTCAAATCATATCAGCCAGTCAACAATTCAGTAGTTAATATTTTCCTGAATGCCTGAAGGTAACAATTGATTTAATGTGCGAGGGCAATTCATTCCACTGTTGCGGATTTTCAATATATTTAACTTTAAAGTATAGTCTTCACTTTGCTAAGTAATAAATCTTGCTTCATTTCATGTAACCCTACGTGTTTCCCCCTCGGAAGTGATTTTTTTCCGTCTCCAAAAAAGGTTATTAAAATAGCACCGCAAGGTTATGAAAACATGATATTTCAGTTGTTCTCCACGCTTCCAATTCCTTAGTTTCAGCCTCTTTTTCATGTTTCAATGGCAAGGGGGCTAATGAGCAGGGTGGATGGGAATTCACTGAGGGGGTCACTACTAATTGCTCTGTTTTCTTTACAAAATAGGGGACTCAACACGAAAAGTTGAGTCTAAAGATACACTAGCATCCTTAAGACTGCCCTGGGACAGTGAAAGTGCAGAAAGTGGCTGATGACTGCTTTGTATGAGAGGAGTGTAAGGCAAAGTCGCTGGCTGGAAGGAAGATAAGGAGGAAGGCTTTGTGCCTGCATGGCATGATGTTAAAATTTGATTTAGATAAACAAAACCGACATTTTCTTTTAAATAGATTGCTCCAGTGCAGTACTGTTTTCGTAAGCAAACATGAACAATTTTGAAAAGGAATTTAAGATAATGCATCCAGAGCAAGCAAAAAGGTGAAGGCGACATTCCATCAACACTTGTATTTTACACCTGTGTTAGGTCCATGTATTTCTGTGTGTCGAGGTGGAGGGTGTTGGAATTACACGAATTCTTTTGTAGCCAGTAGTGAAAAGCATTGAAACCAACCCGGTGGCTCAGTGGTCTAATCACTAGCTTATCACCATTCGTCAGAGAAGAGTCTGGTTTCGAATCCCAGCGAGGCATGGATGTTGTGTTTGTCTTACGGCATGAGCTCTCCCTTTCATGGAACCAGTGAACTTAAACTAGTGACACGCGACTGCTTACAGACCATTGAGTTGCTCATGGTGGTCATGTAACATTGAGTTAAAAGAAAACAAGTTAGTAAAATCATGCAATGCATTGATTATGATACGCTGTCCAACATACCAGAAATCATTACTCAAGTTATGAGGATAATGGCTGTGGAATAAATCCCGCTCCTGTGCCCTGACCTTCGATCCCATTTCAATGATATTCAACAGAACTGGTTCAGTTTACCTCCGGAACAACATACTAAAGTTTTGTCGCAATTAGAAGCATTTTTAGTCAAGTTATGAGGATAATGGCTGAGGAATAAATCTCGGTCCTGTGCTCTGACATTTGACCCCATTTGTACCTCCGAAACAACATACTAAAGTTTTGCCACCATAGAAGCATTTTTAGTAAAGTTATGAGGATAATGACTATGGAATAAATTTTGCTCATGCACCCAGACCTTTGACCCCACCTGGATGATATTCAGATGAATTGGTTCAGTATATCTCCAAAACAACATACTAGAGTTTTGTCGCAATAGAAGCATTTTTAGTAAAGTTATGAGGATAATGACTATGGAATAAATTTCGCTCATGTGCCCAGACCTTTGACCCCACCTGGATGATATTCAGACGAATTGGTTCAGTATGTCTCCAAAACAACATACTAGAGTTTTGTCGCAATAGAAGCATTTTTTAGTAAAGTTATGAGGATAATGACTATGGAATAAATTTTGCTCCTGTGCCCAGACCTTTGACCTCACCTGGATGATATTTAGACGAATTGGTTCAGTATATCTCCAAAACAACATACTAAAGTTTTGTCCCAATAGAAGCATTTTTAGCCAACTTATGAGGATAATGGCTGTGGAATAAATCTCACTCCTGTGCCCAGACCTTTGACCCCATTTCGATTATATTAAACAGAATTGGTTCAGTATACCTGTGAAACATTATACTAAAGTTTTGTCACAATATAAATATTTTTAGTCAAGTTATGAGGTTAATGGCTGTGGAATAAATCTTGCTCCTGTGCTCTGACATTTGACCCCATCTCGATGATATTAAACAGAACTGGTTCAGTGCATCTCCGGAACAACATGATGAAATTTTGTCGCAATCACAGCATTTTTACGTAAGTTAGAACGTATAAGGGCGATGGAATGGATCCCCTCCTATGTCCTGACCTTTCATTCCATTTCGCTCATTTTCAATAAGGTTCCTTCCCAGGTTGTCCCCTACCACATACTAAAATTTTGTTGAAATCAAACCATTTTTACTCCAGTTATTGTGCAGACTGATGGACAAAGCTGGAGCATATATGCTTCTTTAACCTACGGTTGGAAAGCGTAAAAAAGAAAACATTAAAAATTTGTTCTTTCAGTGTTGTGTCAAAAAAAGTTGCTAACAAGCTTGCCCCTCCAAAAATAATGATCGCCCACCCATCGCCCATCCTGATTTCGAAGTCTAGCCACGTCCCTGCCGCTGGCCGAAATCTGCCGCTCACGACATGGTAGCGGCCCATTGGTGGGAGCACCATCACTTGGCAACGATTGATGGTCCTGTAGCATTGCTGTGAATTGCGGGCCTCCAAGCTAGTGCCACTAGTTGCCCACAGCTGGCAACCGATTAAACCTCAACACTAGGTGGAAGCAACTGGACTGCGCATGCACAAAAGCAACATGTACTGTGTTTCTCATGGTACCAGTTAGCTGAAGACGACACTATTGCCATCTTGTTATTTTAGTGGGTGTTAAGAAAAAAAGCGACATGTAGAGAGGCTAATTAATTTCTCATAATGAAATGCCACGTCGACGGAGATATCAGATTAAGCCATGAAATACACCCACTCCATTCCCATGAATAGCAAAAAATAATTTCTGTGTAATCTTTTGTTTTGACGTACACTAAACCACTTGAAACAAAAGTGCTGGGAAAAACATTAAAAGAAACATTATGCTGGAAAAAAAAATAATAATACGCATACAAAATTTATCAATTATTTGAAAAGAAATAAAAGCAATGCTTTGGGGATAAAATGTACTCATCCATGGGTTGAATATGCAAGGCTGGAGGAATTTGCTTCTAAAAATCATGAGAAGTAAAATAAAATATCTTTCCTCTTTAAAACAAATGTAGCTTCGGACAGTGGAAAGGAAAGATACATTAAAAATGTAAGAGAATGTGACATGAACAGGTAAATATACTAATTCAACAATCGCCTTTCAAGACGACAAGGACAGCACCAAACATTGGAAAGCGCTCGTTAGTTGGTACACTCGTTGAAAATAAGTAAAGTTCCCTTAAGGTGAAGAATAAAAAACATTCATTACGTTGAAAAAATAAATTTATGAATTATACAAAACTGACATTTGTGAAAAATACCTTGCAATATTGTAAAATTAAAAAAGGGAACCATTCGTTACCCATTCCGCAAGAAAGAGGCTCAGCTTCAAGCGAATGCTGGTGCGTTTCAAATCAGTCTAATTGCTAGAGCGCCTGCTTCCCACGCAGAGAGTCCTTGGTTTGTTTCCAGCCAGATCCAAACGGGTGTTTTTCAGAACCTATTGAGAAAATTTCTCCAGAGCTGTGCTAAAATGTGGAAGTTTTGTAAGGGCAGAAAAAAAGTAGTTGTATAAATAGAAGTCATTGCTCTTTCCACGTTTATAAGTGAGTCATGGAAAATTTCTCATCGGCCGCCACCGGGAATCGAACCCAGGGTCTTCTAGTTACGCGCCGTACATGCTTCCACTACACCACAGTGGCCTCGAAATTCTCCAGGCTCGCATACGACAAACTGCCAAACCACCTGGCAGGTTGCTTCTTTGGAGCCCCGCACAATGCTGGGGATTCACCAAAGATGAACAGCAGCAACTGAACAAATAAATAACTTGAGGGCGAATGAATAATAAATACACAGTTGACGTGGATTGTTGTAGCTTTGGGAAACTGCGGTTATTATTATTTTTTTTTATGGCTGCTACTAGGAAATTGGCGGAAAAGATTCGGCAAGCCATCAGTTACGTCACATGATTGCCACTGCCGGAAAACAAGTGGACCATATTAGGCTAGCCATCATTTATGGTACTTGCTTGCAGTGTCACTGAAAGGCCAATTGTGGCAGTTACTGCCTGTGATGGATAACTAATGGCCCTGTCCTGGCATATGACAACTGATGGGGGAGGCGGTGCCACTGCTGGCCCATGTGGTGACCGCAGGGACATTTTATAGATGGTTGGGCGGCGGCAACATAGTGCTGGGGCAGCAGTATCACGAATATTGCAGCAATGGGAATAACTTAAAACACATTTCAGTATTGCTCACACTACGGCAGGGCAGGCCCGTGATATTGTTCTTGCGTGGGCAAGGTGGAGGTCTGGCCGCCTTTAGATGAAATTAAGAAGTTTTGTTACACACATACCTCTCTCCCTCCCACGCACATGCACACACACACTTTTCTTGAGGCACGCAGTCCACATGGTGATAGCATTATTTATGGAATTATCTTCCGAAAATTCAATGAAAACCTACACAAATTGCCAGTTTGAATTTCGAGGAAGAATACTGTAGAAATACACATCAGGAAAAAATACTTCCAAAAACTTTCAGAAACAGGCAACAGAAAAATGAAATATTGAAAAGCGACTGTGGAATATACTGTGTATCAGAAATGATGACGGAGTATGTTTCCTTTATACAGCCAGAGGGGGAAGGGGTTTAAACTAGCTTACCCAGAAAGTTCCCAAATACTGATTTTACACTTTAAAGTTCTCAGGAATTTTTTTTTTCCTTTCGATTAAAACATTAAGTTGGTGTCCTTTGATTAACACGAGGCTCAAGACCAACCCATTAAGATTGCACTGTATGTACGAAGGTATCTAAAGAACAACAGGGATTGAGGAGTCATTGGCGCAGCCACGGGGAGGGACCAAGGGGACCGGTCCCCTCCCAGAGACCCATTGGTCTTTTTTTTTTCCTTTTTTTTTTTTTCAGCATTAAAGAGCAACTTCTGGTGTGATATTTATAATAAAATAAGAAAGCAGAAAAGTGTAAATTAGTGTTTTTCATTTTCAGTATTCAGTATTGAGTACTGAATCCAGAACGAATTTTTCTTATTTGTTTTTTTTTTTGTTCTTTCTGACTGGCACCGACTGGCAGCTCTTGCAAATCTCTCTCTCTCTCTCTCTCTCTCTCTCTCTCACACACACACAGAGGAGAGGGGCGATTACCGCTCCCTTTTTATCAGCCCCGCACAGGACAAAAGCTGGTTGTTCTCAAAAAAAAAAAAAAAAAAAAAATCGAACGGCTACGTGGGTGGTGATTCTCTAGCCCAGGAGGGGCAGCACTGCCTGACCTCTTGATTCCAAGGTCAAATGTCCACATACTTAACCGAGGTTGAGTGTGACCGTTTGTTTATAGCTAAATAAAACAACTGTCCCTTCATCGTCTGGCTCTGGGGATGGGGAGAACCGGGAGTGGTCGAATAGTCCTTTCAAAACTTGTTTTGTTGGCAGAAAATTGAGACATTGTCAGTTTGCCATTACTGTAGGAAGAAGCGTGATTTCACTTTCTCAGGGCTGCTCGACGCAAAATTGCTACTGTGATAAAAGTCACAAAATGAAAAGGAATTTCATTCAGGAAAAATTAGTGTCATTTTTTAAAAAGGCAAAAATTGATGATACCAACAGGAGTGAGAATAGACAGGATGAGAGAGAAGTAGAACAATGTAGAATACCTACTGATAATGAACATAATGATGAGCCCACTGACAACGCAAGGAGCGAAACCGATTCTTCCGTATCTTATCCTGTGCATCCCAATGATATTGGATTGTACATCAAGAAACAAGTAAGTTACACACGTTTTCATATGTTTTTTAAACTTATTACGTATTGTATATTCACCTTAAGCCGTATGAATGTTCATTCAGTTTATGTATTTTACAGCATTAGGGCGAAGAGAAGGCAATTTAATAACTTATCTAAGAATTGCACTATCGACTGCTCCAGGGTCCGAGTAATTGGGGAAGGGGGGGGGGATATATAACAACGAATGTGAGAACTTGATAAATTGAAGCCGCGGGTGGCCTAGTGGGCAACGTTCATGACTGCCACGGAAAGGACCTCAGGTTCGATCCCAGCAGGTACGAACACTCGATCCACTAAATATCCGCCGTGCGTCGGATGGGCACGTTAAGCCGTCGGACCCGAGTACTGCCCCCGTAATAAATAAGGGCGTCTTCCTCCCCCTTTCTACTTCGCTCCCGTGTCACTTTCCTATCGGGCACACTAGCCCAAATCTCCTAGCTTCCTATTTCTAAGGGTTGTTTAAGACCTGGGGTCAGACACTCCCTTCCTAAATTCCTCTACATATGATCTGATATGATCTGATCTGAATTCGATAAATTTATTTGTTTATAAAAAGGCAAAGAAACTGGCAAACTTGTGTCATCACATCAGGAAGGGGATCACATGAGAGTATATATGTGTCTAAATGAGAACGATTAAGAGAATTCACCAAACCTTCCTTAAATAAATAAATAAAAAAAAAATGGTGAAATTTAACAGTATGACGGGGGTTTTGTCTTAAAGATGTCGGTTCGCCTTCTTTAAGATAAAACCCGCGTCGTATGGCTAAATTTTTTGGAGGAGAAAGCGTCTTCCTACTGTTCATGTTCAATAATAATTTTACCTTTATCACTTCATCTTTTTTTTAAACAAAATAATTTTTTGGTATTCTTTCTGAAATCTCTTTGTCACGCTGTGAAACTCATATACAAGCACGGAGTATATATACATTTCAAATAATGTTTCATGAATAAAATCACAATTTTGAAGAATTAAAGGTAAGTTAATTCTGCAAAATTTTATTTACATCGTAAAATGCATTATCCTGGTACGAAGGTCATGTACATGTAGTCTGAAAGTGTACAATTAACGAAATTTAGGAAAATTCCAGTAAATATATTATAGAAAGATGTAAATTCATTTATTATTACATCATATACTAATAAATGAAATAAATAAGAACTGACCGGCAAAGCATTTAAGATGTTTGGCATCGACAATTGTAAGAGAAAAATACTTATTATTGTTCGATAATAAATTTATCTTTATCCTTAAATGTTTGATTTTTAAACCGAACAGGCGTTAGGTACCAGAAAAATTCCTCGTAACACTTATGCTGTGGGAAATCGGGTATATGTATATGTGCGTGTGTCGTGTGTGTGATTTTTAAATAATATTTCAGCACTCCCCTTGACTAAACGACTTACGTGTCATGAAAAAAATTAGTTTTCTGAATCTCTGTAAAATTTTTTTTTCATAGAAAATTCATTATTAGTTAATACAATCACGTTGAGCCCTGTTTCTTTCTCGGTAATTCTTTTCGACGGACGTCTCTGTAGGGAGGGGAGAGGAATCTAGGGGAAAAAATCCAAGGAAAAAGATCCACAGGAAAAAAAATCCAGGAAAAAAAAAGCCACCGGAAAAAAAAGCCAGGGAAATAAAATCCAACTCCAACAAAACAGTCATCCATTTACATAATAGACACAGGGCCGGATTAAGGGGGGGGAGGGTTCTAGCCACATGGTTTTCATTAAGGGGCCGGGCTCCAATTGCTGTTCCTCCGAAGAACACTTTGAATGTGTGACAATTTTTCCAGTAGGGCAGTTTCCAAGGTGCCTAACAAGGGGAAAGAACTCTTTTGTTTGTCTGAATTTTCATGCCGTTTCATTTGAGTTTAGGGAAACTGGCCACAAAAGTTCAAGGGATTGTGGGGGAGGGCTATAAAGATTGCCGTTTCTAGGTCTATATTGAGAACTGAATTGGGAACTCCAAACAAACGAATTTCGAGAAAACGTTCCATGTAAGCCAAGAGAGAATTGTACTTTAATTTGAAGAAATAAATTGACGAGAATCCTAGGTACACTTGGTTGGCGGGGGAGGGAGGGGAGGGGTGCTCTACCTCCAACTTCCGTAATATTATATTCTGGGCCGCTGGAGTCTGTCAGTGTATCCAGGATGTTCCCCTTGAAGCGTCCGCGAAGTCCGTGAGCTTGGGAGGGATTTTTCCCCCAAAATGTTAAAATGGACGTAGAGCTGTAAACATTAGTACTATGCCTTATATAATGATTCTGTACACAACCACGAATCTTCAGGAGGGTGGGGTGAATTCGCCCCCAACCCATGTTTCTAAGAGCTCTTCAGGGGTAACATCGATAGGTTACACTGGCCGACTCTACTGGTCCAGATATTCTGGACTCCAGAATATAAAATTACGGAAGTTGGGGGTAGAGCCCTTGAAACCAAGCACCTCGTATCCCTTTTACAGACTTCACCAAATTTCTGGGGGACGGGGGAAGAGCATGCATAGTCTGTCACTAAACATCACATGAAGCACAGAAATTGTGAGCAAATCTCTTACCTTGAGCACTTGTCTGCGCTCTTAGAAACTTGGGGGAGGTTGAATTCATCCCACCCTCCTGAAAATTCGTGGTCGTGTACATAATCATTATATAAAGCATGGTTCTAATGTTTACAGCTGTACATCCATTTTAACATTTTGGGGGAATCCTCCCCCCCCCAGCTCACAAACCTTGAGGACGCTTCAAGGGGAACATCACTGACAGACTCCAGCGGCCCAGAATATAATATTACGGAAGTTGGAGTTAGATCCCCCTCCCCTCCCCCGCCAACGAAGTGTACCTCGGAACCTCGTAAATTTATTTCTTCAAATTAAAGTACAATTCTCTCTTAGCTTACATGGAACGTTTTCTCGAAATTCGTTTGTTTGGAGTTCCCAATTCAGTTCTCAATATAGACCCAGAAACGGCAATCTTTATAGCCCCCCCCCCGAACTTTTGTGGCCAGTTGCCCTAAACTCAAATGAACCGGCATGAAAATTTAGACAAACGAGAGTTCCTTCCCCTCGTTAGGCATTTTGGAAAATTGCCATACATAATTCGGAAAACTGCTCCACTGGAAAAATTGTCACACATTCAAAGTGTTCTTCGGAGAAACAGCAATTTGTGCCAGACCCCTTAATGAAAAATGTGTGGCAGTTTTCCGGCAACCGCAGGGCCCGTGCCTCCTTTTTTGAATTTTTTTTTTTTTAGAAATGACCTAATCATTATTGAAATTATTTTAATTATTATTATTACTGTGAAGGTATTAATTTATGTTGGGCTTTATTGCACCCTTCTTATTGGCCAATCTGCAATGCATTCATAAAAGGAGCAGTTTCAATATTCACAAAACCCTGTGTTAATCTTCTATTAAATTGCTACCAAACTTCAAAATCGCAATCAGTTTTGCTTTACCAATTGTAAGATTATAAATATTTATTATTATTAATTCGTAGGTAATTAATTAATCAAACTCTGCTGCCACTGTGGCGTCAATCTAGGAAAAAAAATCCACGGGGAAAAAACAGAGAACCAGGGAAAAAATCCAATGACAATTTTTATACGACCCTCTAGGCTTCTTACACAGAAGTGACGCAAAGAAATCAGAAAATAAATTTTTATACGATCCCTTAAACTTCCTACATAGAAGTGACACAAAGAAATCAGAAATGCAATTTTTATACGACCCCTACATTTCTTACAAGGTCACCCAACATGGAAGTGGACACAAGAAAATCAAAAGTGCAATTTTTGTACGACCCCAAATTACAAGGTCAACCAACATGGAAGTGGACACAAGAAACAAAAATGCAATTTTTATACGCCCCCCAATTGCTCGAACCTCCATGGAAACAAATTATGGTGTCCTTGTAATCTTTGAGAAGTGAGAACTTTTTTTTTATGTAAATTTTTATATGACCCCCTAAGTTTCTTACTGGTTAACCTACATGAAAGAAGCCGTTGGATTTTATTTCCATGGACTTTTTTCCCTTGGCTTTTCTTTCCTTTGCCTTTTTTTCCCTGGATCATTTTTCCCGTTGGATTTTTTTTTTCATGGCTTTTTTTCCGTGGATCTTTTTTTCTTGGATTTTTTTTCCGGTAACCAGGGAAGAGACTCCATATGCAATGTGAGAAGATAAATTTTGCGTGACAAAATAATGGACGATTCACACGTGAGGTGTATGTGCACTGTAACTTTAAACTGTAGCTTTTGAACCACAGTGTGATAACTATACCTATACAGTTTTATGCAATAATTATGATATGTATTATTGCATAAAATTGTATATATATATTATATATAAAATTATAAAAGCAACAAAATTTGACATCAGTTACTTATTAAATTAAAATAAAATAGACATAGACTACGAAAAACACCGGAGTACATTTTAAAATAGACTAATTTTTCTTTGAATTAGTTTATAATTCATATGCACAGCAAACCTAATGTGTAAGTCATTTCAATTGTAGCTAGATGAATTTTACATCAAAACTAAAAACTGGTGATTTTGTCAAGTGGCCACTGGCCAGTGAATGGTCTCGTTGTTAAATCACACACGCACACATACGTATATATAAGCACGTACACACTAAAGACAATAGCCTATAATAACATATTAAGAATAATAATATATTTTACCTAACTGAGTTTTAGTATAGGTAAAATGTAATAATACGAGTATATTTCATCTATAATAAAGAATAATAATATAGGTATTTCATCTTAGTATTCAGTAGAATTTTGAAATCCCAGATCAAATATATTTTATTGCACAATGTCAAATTCTTAAGTTACAGCAAACATATTTGCAGGAACATTTACAGAGCATTTGTTAATATTGATAAAGTCGCTACTGATCCTTATTAAATTTAATGACTGACACATTGCACCACCTATCTCCTGGAAGAGGTACTGCTTCAAGGGATGCGCTTTGCTCCCATGGGAAATGCAGGGTAGATGTAAAGGAAACCATTATCTGTGTCACCCGAAAGAGAGGAGCAACGTCTGTAAAGGAAAAAAAAAATCATGAAATTTAGATTTTTGGGGGGAACAATTTATTTCCCACTTTTTCCAGACTTAGAACTGGCAGATTTATAAGTTATCCGCAATTCCGGTATGCGTATTTTTTTTTATTATTATTATTTTTTTTGTGTGGGCCATGTAGCAGGTCTTCAATGAAGGCTGAATCTTCCACATTTCGAGCTCTTGCTCCCCCTACCACAGAGGCAGAGCCCTGCCTCCAAGGGAAGGGGGTGGGGGTGGGGGAAGCTCCAAATACGGAACTTATTATAATCCCGTTTTGGTTCACTGTAAACCACCACACATCTTTCAGCAACTTGGAAAACTGCCACACAGGAAAATTTCCACACGGGAAAACTGCCACATGCTTTTCATTAAGGGGCCGGGCACAAATGGCTGTTCTTCCGAGGAATACTTTGAATGTGTGGCAGTTTTCCAAGTTTCCGAATTATGTGTGGCAGTTTTCCAAGGTGCCTAACAACGGTGTACATTTCTTAAAACTACAGTGTTCGACAAAACAACGGAATTACAGCATGACTCATGATGTGTTCAGAAAAGGACGATAGGAGGGGGGGGGGTTAATAACGCTACACTTTTACTTAGGCACTAAATATTTACATAACATGTCAAGTTTGAAATGCTTTTCTTTTACTTAATTAATTCATAGGCCCTACACCTTGGCCTTTTTAACAGCTTTTAATCCGCCGACTTCATATTCATAATGTTTACGTATCAAATCAGGTTAATAGCATTGCACTTTTATTCAGGCACTAAATATTAATTCATGGGCCCTAGGTCTAGGCAGACAATTTTTAATCCGTCGACTTCATATTCATAACGTTTACATACCAAGTTAATAGTATTGTGCTTTACCTTTGGCAATAAATATTAATACATAGGCCCTGGACCTAGGCCTTTTTAATAGTTTTTACTCTACCAATGTCATATTCACAACGTTTGCACGCCAAATATTAGCATTGCTCTTTTACTTAGGCACTAAATATTAATTCATAGGCCCTAGGCCGACAGTTTTTAATCCGTCGACTTCATATTCATAACGTTTACATGTCAACTCAAGTTAATAGCATTGCGTTTTTACTTTGACACTAAATATTGATTCATAGGCCTTAAGCCTAGACCGTTTTAACAATTTTTACTTTACCAGTTTCATATTCACAACGTTTACATCTTAAATCAAGTTAATAATATTACACTTTTACTTGGGCACAAAATATTAATTCATAGGCCCTAGGCTTAAGTTTTTAACAGCTTTTATTCTACCTATGTTATATTCATAATGTTTGCATATCAAGTCAAGTTAATAGCATTGCGCTTTTACTTAGGCCCTAAATATTAATTCGTAGGCCCTTGGCCTAGGCCTTTTCAGAAAAAATTTAATAAGTGCAACATAACTTTTACTGTTATGTAAAGTTATTATATTTGCACTTTTAAGGTATTAACCTCTTGCAAAGTGCGCATAGTTTACGTGCAATTCATAAATGAAAAAACCATGAGGAATAATCACTCACCATAAATATCATGGTAACCTCCAATGGACCAAACACTTCCAACACGTCAATTCATCGTGATGTAACTGGGCTTCCACAGGTTTACAGACCTCTTGCTTACGCTTCTTATTTTCGGGTGTGAAACATCGTTTTTTTTTTCCTTTGCCTTATAGTATGTTACTATAATGCTTGTCAATTCGATAAAAATCATACATACAACTCATTCATACAATTCAAGTAAAAACTATGTACATAAACCTTACATTCACAGGTGATTAAACCTTAGTCAATTCTAATTATGGAACTCCTCCTTCTGTTTCACAACCTCTGCTACTCCCACTGCAATTGTCACACCCATTTCATGAGACACACCTGCCTCCTGAAGATGACAGGGATCTGTCGAAAGTACTAGAGGATTGGATGTGCGGGGCTGAATGGGTGTGACAATTGCAGTGGGAGTAGCAGAGGTTGTGAAACAGAAGGAGGAGTTCCATAATTAGAGTTGACTAAGGTTTAATCACCTGTGAATGTAAGGTTTATGTACATAGTTTTTACTTGAATTGTATGAATGAGTTGTATGTATGATTTTTATCGAATTGACAAGCATTATAGTAACATACTATAAGGCAAAGGAAAAAAACAAAAACGATGTTTCACACCCGAAAATAAGAAGCGTAAGCAAGAGGTCTGTAAACCTGTGGAAGCCCAGTTACATCACGATGAATTGATGTGTTGGAAGTGTTTGGTCCATTGGAGGTTACCATGATATTTATGGTGAGTGATTATTCCTCATGGTTTTTTCATCTGTTATGTAAAGGTTATGAATATGGCGAGTCAGAATAAAAACTGGTAAAAGAGCCTGAGGCCTATGAATTAATATTTCGTGCCTAAGTAAATGCGCAATCTTATTAAGCTGACTTGATGTGTAAATGTTGTGAATATGACATTGGTAAAATAAAAACTGTTTGCCGCCCCGGTGGCGTAGTGGTCTAAGCAATGGGCTCTGACCATTCGTCTCAGATAGGTCCGGGTTCGAATCCCGGTGAGGCATAGGTGTTGTTTTTGTCTTACAGAGCTAGCTCTCTCCCTTCCATGGAAGCAGTTGCCCTAAATTAGGGAAGAGCGACTGCTTAAAGACCTCAAGTTGCTTACGGTGGTCGTTAAACTCCCAATCAAAGAAAAAAAAAAAGAATAAAAACTCTTTAAAAGGCGTAGGGCCTGTGAATTAATATTTAGATATTATTAACTTGACATGATGTGTAAACGTTGTGACTATGACATCGGTAGTGTAAAAATTGTTAAAAGAGCCTATCCCTAGGACCTATTAATTAATATTTAGTGCCTAAGTAAACGCCAAATGTTATTAACTTGATTTGATGTGCAACCGTTGTGAATATGACATTGGTAGAATAAAAACTGTTAAAAAGGCCTAGGCCTACGGCCTATGAATTAATGTTCAGTGCCTAAGTAAAAGCGCAATTCCATTAACTTGATTTCATACATAAAAGTTATGAATATGAAGTCGGCGGATTAAAAGCGGTTAAAAAGGCCAAGGTGTAGGGCCAATGAATTAATTAAGTAAAAGAAAAATATTACAAACTTGACATGTTATGTAAATATTTGGTGCCTAACTAAAAATGCAGCGTTATTAAAAAACCCTACCTGATCGTTCTTTTCTGAACACAGCATGGGTCATACTGTAATTCCGTTGTTTTGTGGAACACTGTAGTTTTAAGAAATGTACTAAACAATTTATTTCGTCAAATTAAAGTACAGTTGTCGCTTGGCTTGCATAGAAAATTTTCTCGAAATTTGTTTTTTAGAGTCCCCAATTCAGTTCTCAATACAGGCCAAGAAACGGCAATCTTTAATACCCCACCCCCGTTGAATTTGTGGCCAGTTGTACTTAATTCATATGAACGGGCTTGAAATTCAATTCAGACAAACAAAAGAGCTCCTTCCCGTCGTTAGGTACCTTGGAAAACTGCCACACATAATTCGGAAACTTGGAAAACTGCCACACATAATTCGGAAACTTGGAAAACTGCCACACATAATTCGGAAACTTGAAAAACTGCCACACATTCAAAATGCTCCTCGGAGGAACAGCAATTTATGCCCGGCCCTTTAATGAAAAGCATGTGGCAGTTTTACTGTGTGGAAATTTTCCTGTGCGGCAGTTTTCCGGCAACCTCCCGATGTTTTTATCACCCTTCCCCAATTAAGGCAGAGGGGCTGTCGTGTGAAATTGTTCTGCAGCTAGGGTGTCGTGCCTTTTGCGGACGTGCCAGATGTGGACAGAGCAATTCTTAATGGAATGTTCTGAAAATGAAAGGATTAGGATAACCGGCAACAAAACGGAAGAAAATGTATGTAAAAAATGATGAAAGAATTGAAATTTTATTTCAGCATTTGAAAAAAACAAGGAAAATTGATGAAAGAATTGAAAGTATTATTTCACATTTGATATAAAAAACATTTAAAAAAGTGCTTTAAAAGCTTAAAGTTATGTATCAAATTGTGACTAAATTTTTAAAACTTTTTTAGAGTTTTGTAACATAATTTGAAATTTTTAACATTAAAATGACATAACGAATTATTCTCCTGCAATTTTTAAAATGCCAGTGTGAATTGTCCGCATCTGGCACAACAAATCCTTCCAATCTATTCAATTTCAGTTTGTCCGCAAGGTATAGAATTGCCCTGTGGGATTAAAGATTTTTTTCAAATACGTGCGGAATCGTCCTGTACCCGCACGATGCGACATTTTTCAGTGCTACTGGTTTATGTGAGCTCAACGGTGTCATCTAAAAAGGAGAGAAAATACTATGCTTATATTTTTTTCTAAAATCCCGAAGTCCTAAAATCCTTAATCTTAATATCATTTTTTCCAAAAATCCTAATATTGTCCAAATTATTTTATTGCTGAGAATATACACTGCTGGCCATCCAAACTGCAACACCAAGAAGGACACGAAATAGCAAAGCCAGATTTACTGGACACATAACAACAGATACAAAGATGAAACGATTGAGCTTACAGGCCCGCGCGACTTGCGGAACACGCAGACATCAATAGTTCGTGTGGCGCCCATGGCTGGAAATAACGGCCGCTACACGCTGCAGCATCGAACGAATGAGGCTTTGGAAGTGGGCTTGAGGTATGTTGGTCCAGGCTGCTTCCACACGTTGCCACAGTTCATCAGGCGTGGCCGTGGGTGGTGCTTGTCGGGCCACTCGTTTGCGATCAGCAACCAGACGTGTTCGATGGGCGACATATCGGGAGAACAAGCAGGCCACGGCAGCAGTGACACCTGGTGGGCCGTGAAGAAATGTTGCACGATGCGTGCCACGTTCGGGCGAGCATTGTCCTGTTGAAACGTGGCCGCTGGCAGGTCCTGCAGGTAAATGAGGACTACAGGCTCCAAAACGTCGGAGATGCAGCGGTGGCTGTTGAGTGTACCGGCGATGCGTACCAGGGGGTGCGGGTGTCATATCCAATTGCACCCCAAACCATAATGCTAGGTGACAGACCGGTATGGCGATGCATAATGCAGGCGTCGTACAGTCTCGCCGCGGTGCCACTACACGCGGATCCGACCATCGTGGTGTTGCAGGCAGAAGCGGGATTCGTCGGAGAAGACATGTCGTGCCATTCCGTAGTCCGGGTGCGGCGTTCAACGGCCCACTGCCGCTGCACTCGCCGGTGGTGTAACGTCTGCAGACGACGTCGAACGGTACGTGCTGACACAGGTTGCTGCGCAACACACCCTGATTCCTGCGCTAACGTTTGTGATGTGACGGTGTGAGCCGTCAATGCCCGCCGCACAACATGACTGTGGTCCTCTCGTTCGGTGGTGTGCCGCGCCTGCGGCAATCGCTCACGGTGGTCCGTCCGTCCCTCCTGAACCCACCGAATCCATACTCGCCTTACTGTGGCTGGATGTCGTCCAACACGGGCGCCGATGTCTCACTACGATAAACCGCTGTCGCGATAAGAAACTTTTTGTCCTCTGTCGAACTCCGAAACGTGCTGGAATGACTGCCGTATTCTGCGACGAGGCATCAGGAAGCTTCCCACGCACAGGTCCGGCAGCACACCACACTTCCACTACTTACACCCCGCCTTCTGTGCACCCTTCTTAAAATGCTTCTCTGTGGCGTGCCGGTCGCACATGATCTGCATATGCTCTGCAATGCTAATCGTTTGCATGTCCTCTCGCGGGCGACGCCTGCTGCGAATTTCAGGCCAATCGGATGCTTCCTTCTTGGTGTTGCATTTTGGGTGGCCAGCAGTGTAAGAATTTAAACAATAATATTATAATATATAAATCGATTGCATCTATCAGACAGACGAGTCTGCAGTGGTCGAAGTGACACAGAGCTACTGCTGGTATGGTGTCAACCATAGATCCACATAGTATAAATAGGAGGTTTCGAAAGAAATACATACCATTCCAAATAATTTTTTTTGTATTAAAAAATTAATGTGTATAAATATAAAAAAAAATAATGTAATAATTAAAAAAAAACCTTCATTGAAGGGTTTGTGGTCCCTTTCAGTCTCAGCTGCTAATCATTTATCAATTTTATCCGTTAAAAATGTAATTTGCCGATTTTTGTTTAAAATTTGTGCTTTCATTGTAATTTCTTTACGTAGTTTGTGACGGGTTTATAATTTATTATATCATCATCATTGTCAACCATTATCAATCCACTGCTGGACGAAGGTCTCCCCAAGTTTCCTCCACAACGGTCTGTCTTGTGCCAGTCTCCTCCATGTCACTCCCGCATATTTACGAATTTCATCCACCCATCTCCCATGTGGTCTTTTTCTGGGTCTTTTCCTGTCCCTTGGAATCCAATCTAAAATTTCGGCTGTCCATCTACGGTCTGTCCTTCTGGCAGTATGTCCAGCCCATTGCCATTTCAGGGATTTAACTCTGATCATGATGTCTTCCACTCTCGTCATTTTTCGGATCCACGAGTTCCTCTTCTTATCTCTCCTGTTTATACCAAGCATGCACCTCTCCATGCTGCTTTGAGTTGTCTGCAGCCTTTGTATGTCTCTTTTAGTTAAGGTCCAGGTCTCTGCACCATATGTAAGCACTGGAAGGATGCATTGATCAAACACTTTTCTTTTAAGACATAATGGCATATTGCTCTTGAAAATTATGCTGTTTCTTCCAAAAGCTCTCCAGGCAAGTTTTGTACGCCGATCAATTTCTTCATCAATGTGACCCTCACTTGATATCTGCTGTCCAAGATAAACGTACGTGTCTGTTATCTCCAGCTTTTCTCCATCAATCGATAAATCTTCATTTCTTGTAAAAGCATTGAACATCACTTTTGTCTTCTGAAAGTTCATTTTTAATCCCACTTCTTTACTCTTGTCAGCAAGTTCCTGGATCATACTCTGCAGCTCTGATGGGGTAGTTGCAAAAATGACTACGTCATCAGCAAAACGCAGGTGGGTTAGATAATCTCCATTAATCTTTATCCCCTTGTTTTCCCAGCTCAGTGACTGAAAAACACCCTCCAATGTGGCATTAAAGAGCTTCGGAGATATGGTGTCACCTTGTCTCACTCCCTTTCCAATTTTTACGTGTGTTGTATTTTCAAACAGCCTAATCTTTGCATTTGCATTTTCATAGATGTTATTAATAATATTAATGTATGCATCTTCAATACCGCAGGTTTTCAGAGCCATTGTAACTGCTGATGGTTTCACCGAATCAAAAGCTTTTTCATAATCGATAAAAGCCATGCACAATGGAAGTTCATATTCCCTCGCTCTTCCAATTAGTTCTCTCAGCACGTGGATATGATCAATTGTGCTGTAGCCACTCCTGAATCCAGCTTGTTCTCTCGGTTGAGCCATGTCCAGTGTTACCTTCAAGCGGTGTGAAAGAACTTCCGTGAAGATTTTATAAACTACTGATAGGAGGCTGATAGGTCTGTAGTTTCCGAGATCCTCAATGTCACCTTTCTTATGTAGCAGGATCATTGTAGCGGTGTTCCAATCCTCAGGAATCTTTCCTTCATTAAGGCATCGAGTGAAAATTTGGGCGAGTACTGTTTCGATTTCTCCACTTGCTTCTTGTATGATGTCTACAGTAATTCCATCTTCTCCTGGAGCTTTTCCTCGCTTCATGTTCTTGATTGCATGTACAACTTCTGCTGGAAGGACTGGAGGAACTCTGGTACTGGTATCTTTCATGATGTCTGGAGTGCATGTATCATCCCTTTCATATAATTTGGAGTAGAAATCTTTCACTCTTGTCAAAATTTCGCCTCTATTTCTTGTTACAGAACCATCTTCTTTTCTCAGTGCCATAATCTGTTTTCTTCCCTTACTGAGATGTCCCTTTGCTATCTTTAGGCTTTGGTTGTTTTCAATTGCTTTCCTCACTAGTTCACAGTTGAATTTCCTTACGTCTTCAGTGATACTTTTTCTTACTGTCTTGCATAGCTCTATATATTCCACTTTGGAAGTCACATCTTCTTTAGTTGTCCTCATCTCTCTTCTTTTTTGCATCAACATTTTGGTTTTTCCTGATAATTTGTTCACATGCAACTTGTTCTTAGACCCAGCTAATTTTGTTGCTGTTTCCATAAGAGCTTCGGTTACTTTTCTGTTAACTTCAGAGATGTCCACTTCTTCCGATGTTAGGCCTTCTAAAGCAGAGAACCTGTTCTTCAGTTCTAACTTGAAGGTATTATGGTGTTTTTTAAGGTTGGTTATGTCAATAGATTTTGTTTGTCCTATGAGCTTGCCACGTTCAAGTTTAGTGTTGAGGTGCATCTTACATCTCACCAATCTATGGTCACTACCTGTGTTGAACTTGTTTAGCACACTGCAGTCTTCTATGACGAATTTTTTGTTACACTTAATAAAATCAATTTCACTTGTCGTCCCATTTGGATGTCTCCATGTCCATTTCCTGTGTGACTTTTTCTTGAAGAAGGAGTTCAAGATGAAAAACCCTTCTGCCTCTGCAAACTCAACGAGAGTATTTCCACGCTGGTTTCTGTTGCCATGACCGAATTTACCTACTGAAGTTTCATTCTGTTGCCGTTGCCCAATTTTTGCATTGAAATCTCCCATAATTATTTTCAAGTGCTGCTTACCTTTATTATTTAGATGACAAATTTCCTCATAAAATTCTTCAATTTCTTCTTCAGGATGACTTGTGGTGGGTGCATAAGTTTGAATAATCTGAGCCTGGTATCTTTTCGAGAGTTGGATAACAAGTCGTGCAGCTCTGTCAGAGGAACTTTCAACTTCTACAACTTTATCCTTCAGTTTCTTGTTTATTATAAATCCAACACCACTAGTTCTGCCAGTATCTGTCCCACGATAGTAGAAGAGATGTCCACTTTTCAGTTCGATGAGATCTTCTCCTTTTCTCCTTACCTCACTTAGCCCCACGATGTCCCACTTGATCCTTTGTAGTTCCTCTTCCACTTCAAGAAGTCTTGAATCAGAAGATAGAGAGCGTCCATTGTAAGTAGCCAAGGTCAGCATCAGATGGCAGCCTAGTCCGGTCCTCCGGTGATTCTTAGCACCCTCTGCCTTCATGTCGCACTGGCCGCTGCCTTGGCCAGGTACATTCCAGCTGCCGGAGACTGAGGGCCAAGATTTAAGTTGTGGAATCATTTTGGAGGGTTTGGCCATAACTCACCACGCTGGCCAAGCGGGTTGGTGAGTGTGGGATAGCATTTCCTCTAATCCCGATGGTATAGTTATACCGCTATTGGCGGTCGTCAGAGCCCCTTTAGTGGGAACAGGATGCACCACGAGAAGGCGGGGTTGACATTTGTCAAGGAGAGGCTGTGATGGTACGCATCACCTGACCTTACATCCCAATTTATTATATACCGGGTTGGTAAATAATGTTGTTCTTTTTACTGCCGGTAAGCTCACTTCCATTTTTGTTAACTACCGGTATGCTATACCGGCCCGTACCGGCCCACTTCGAACACGGCGAGTCTTGATAGTTTGGCTTGAGTCCCATTTTTGAGTCTCCCTATCCAAAAAAAATAATGAATTCCTACGCCGCTGGACTGCTTTCTCCCCGTTTTCTCGACAGGTTAACGTTAGGGGACGCTTTTGCGAAAACGAGTGTAACCAAAAATTCAAATAAGTTCTTAAGAAAAGTAAAAATGTTTGTGATGTAAAAAATTATTTGTCCGTGCGGACTTCGATCTCTTATTTTTGATCGTCGTCGACCCCTAAGATTTAGATGTCGCAGACGGGGGTTTCCAGACTAGCGACTAAGGCGACTTTTCTTGGTGGCCACTTTGTGTTTTCAAGTCGTCAAGTGGCGAGTGGTGATAGTCAGTTTTCAGCTTTATTTTCATTTAAGTTTTCTGCTTTCTCCGTTATTTAGGAACTTTGAAAAAGCTTCCAAAGGATCGTCTGGCAAAAAGTTTATAAAGCGTCCCTGTTGATAACTCAGCGCAGAGGCACCCCCTCGATCCCAACTGATCCAATCTTGTTGCCTCATTCTTTTTTACGTGAGGAGGCTTTGTGGTCTCCACTTCCAATTTCGGAAGATATAGGAATTATATCCAGGCTTAGGCTTAGCGCATTTTGGAGCACTGATAGCCCAACCCATCAACTTAATCAGTAACGTAGTACCACTACCATATGGTACTGAAAGGTGCTTATATATGTATTTCAGGAATATCATTAATTTCAAAGTTATTCCATTAAAACTGTAACTATATTCTCGACATGAGATTTTCCAAAATATTATATCGATAGCTATACTTTTTTTTCTGTTCATAGGTATCACCTCAGAAAAAATTAGAACTCCTTCAAGAGGCATGGCAAGCGGAAGATTCATTCCGTTTCAAACCCTCGCAGTTTGGTAAGAGGAAGCTAAAATTCCAACACAGCTGGTTGAAGAAGTACGAGTGGCTTTTATATTCTAAAAATCTGGACGGTGCTTTCTGCAAATATTGCGCACTATTCCCCCTGTGTGGAGCTGGTAAACAAGGGCTCCCTGTTGGAAGACTTGAGAGAAAAGTACGATAATTGGAGGCATGCTCTAGAGGACTTTGAAAAGCATCAACTGACAATGTACCATGGTGATAGCAAACTACAAGCTGAAAATTTCCTTGCTGTTCAAACTGGCAAAAAAAAGTCAATTATTCTCGACATTGATAAGAGTATAAATGATCAGGTGACCAAAAATCGCATGCTCCTTACTCCCATAATAAAAACCGTATTGTTTTGTGGAAGACAGGGCATTTCTCTCAGGGGTCACAGAGATAGTGGGAAATTAGATGTTGAATCAAATGACACAGGCAGTGATAAAAGTGAGGGAAATTTTAGAGCTCTTTTGAGAATGAGAGTAGAGTGTGGCGACGAAATTCTTAAGGAACACCTACAAAGCTGCAGCCGAAATGCAAGCTACATTAGTTGGAGCATGCAAAATGATGTCATCTCTTCATGCAATTCGATTATTTTGAAAAAGCTTGTAAACAGGATTAATGAAGCTAAATGTTTTAGTGTATTAGGGGATGAGACGACCGATGTGTCGGGTCGAGAGCAACTGTCGGTGTGTGTCAGGTACGTAGACACCGAAAAAGTGGCAATATGGGAGGATTTCATCCAGTTTGTTCCCATCACAGATATGACTGGAAAAGGCATCAGTGATGTTATTTTGAATACCTTGAACTCAGTTGGTATTGCTACAGAATTTCTTCGTGGCCAAGGATACGACGGAGCTTCTGCCATGAGTGGCCAGCTGAAAGGTGTTCAAGCCCACATAAAGAGCACAATTCCGAATGCAATCTATGTGCATTGCAGTTCTCACTCCCTGAATCTTGCAATTTCAGATTCATGCGCTATACCTTTTGTTAGGAACTGCATGGGGACAATTGGAAAAGTTTATGATTTCTTTAACACACCAAAACGACAGTCGGAGCTGCAGAAGCATACAGATTCTCAAGCTCCGAAGCTAAAACAGCTGTGCCCTACAAGATGGGTTCAAAGACACGATGCTGTGATTGTATTTTCACAACTGTATGAACCACTGCTTTTCGCCCTCCAGGAGATTTCTGCTACATGGCAAGACAGAGACTCAGCATCCGGTGCTCATGTATTATTTAGTGCCCTGCAAAAATGTGAATTTGTAATTGCTCTGCAAATAATAGCCAAAGTGTTTTCCTATAGTTTACCAGTCTCCAAATACCTTCAAAGTGAAAACATTGACTTAATGACTGCCGTTGAACATGCAGAAGATACTGCTCATATTATTCAAGAAATCAGAGACCATGCTGAAGAGGAATTAAACATTCTGTACTTAGAAGCTGAAAAAATCTGTGATAGAGTAGGCATACCAGTTACTGTTCCTCGAGTATTAAATCGCCAAGCACACCGCAGCAATATTGAACACGATTCGGCTGAAAGTTATTACAGAAGAACGACCTTTATTCCTTTCCTTGATGCGTTTTTAAATGAGATGAAGGAAAGATTTATTGCACATAAGGATACTCTGAGATCGTTCCAAGTGCTTTTGCCTCAACAAGGAGTGGAAACTACTTCTCCAAAAGATGAAGAATTTGTAAAGTCACTATGCGAACAGTACGCATCTGACATTGCATATGCTTCACCTTCTGCAGTGTGCTGGGAACTTAGAGTCTGGTACAGAAAAATAGCCAGGATGGAAAAAAAGCCAAAAAACGCGCTTGATGGATTAGCCGAATGTGATGAACTTATGTATCCATCCATTCGAAAACTTTTGCAAATAATGACGACATTGCCAGTAACATGTTCTGCAGAACGTTCCTTCTCCACCCTGAGGTACTTAAAAAATTATTTGCGCAGTACAACAGGAGAAACCAGACTGAATGGTTTAGCTTTATTGTACATTCATAAGGATATTTCTGTCTCTCCTGAGGAAGTACTAGATGACTTGGCTAAGAAACCAAGGCGCCTAAATTTCAAACTGTAAATAATTTAAATTAGTAATAGATATATACACTATCTACCAATAAGTAATTGGACACCCCTTCAATCGACGATATCTGCGGTCCTGATACACGTCACGGCCGCCGCCGTTAAATATCGTGTGGGAAACAACAACGCAACCAGTCGCATGCAAGATGCCACGCAGTTCGGAGCTCTCTGATTTCAAGAAAGATGTAATCGTCGGGTATCACAGAAATGGCTGATCCATACGTGACATATCCAGCGAGTTGAAGTACCCAAAATCGACAGTGGCCTACGTGATTGGCAAGTGGAAGATGAGAGGCCGGCAGACCCACAAAACTGGGAGTTAGAGACCTACGGGTGCTGGCCAGAGAAATTCGGAAGCACCACACCAAATCGATGGTCCACATCCGCGAGGAGTTTCAACAGGCATCCGGGAGTGTTCTTTCAATGAATACCATCCGTAAGGAAGCCCATCTGCTCGGTTATCATAGACGTGCTGCCGCCCACAAGCCTTTGATCACCAAGTCCAATAGCGCTGCTCGGCTAACGTGGTGCAAAGAACGTCGACAGTGGACCGTTGAACAGTGGAAACAGGTTCTCTGGAGCAAAGAATCATGGTTCATCCTCTACCGTTCAGATGGCAGGGTTTGGGTTTGGCGTCTGCTTGGAGAACGCCTCCTGCCGGAATGTATTGTGCCAATTGTGAAGTTCGGCGGCGGTGGAATGATGCTATGGGAGTGTTTCTCCTGGTATGGCACGGGACCCTTGGTCGCAATTCCTGGTAGACTCAACGCCGAGACCTACTGCACCATTTTGGATGACCATGCGCTTCCTACGTTTATGGCAGTTTTGCGGGGTGGACTCATGTTACTTTCAGGATGACAATGCCACCTGTCATGTTGCGAGGTCCAACACGGCTTGGTATGGTGACAATGGGGTTAATCGAATGGACTGGCCTGCGCAGAGCCCGGACCATAACCCTATCGAGCACCTCTGGGATGAGTTGGAGCGTCGACTTAAGGGGTGCCCCCACCGTCCGAAATCGGTGAAAGAACTGACCTGTTTTCTTCAAGCCGAGTGGAAGAAAATACCGCTAGCCGTCGTACAACGCCTGGTTGAGAGTATGCCCTGGAGGGTCACAGCTGTAATCGCCGCTCGTGGAGGCTCCACTAACTATTGAAGGTGAATAAACTTCGTTTTCCTTTGCTATCACAGGTGTCCAATTACTTGTTGGTAGATAGTGTGTATATATATATTTTAATTTTTTGTATTGTCAATGCAAATGTCTCTTCCACTTTTGTAGACGATTTTACTTTAGTACATGATTTTAAGGTTTCTAATGATAAGTTGAGTATATTTCGGAATAATTACTGTACAGAACTAATGATAAAATAATGATCGAAGTCATTAAAGGCACTTTTTTATTCAAGGGGACTATTTTCTGAAAATGGTAAGAATAAAGGTTTTATTTTTGTGAATAAGAGGCGACACATTCTTTCTTGCTGGAAAAAGAAAGCTGAACTAAATTTAAATTGTACATAGGTGAAGCATTCTATTTGAAGTCACAAAACTCACTACTACTAGGAAGGCAATAACATGGATTTGACAAAGTTGAATTTCGCATGAAAGTTAACTTAAATTTCTTTATATATGGAAATATGAAAATTATTAGAAATTAATCCAAAACTCGTAATGAGATTTATACATTGCATTCATACTGTCTGCTCATCTCTTTCTAGGTAGTCAAAGAAATATTTATAAATAAATTGATTATTTGTTATAATTTTTCAACTCTATGATTCCATATGTATGTGGGGACATATAGTTGTTTGTGTTAAATATATATATATTCTATTCAATTTATTCATATATATCATCATCATCATCATCATCATCATTGTCAACCATTATCAATCCACTGCTGGACGAAGGTATCCCCAAGTTTCCTCCACAACGGTCTATCTTGTGCCAGTCTCCTCCATGTCACTCCCGCATATTTACGAATTTCATCCACCCATCTCCCATGTGGTCTTTTTCTGGGTCTT
The DNA here is from genome assembly GCA_039090855.1 of Macrothele yani. Lineage (NCBI taxonomy): Eukaryota > Metazoa > Arthropoda > Arachnida > Araneae > Macrothelidae > Macrothele > Macrothele yani. Next base: position 197,683,346 of record CM077009.1, read on the forward strand.
TTCCTGTCCCTTGGAATCCAATCTAAAATTTCGGCTGTCCATCTATGGTCTGTCCTTCTGGCAGTATGTCCAGCCCATTGCCATTTCAGGGATTTAACTCTGATCATGATGTCTTCCACTCTCGTCATTTTTCGGATCCACGAGTTCCTCTTCTTATCTCTCCTGTTTATACCAAGCATGCACCTCTCCATGCTGCTTTGAGTTGTCTGCAGCCTTTGTATGTCTCTTTTAGTTAAGGTCCACGTCTCTGCACCATATGTAAGCACTGGAAGGATGCATTGATCAAACACTTTTCTTTTAAGACATAATGGCATATTGCTCTTGAAAATTATGCTGTTTCTTCCAAAAGCTCTCCAGGCAAGTTTTGTACGCCGATTAATTTCTTCATCAATGTGACCCTCACTTGATATCTGCTGTCCAAGATAAACGTACGTGTCTGTTATCTCCAGCTTTTCTCCATCAATCGATAAATCTTCATTTCTTGTAAAAGCATTGTACATCACTTTTGTCTTTTGAAAGTTCATTTTTAATCCCACTTCTTTACTCTTGTCAGCAAGTTCCTGGATCATACTCTGTAGCTCTGATGGGGTAGTTGCAAAAATGACTATGTCATCAGCAAAACGAAGGTAGGTTAGATAATCTCCATTAATCTTTATCCCTTTGTTTTCCCAGTTCAGTGATTGAAAGACATTTTCCAATGTGGCATTAAAGAGCTTCGGAGATATGGTGTCACCTTGTCTCACTCCCTTTCCAATTTTTATGTGTGTTGTATTTTCAAACAGCCGAATCTTTGCACTTGCATTTTCATAGATGTTATTAATAATATTAATGTATGCATCTTCAATACCGCAGGATTTCAGAGCCGTGGTAACTGCTGATGGTTTCACCGAATCAAAGGCTTTTTCATAATCGATAAAAGCCATGCACAATGGAAGTTCATATTCCCTCGCTCTTTCAATTAGTTCTCTCAGTACGTGGATATGATCTATTGTGCTGTAGCCACTCCTGAATCCAGCTTGTTCTCTCGGTTGAGCCATGTCCAGTGTTACCTTCAAGCGGTGTGAAAGAACTTTAGTGAAGATTTTATAAACCACTGATAGGAGGCTGATAGGTCTGTAGTTCCTGAGATCCTCAATGTCACCTTTTTTATGTAGCAGGATCATTGTAGCATTGTTCCAATCCACAGGAATCTTCCCTTCATTAAGGCATCGAGTGAAAATTTGGGCGAGTACTGTTTCAATTTCTCCACTTGCTTCTTGTATGATGTCTATAGTAATTCCATCTTCTCCTGGAGCTTTCCCCCGCTTCATGTTCTTGATTGCATGAGCAACTTCTGCTGGGAGGACTGGAAGAACTCTGGTACCTTTCATGATGTCTGGAGTACATGTATCATCCCTTTCATATAATTTGGAGTAGAAATCTTTCACTCTTGTCAAAATTTCGCCTCTATTTCTTGTTATAGAACCATCTTTTTTTCTCAGAGCCATAATCTGTTTTCTTCCCTTACTGAGATGTCCCTTTGCTATCTTTAGGCTTTGGTTGTTTTCAATTGCTTTCCTCACTAGCTCACAGTTGAATTTCCTTACGTCTTCAGTGATACTTTTTCGTACTGTCTTGCATAGCTCTATATATTCCACTTTGGAAGTCACATCTTCTTTAGTTGTCCTCATCTCTCTTCTTTTTTGCATCAACATTTTGGTTTTTCCTGATAATTTGTTTACATGCAACTTGTTCTTAGACCCAGCTAATTTTGTTGCTGTTTCCATAAGAGCTTTGGTTACTTTTCTGTTAACTTCAGAGATGTCCACTTCTTCCGATGTTAGGCCTTCTAAAGCAGAGAATCTGTTCTTCAGTTCCAACTTGAAGGTATTATGGTGTTTTTAAGGTTGGTTATGTCAATACATTCTGTTTGTCTTATGAGCTTGCCACGTTCCAGTTTAGTGTTGAGGTGCATCTTGCATCTCACCAATCTATGGTCACTACCTGTGTTGAACTTGTTCAGCACACTGCAGTCTTCTATGACGAATTTTTTGTTGCACATAATAAAATAAATTTCACTTGTGGTCCCATTTGGATGTCTCCACGTCCATTTCCTGTGCGGCTTTTTCTTGAAAAAGGAATTCAAGATGAAAAACCCTTCTGCCTCTGCAAACTCTACGAGAGTATTTCCACGTTGGTTTCTGTTGCCGTGACCGAATTTACCTACTGAAGTTTCATTCTGTTGCCGTTGCCCCATTTTTGCATTGAAATCTCCCATAATTATCTTCAAGTGCTGCTTACCTTTATTATTTAGATGACGAATTTCCTCATAAAATTCTTCAATTTCTTCTTCAGGATGACGAAGAAATTGAAGAATTTTATGAGGAAATTCGTCATCTAAATAATAAAGGTAAGCAGCACTTGAAGATAATTATGGGAGATTTCAATGCAAAAATAGGGCACCGGCAACAGAATGAAACTTCAGTAGGTAAATTCGGTCACGGCAACAGAAACCAGTGTGGAAATACTCTCGTTGAGTTTGCAGAGGCAGAAGGATTTTTCATCTTGAATTCCTTTTTCAAGAAAAAGCCACACAGGAAAAATTCAGGTAACTCTAAAATTCAGGTAACTCCTTACAGTAGCTATATATATAAATATATATATATATATATATATATATATATATATATATATATATATATATATATATATATATATATATATATATATATATATATATATATATATATTGTATTCAATATGGCCGGTTGGTGGTCCCCCCCCCAAAGCTAAATCCTGGCTGCGCTACTGTAAGGAGTTACCTGAATTTTAGAGTGTACACATTTCTATAGTTTCTCTTTTTATTATATCAGCAATCTGGATTTCATTAGCAATTAGGTTAAAACAAATAATTCAAAATCCTTCGAAAATGAAATAAAAAAGAAACATATTTCCTTCCCCACTGAAATCCCAATTTTCTTTTTTCCTCTAAATGATTAGAATATTTTTCCTGTATTCAGTCTCTTCACCTCATATGGGCAAAATGGGAATTGCTAAATCACATGTTGTACCAACCAAACATGCTGATTTCCTACTCGGTCCTAGGAAGACTGGCAACGAAAAAGTAGTACCCAATCGACTCATATACGAATCTTAAAAGACCTATTATACCTGGTTCACCCTAATGACAATGAAGTTAAGGGTTAATTAAAATAAATATCTAGAATAACCAGTAATAAATGATAAATACTTCACTCCCCAAATGAAAACCTAGATAATTTTGCTGACATTTAACTTTTCAGGAGAGCTGCACGAAGACTTCCTAATATTCCTTTCTAATATGTTAGTTCAGCCTTTATTTTTAATCTCGTATTTTTGCACATTAGTTTCTTCTTATTACTACAGGCAGACAGATATTGTAAAGATCTCACTCATATGCCAGGAACAAGGTAAACATCTCTATAGTGTTCAGATCTAAGAGTTCCAAGTATCAGAATTTTTTTTTTTAATTTACGGGTATGTTTCAACTAGCCAACCAAACGATTATAACATTCTGAGTCACGTTGGCTAGCAGTTCTTTTTTCTTTCTTTAAATTTTTGAGTTCATTTGTTAAAGAAAAAAAAGTTCTCATTTACCTTTAGTAAATATTGTAATTGTGAAAAAATTCAACTTTAAGATTTCAACGGAAATGCACGTTTTGGGACAGTACCCATCACCGCGCCGGTGGTGCAGTGGTCTAAACGATGGCTTCTGATCATTTGTCCAAAAGGGGTCTGTGTTTGAATCCTAGTGAGGCACAGATGTTGTGTTTGTCTTATGGCACTGGCTCTCTCCCTTCCCTGGAACCAGTGGTCCTAAATAATTAGGGACGGGCGACTGCTTCTAGCCCATTGAGTTGCTCACGGTGGTCGTTAAACCTCCAATTAAAAAAAAAAAACAAAAAAAAAACAGTACCCACCAAAGACCTTGAAGGAGAATAGACTGGCAATGCAATGCTAGTCCTGCCGTCCAGGTGGCACAGTGGTCTAAACAATGGCTTCTGATCATTCGTCCGAAAGGGGTCCGGGTTTGAATCCTACTGAGGCATAGATGTTGCATTTGTCTTACGGCACTAGCTCTCTCCCTTCCCTGGAACTAGTGACCCTAAATTAGGGATGGGTGACTGCTTATAGCCCATTGAGTTGCTCATGGTGGTCGTTAAACATCCAATTAAAAAAAAAAAAAAAAAAAAATAGTACCCACCAAAGACCTTGAAGGAGAATAGACTGGCAATGCAATGCTAGTCCTGCCGTCCAGGTGGCACAGTGGTCTAAACAATGGCTTCTGATCATTCGTCCGAAAGGGGTCCGGGTTTGAATCCTAGTGAGGCATAGATGTTGCATTTGTCTTACGGCACTAGCTCTCTCCCTTCCCTGGAACTAGTGACCCTAAATTAGGGATGGGCGACTGCTTATAGCCCATTGAGTTGCTCATGGTGGTCGTTAAACCTCCAATTAAAAAAAAAAAAAAAAAAAACAGTACCCACCAAAGACCTTGAAGGAGAATAGACTGGCAATGCAATGCTAGTCCTGCCGTCCCGGTGGCGCAGTGGTCTAAACAATGGCTTCTGATCATTCGTCCGAAAGGGGTCCGGGTTTGAATCCTAGTGAGGCATAGATGTTGCATTTGTCTTACGGCACTAGCTCTCTCCCTTCCCTGGAACTAGTGACCCTAAATTAGGGATGGGCGACTGCTTATAGCCCATTGAGTTGCTCATGGTGGTCGTTAAACCTCCAATTAAAAAAAAAACAAAAAAAAAAAAATAGTACCCACCAAAGACCTTGAAGGAGAATAGACTGGCAATGCAATGCTAGTCCTGCCGTCCAGGTGGCACAGTGGTCTAAACAATGGCTTCTGATCATTCGTCCGAAAGGGGTCCGGGTTTGAATCCTAGTGAGGCATAGATGTTGCATTTGTCTTACGGCACTAGCTCTCTCCCTTCCCTGGAACTAGTGACCCTAAATTAGGGATGGGCGACTGCTTATAGCCCATTGAGTTGCTCATGGTGGTCGTCAAACCTCCAATTAAAAAAAAACAAAAAAAAAAACAGTACCCACCAAAGACCTTGAAGGAGAATAGACTGGCAATGCAATGCTAGTCCTGCCGTCCCGGTGGCGCAGTGGTCTAAACAATGGCTTCTGATCATTCGTCCGAAAGGGGTCCGGGTTTGAATCCTAGTGAGGCATAGATGTTGCATTTGTCTTACGGCACTAGCTCTCTCCCTTCCCTGGAACTAGTGACCCTAAATTAGGGATGGGCGACTGCTTATAGCCCATTGAGTTGCTCATGGTGGTCGTTAAACCTCCAATTAAAAAAAAAAAAAAAAAAACAGTACCCACCAAAGACCTTGAAGGAGAATAGACTGGCAATGCAATGCTAGTCCTGCCGTCCCGGTGGCGCAGTGGTCTAAACAATGGCTTCTGATCATTCGTCCGAAAGGGGTCCGGGTTTGAATCCTAGTGAGGCATAGATGTTGCATTTGTCTTACGGCACTAGCTCTCTCCCTTCCCTGGAACTAGTGACCCTAAATTAGGGATGGGCGACTGCTTCTAGCCCATTGAGTTGCTCATGGTGGTCGTTAAACCTCCAATTAAAAAAAAACAAAAAAAAAAAAACAGTACCCACCAAAGACCTTGAAGGAGAATAGACTGGCAATGCAATGCTAGTCCTGCCGTCCCGGTGGCGCAGTGGTCTAAACAATGGCTTCTGATCATTCGTCCGAAAGGGGTCCGGGTTTGAATCCTAGTGAGGCATAGATGTTGCATTTGTCTTACGGCACTAGCTCTCTCCCTTCCCTGGAACTAGTGACCCTAAATTAGGGATGGGCGACTGCTTATAGCCCATTGAGTTGCTCATGGTGGTCGTTAAACCTCCAATTAAAAAAAAAAAAAAAAACAGTACCCACCAAAGACCTTGAAGGAGAATAGACTGGCAATGCAATGCTAGTCCTGCCGTCCCGGTGGCGCAGTGGTCTAAACAATGGCTTCTGATCATTCGTCCGAAAGGGGTCCGGGTTTGAATCCTAGTGAGGCATAGATGTTGCATTTGTCTTACGGCACTAGCTCTCTCCCTTCCCTGGAACTAGTGACCCTAAATTAGGGATGGGCGACTGCTTATAGCCCATTGAGTTGCTCATGGTGGTCGTTAAACCTCCAATTAAAAAAAAAAAAAAAAAAAAAAACACTACCCACCAAAGACCTTGAAGGAGAATAGACTGGCAATGCAATGCTAGTCCTGCCATCCCGGTGGTGCAGTTGTCTAAACAATGGCTTCTGATCATTCGTCCGAAAGGGGTCCGGGTTTGAATCCTAGTGAGGCATAGATGTTGCATTTGTCTTACGGCACTAGCTCTCTCCCTTCCCTGGAACTAGTGACCCTAAATTAGGGATGGGCGACTGCTTATAGCCCATTGAGTTGCTCATGGTGGTCGTTAAACCTCCAATTAAAAAAAAAAAAAAAAAAAAACAGTACCCACCAAAGACCTTGAAGGAGAATAGACTGGCAATGCAATGCTAGTCCTGCCGTCCCGGTGGCGCAGTGGTCTAAACAATGGCTTCTGATCATTCGTCCGAAAGGGGTCCGGGTTTGAATCCTAGTGAGGCATAGATGTTGCATTTGTCTTACGGCACTAGCTCTCTCCCTTCCCTGGAACTAGTGACCCTAAATTAGGGATGGGCGACTGCTTATAGCCCATTGAGTTGCTCATGGTGGTCGTTAAACCTCCAATTAAAAAAAAACAAAAAAAAAAAACAGTACCCACCAAAGACCTTGAAGGAGAATAGACTGGCAATGCAATGCTAGTCCTGCCGTCCCGGTGGCGCAGTGGTCTAAACAATGGCTTCTGATCATTCGTCCGAAAGGGGTCCGGGTTTGAATCCTAGTGAGGCATAGATGTTGCATTTGTCTTACGGCACTAGCTCTCTCCCTTCCCTGGAACTAGTGACCCTAAATTAGGGATGGGCGACTGCTTATAGCCCATTGAGTTGCTCATGGTGGTCGTTAAACCTCCAATTAAAAAAAAAACAAAAAAAAAACAGTACCCACCAAAGACCTTGAAGGAGAATAGACTGGCAATGCAATGCAATGCTAGTCCTGCCGTCCCGGTGGCGCAGTGGTCTAAACAATGGCTTCTGATCATTCGTCCGAAAGGGGTCCGGGTTTGAATCCTAGTGAGGCATAGATGTTGCATTTGTCTTACGGCACTAGCTCTCTCCCTTCCCTGGAACTAGTGACCCTAAATTAGGGATGGGCGACTGCTTATAGCCCATTGAGTTGCTCATGGTGGTCGTTAAACCTCCAATTAAAAAAAAAACAAAAAAAAAACAGTACCCACCAAAGACCTTGAAGGAGAATAGACTGGCAATGCAATGCTAGTCCTGCCGTCCCGGTGGCGCAGTGGTCTAAACAATGGCTTCTGATCATTTGTCCGAAAGGGGTCCGGGTTTGAATCCTAGTGAGGCATAGATGTTGCATTTGTCTTACGGCACTAGCTCTCTCCCTTCCCTGGAACTAGTGACCCTAAATTAGGGATGGGCGACTGCTTATAGCCCATTGAGTTGCTCATGGTGGTCGTTAAACCTCCAATTAAAAAAAAACAAATAAAAAAAAACAGTACCCACCAAAGACCTTGAAGGAGAATAGACTGGCAATGCAATGCTAGTCCTGCCGTCCCGGTGGCGCAGTGGTCTAAACAATGGCTTCTGAGCATTCGTCCGAAAGTGGTCCGGGTTTGAATCCTAGTGAGGCATAGATGTTGCATTTGTCTTACGGCACTAGCTCTCTCTCTTCCCTGGAACTAGTGACCCTAAATTAGGGATGGGCGACTGCTTATAGCCCATTGAGTTGCTCATGGTGGTCGTTAAACCTCCAATTAAAAAAAAAACACAAAAAAAAACAGTACCCACCAAAGACCTTGAAGGAGAATAGACTGGCAATGCAATGCTAGTCCTGCCGTCCCGGTGGCGCAGTGGTCTAAACAATGGCTTCTGATCATTCGTCCGAAAGGGGTCCGGGTTTGAATCCTAGTGAGGCATAGATGTTGCATTTGTCTTACGGCACTAGCTCTCTCCCTTCCCTGGAACTAGTGACCCTAAATTAGGGATGGGCGACTGCTTATAGCCCATTGAGTAGCTCACGGTGGTTGTTAAACCTCCAATAAAAAAAAAATGGCAGTCCTTCGGAGCCAACCAGCAGCGATTCAGATAGTAGCACCATCTGTAACCGCAAGGAGTTGGTGGGAAATACATAGCTATCGGAAAGGTACATACAGTGTTTGTTCAATGCATAATACATCGCATAAATAGTGCAGAAGGAATATTCGGGTGTGAATGCGAACCAACAAATTTCTAGATCAAAATTTAATTAGCAAGTTCTCAATTTCAATGAAAATCAGCTATGAAATAAAAAATATGCCGCCACATACGACGAACACCGGATATGTGAAGTTGCAGCAATGCGAATTTAAATATACTGCATTATCGTTCCTTCATAATACCCTTAATCACCCGATTTTGTTTCTCAAATTGTTTTAGTGAAAAATATGTTTATCCCATGAGCTCATGAAAAATGAATATCGCGTAAAACAAAAAAGGGGGTGTACAGATACCATGTTAACGAAACTATCGTGGCTTTTCTCAGACATCCAAAGCTCTTTATTTCTATTATTAATTGAAGTGCCGTATTCACACTCAATAAACTAATTTTAAAAGTCAAGCACTGCTATGCCACAGTAAACACTGCATGTTCTTATGAAGCAAATGAACAATTAATACATCACTCCTTCTAACTGATACATGCATACAAAAATCCTTTTCTTACCTTAATTTTTTTCTTTAGCTATAGACCTGTATGAACTCCCCCCACCCTAAGAAAAGATTACTATAATCTATATAAATGTTTTTTCAAAATATCTTGTAAAACATCAAAAATAAGAGCATAGCACAGGATAGGCACTGAAATAGTGGTAAACAAGCTTTTGTTTTTCTTCCTGAAATTATGATTTAGTCAAATGCCAGCTTTAATATGAACTGAATGTCAACAAACTGTTCTGTAATCAAGTATGTTGTCTCAGGTCAGGAAGAGACATAAAGATAGAGACTTCAAAAATAGAAAGGCTAAATATACTGACTTAGAAAAACGGCAGAGAATGAGAACTGCTGTAGAGCATTGCAACTAGGAATTCGCTTTTATGTGATAATACGGATCAAACAAGCGTGATTAATTCACAAAGAAAAAAGGGCAAATAATACGTATTTTATGAAACAGTATATTTCAGATTATTATCATATAAACTTATTATATATATTTATATAAAAAAGTGTTAAGCAAAATAAGGGCAGCCTACCTACCAGCCAGTCTCCCACGCCTATGGCCAGCCCTGCACTACGGAGAGGTGGTATACAGCAGAGCAATTGCACATGGTGTATGCTGATAAGCAAAACTATTTGTTTCTTCTTTTCCTTCAACCCATTTTACGTGAAGTAAATATAGTTAACTTAAAATTTCAGTCTGAAAAGCAAGACCCAACTAAGTTGCTTGATGATGTGATTTTCTTATTGAAGTCTTTGTGTGGAAAACTTTGAATGCTTGGAATGAAATTTGATGTTTTCTCAGTAGGGATTGAAGACCGTTTGGATACTTCCCCATACTTAGGTTACTAATTTGAATTTAGAATGCACAACAGCACACTTCCAAAAAATATTGAAAAAGATATGTGAAAAAAAATGCATTTTGTTTTTAAAGGAACTCGTAGCCCAGCTGAGGAAATCATTGCCATCAAACATTGAGGTTTTGCAGCACATGTCTTTGTTATCTGCATCAGAATGCTTAAGGCCATTGAAAGCTTCTGTTGTAAATTTAGCAGCACTTTTTTATTCTGATGCATCTACATTAACACAGACTGAAAGGCAATGGCAAAATTTGCATTATGTCGCCAAAGCGCATGACGCTATAATGCTCTGGTGTGAAGTAGCATCATACAAGGATTCAACAGGAGAAAATCCTTTTAAGGAACTTTCTGATTTTGCATTACATGTTTTAACACTTCCACATTCGAATGCAGATGTTGAACGAGTTTTCAGTTATGTGAATGATGTATAAAACAAAACCAGAAATACAATGACAACTGACACTTCACTCAGTATACACTTCACTCAGTATAGGAATGTAAGGTCAGGTGATGCGTAACATCACAGCCTCTCCTTGACAAATGTCAACCCCGCCTTCTCGTGGTACATCCTGTTCCCACTAAAGGGGCTCTGACGACCGCCAATAGCGGTATAACTATACCATCGGGATTAGAGGAAATGCTATCCCACACTCACCAACCCGCTTGGCCAGCGTGGTGAGTTATGGCCAAACCCCTCCAAAATGACTCCACAACTTAAATCTTGGCCCTCAGTCTACGGCAGCTGGAATGTACCTGGCCAAGGCAGCGGCCAGTGCGACATGAAGGCAGAGGGTGCTAAGAATCCCCGGAGGACCGGACTAGGCTGCCATCTGATGCTGACCTTGGCTACGTATAACGGACGCTCCCTATCTTCTGATTCAAGGCTTCTTGAATTGGAAGTGGAACTACAAAGGATCTAGTGGGACATCGTCCGGCTAAGTGAGGTAAGGAGAAAAGGAGAAGATCTCATCGAACTGAAAAGTGGACATCTCTTCTACTATCGTGGGACAGATACTGGCAGAACTAGTGGTGTTGGATTTATAATAAACAAGAAACTGAAGGATAAAGTTGTAGAAGTTGAAAGTTCCTCTGACAGAGCTGCACGACTCGTTATCCAACTCTCGAGAAGATACCAGGCTCAGATCATTCAAACTTATGCACCCACCACAAGTCATGCTGAAGAAGAAATTGAAGAATTTTATGAGGAAATTCGTGATCTAAATAATAAAGGTGAGCAGCACTTGAAGATAATTATGGGAGATTTCAATGCAAAAATGGGGCAACGGCAACAGAATGAAACTTCAGTAGGTAAATTCGGTCACGGCAACAGAAACCAACGTGGAAATACTCTCGTAGAGTTTGCAGAGGCAGAAGGGTTTTTCATCTTGAACTCCTTCTTCAAGAAAAAGCCGCACAGGAAATGGACGTGGAGACATCCAAATGGGACCACAAGTGAAATTTATTTTATTATGTGCAACAAAAAATTCGTCATAGAAGACTGCAGTGTGCTAAACAAGTTCAACACAGGCAGTGACCATAGATTGGTGAGATGTAAGATGCACCTCAACACTAAACTCGAACGTAGCAAGCTCATAAGACAAACAAAATGTATTGACATAACCAACCTTAAAAAACACCATAATACCTTCAAATTGGAACTGAAGAACAGATTCTCTGCTTTAGAAGGCCTAACATCGGAAGAAGTGGATATTTCTGAAGTTAACAGAAAAGTAACCAAAGCTCTTATGGAAACAGCAACAAAATTAGCTGGGTCTAAGAACAAATTGCATGTGAACAAATTATCAGGAAAAACCAAAATGTTGATGCAAAAAGAAGAGTGATGAGGACAACTAAAGAAGATGTAACTTCCAAAGTGGAATATATAGAGCTATGCAAGACAGTACGAAAAAGTATCACTGAAGACGTAAGGAAATTCAACTGTGAACTAGTAAGGAAAGCAATTGAAAACAACCAAAGCCTAAAGATAGCAAAGGGACATCTCAGTAAGGGGAAAAAACAGATTATGGCACTGAGAAAAGAAGATGGTTCTGTAACAAGAAATAGAGGCAAAATTTTGACAAGAGTGAAATATTTCTACTCCAAATTATATGAAAGGGATGATACATGTACTCCAGACATCATGAAAGATACCAGTACCAGAGTTCTTCCAGTCCTTCCAGCAGAAGTTGCACATGCAATCAAGAACATGAAGCGGGGAAAAGCTCCAGGAGAAGATGGAATTACTGTAGACATCATACAAGAAGCAAGTGGAGAAATCGAAACAGTACTCGCCCAAATTTTCACTCTATGCCTTAATGAAGGGAAAATTCCTGAGGATTGGAACTACGCTACAATGATCTTGCTACATAAAAAAGGTGACATTGAGGATCTCGGGAACTACAGACCTATCAGCCTCCTATCAGTGGTTTATAAAATCTTCACTAAAGTTCTTTCACACCGCTTGAAGGTGACACTGGACATGGCTCAACTGAGAGAACAAGCTGGATTCAGGAGTGGCTACGGCACAATAGATCATATCCACGTACTGAGAGAACTAATTGAAAGAGCGAGGGAATATGAACTTCCATTGTGCATGGCTTTTATCGATTATGAAAAAGCTTTTGATTCGGTGAAACCATCAGCAGTTACAATGGCTCTGAAAACCTGCGGTATTGAAGATGCATACATTAATATTATTAATAACATCTATGAAAATGCAAGTGCAAAGATTCGGCTGTTTGAAAATACAACACACATAAAAATTGGAAAAGGAGTGAGACAAGGTGACACCATATCTCCGAAGCTCTTTAATGCCACATTGGAAAATGTCTTTCAATCACTGAACTGGGAAAACAAAGGGATAAAGATTAATGGAGATTATCCAACCCACCTTCGTTTTGCTGATGACATAATCATTTTTGCAACTACCCCATCAGAGCTACAGAATATGATCCAGGAACTTGCTGACAAGAGTAAAGAAGTGGGATTAAAAATGAACTTTCAGAAGACAAAAGTGATGTACAATGCTTTTACAAGAAAATGAAGATTTATCGATTGATGGAGAAAAGCTGGAGATAACGGACACGTACGTTTATCTTGGACAGCAGATATCAAGTGAGGGTCACATTGGTGAAGAAATTAATCGGCGTACAAAACTTGCCTGGAGAGCTTTTGGAAGAAACAGCATAATTTTCAAGAGCAATATGCCATTATGTCTTAAAAGAAAAGTGTTTGATCAATGCATCCTTCCAGTGCTTACGTATGGTGCAGAGACGTGGACCTTAACTAAAAGAGACATACAAAGGCTGCAGACAACTCAAAGCAGCATGAAGAGGTGCATGCTTGGTGTAACCAGGAGAGATAAGAAGAGGAACACGTGGATCCGAAAAATGAGAAGAGTGGAAGACATCATGATCAGAGTTAAATCCCTGAAATGGCAATGGGCTGGACATACTGCCAGAAGAACAGACCATCGATAGACAGCCGAAATTTTAGATTGGATTCCAAGAGACAGGAAAAGATCTAGAAGAAGACCACATGGGAAATGGGTGGATGAAATTCGAAAGTATGCGGGAGTGACATGGAGGAGACTGGCACAAGACAGACCGTTGTGGAGGAAACTTGGGGAGACCTTCGTCCAGCAGTGGATTGATAATGGTTGACAATGATGATGATGATGACTCAACATAAAGTTTGGTTAGAAATGTTAGGGTAAGTGTAGTCATGAATATGAGCTTCCAAAAGTAGTAGTTGAAAAAATTGCCACAATGACAACTTATGATAGATTTACCAAGGGTCAATAGTCATCTTCTCAGATGCCATATTCAGACGATGAATTTGAAAACTCTAGTGCTGACTGACTGATAAAACACTGTCTTTATTTATATACTGTAAAATTGTTCAATTTTCTTACAAAGCTAACCTGAAGATAAATTCATAAGTCCAAACTTGTAAATTATACATTGATGACAGGAAGTATAATTAAGGCTTCAGCTGTGTAAGTACACTAAGAAATTGTTTCAAATATTAATACAAAATTTTCATGTGATGGGAATATATTCCATCTTATATAATATTTTCATTTTTTTATGGGTCCTCCAATTAACTCTCCTGCTGTTGAGAACTCATATTCTGTGGCAAATATTTAGTACATCAAAGAAACCAATTGAATTCACAATATTAACAACATATAAAATATATATATTCGTTCTTTTAACTATGTCATTATTTTATTCTCAGAACTGTATTGCATTTGCATAGAATTTAACTCTTTATCCTTGGTTTTAATGTTCATTAAGGTTATTAAAAGTGTGCACGTTGTTTGTTCTTTTAACTTCATAATGATTTTATTCTCAGAATTTTATTGCATGTACATATTATTATGTGTATATATATATATATTATATATATATGTACGTCTATACTGTGTATATATATATGCATTATATATATATTAACATAACTTACTTTTTGTTTCAGAAAGACTTGTGTAATACTGCACTGCTGATTTCTTCCTGAAATCTGGTGATTTTCTGGAGATATTTGCTTGTAATTTTGGAGATACAAAGAGTGGATTGTTGGTCGCCCTGCAGTCCCTCTTCCGGCTTTGCTTTCATTCAATGGCTACAGCGGAGAACCAGAAGAATTGTACAGACTCCTGTGTCTTTGTTACGTAGGTATATAAAGCTACGGAAATTGGCCTAGTATTAAAGAAGATAGACGAAGATAAATGTGGGTTATTTTCATTGGATACCAAACTACCCAATTTGAAAATCTGACAAAGTAATAAAAGCACAATTAATTAGTAAGGCAAAAATATTATAGAATACCCCAACAAAATTAAGCCTCTAAAGGAAACTTTGGCTTTTCAAAATTTGTTGTGCACATAAAGCATTCTGCAAATTTCGTTCTTTTAACTGACTCTCGCGAAAGTAAAGTTATCGAAATGTTGTGAAAGAAATTGAGTAATGTGAATCTACAGACTGTTTTTTGTGCATTTATTCACCTCCAATTTCCAGCACACAGCTTCTTACCAAAGACAGGACGAAATACCACCTTATGTTCGCTTTGATGAAAGTCTGCGTAGGTGACAACTATAAAATTAGTGAACTTTTTTCTTTGTCAGAATTCTGAAATCTCTACTGAAAATTAGCACAGCCATTTAAGAAAATATGCTTTCAAAGCTGGAATGGTTTCATTTCTATATGTTTTGTTACATGTTTGAAGTAAAAGATATTTTCTCAAAGCATTTCTAATGCTATCTTAGATATCAGACATGACAGTAATGTGGCATTTTTCTTTGTGTGTTTAGGCAAAACAATTAATTAAAAAGAAAGCATTCACTGTTCAGTTCATGACAGCATAACGTGAAAAAGAGAACTTATTAGAAGAACAGATTTCTGAATAAAAAAAATCCTAAGTTCCTCAGCATTTGATTGGTGCTGAAACATTCTATGAGAGATGTCACTGAACAATTAATTGTGAAGGAAGTGAAAGCAGAATTTTATACTTCAATGTGCATTCCATGTAAAAGTAAAGATCTCTGGGAACTTGAAATATGTTTCCAGAAATTCTGAGGATAATCTACATTTGCTAGACATATGCAACTTCATACGGGTGAAAAACTTTTCCAGTATATTGTGTGTCACAAGAAATTCCAACAGATAGTCTCTTAATGCATGTAAAAGTCCATGCAAGAGAACAACCTTACGATTCTGACATGTGTTCGTAGAAGCAAAGTGAAAAATGCAGCATATCAAGGTGCAATATGCTTCACTCCAGTGAAAAAGATCACCAATGTCATGTATGCTTAAAACAGTTTGCATACAAGCGTTATCTTTTCAGGCACATGCTGGTTCACACAAATGAAAAGATGAACCAGTGTGATATATGCTCCAAACAATTTACTATAAAAAGTAGTCTTTCACAACACATGCTCCTTCACACAGGCGAAAAGCCTCACCAGTGCGACGTATGTTCCAAACAATTTACTCAAAAAATTCATCTCTCAACGCACATGCTCCTTCACACAGGTGAAAAACCTCACCAATGTGATGTATGTTGCAAACAATTTACTTGTAAAAGCAATCTTTTGACACACATGATCCTTCACACAGGTGAAAAGCCTCACCAGTGTGATGTATGTTCCAAACAATTTACTATAAAAATTAGTCTTTCAAGGCACATGCTCCTTCACACAGGTGAAAAGCCTCACCAGTGTGTTGTATGTTCCAAACAATTTACTCAAAAAATTCATCTCTCAACGCACATGGTCCTTCACACAGGTGAAAAGCCTCACCAATGTGATGTATGTTCCAAACAGTTTACTCAAAAGCAATTCATCTTTCAAGGCACATGCTCCTTCACACAGGTGAAAAGCCTCACCAGTGTGATGTATGTTCCAAACAATTTACTCGTAAAGACGATCTTTCAAGGCACATGCTTCTTCACACAGGTGAAAAGCCTCACCAGTGTGATGTATGTTCCAAACAGTTTACTAAAAAAATTCATCTTTCAAGGCACATGCTCCTTCACACAGGTGAAAAGCCTCACCAGTGTAATGTATGTTCCAAACAATTTACTCGTAAAAATGGTCTTTCAAGGCACATGCTTATTCACACAAGAGAAAAGCCTCACCAGTGTGATGTATGCTCCAAACAGTTTACTCAAAAAATTACGATCTTTCAAGGCACATGCTCCTTCACACAGGTGAAAAGCCTCACCAATGTGATGTATGTTTCAAACAATTTACTTGTAAAAGCAATCTTTTGACACACATGGTCCTTCACTCAGGTGAAAAACCTCACCAGTGTGATGTATGTTCCAAACAATTTATTCAAAAAATTAATCTTTCAAGGCACATGCTCTTTCACCCAGGTGTAAAGCCTTACCAGTGTGATGTATGCTCCAAACCATTTGCTCACAAAAGTGCTCTTTCAAAGCACATGCTCCTTCACACAGGTGAAAAGCCTCACCAATGTGATGTATGTTCCAAACAATTTACTTGTAAAAGCAATCTTTTGTCACACATGGTCCTTCACACAGGTGAAATGCCCTACCAGTGTGATGTATGTTCCAAACAGTTTACTCAAAAAATTCATCTTTCAACGCACATTCTTTTTCACACAGGTGAAAAGCCTCACCATTGTGATTTATGTTCCAAACAATTTACTCGTAAAAGCCATCTTTCAATGCACATGCTCCTTCACACAGGTGAAAAGCCTCACCAATGTGATGTATGTTCCAAATCATTTGTTCACAAAGGTGTTCTTTCAAAGCACATGCTCCTTCACACAGGTGAAAAGCTTCACCAGTGTGATGTATGTTCCAAACAATTTACTCGTAAAGATGATCTTTCAAGGCACATGCTTCTTCACACAGGTGAAAAGCCTCACCAGTGTGATGTATGTTCCAAACAGTTTAGTAAAAAAATTCATCTTTCAAGGCACATGCTCCTTCACACAGGTGAAAAGCCTCACCAGTGTGATGTATGCTCCAAACAGTTTACTCAAAAAAATACTCTTTCAAGGCACATGCTCCTTCACACAGGTGAAAAGCCTCACCAATGTGATGTATGTTTCAAAAAATTTACTTTTAAAAGCAATCTTTTGGCACACATGGTCCTTCACACAGGTGAAAAGCCTCACCAGTGTGATATATGTTCCAAACAATTTACTCGAAAAATTCATCTTTCAAGGCACATGCTCTTTCACCCAGGTGAAAAGCCTCACCAGTGTGATGTATGCTCCAAACCATTTGCTCACAAAAGTGCTCTTTCAAAGCACATGCTCCTTCACACAGGTGAAAAGCCTCACCAATGTGATGTATGTTCCAAACAATTTACTTGTAAAAGCAATCTTTTGGCACACATGGTCCTTCACACAGGTGAAATGCCCTACCAGTGTGATGTATGTTCTAAACAGTTTACTCAAAAAATTCATCTTTCAAGGCACATTCTCGTTCACACAGGTGAAAAGCCTCACCGTTGTGATGTATGTTCCAAACAATTTACTCGTAAAAGCTATCTTTCAATTCACATGCTCCTTCACACAGGTGAAAAGCCTCACCAATGTGATGTATGTTCCAAATCATTTGCTCACAAAAGTGTTCTTTCAATGCACATGCTCCTTCACACAGGTGAAAAGCCTCACCAGTGTGATGTATGTTCCAAACAGTTTACTCGTAAAGGTGATCTTTCAAGGCACAGGCTCTTTCACATAGGTGAAAAAGCCTCACTAGTGTGATGTATGCTCCATACACTTTGCTCAGAAGAATTATAGTGTTTTCCCTAGATTTTTATTACAGCTGGGTGGCAAAATTTTTTAGCTGAATGGTACTTTTAATGACTCATTCCTCAATCAAGAAAATAAAAGGATATTTTGCTTAACATTATTATACTTATTAAATATCTTTAGGGTGTGCTAGGCATTAATGGAGCATAACATAAAAACAATAGAAAATGGTATATAAATCATAAAAAAATTAGTTATATTCACAGATTTCAGCCAGTTATCAATATTTATGGTGAATGTGGGAATAAGTTTTCCTGTTACTATTATGTGTATTGTAAAAACGTTCTTTAAAGGAAATTTAGGTGGGCAGCTGAGAAAATAAGTGGGTGGGCCACTCAGTAAAAAGGCTCTAGGGAGAACACTAAGTTATATTTTAGTGCATATGCTCCATCGTGCAAAGAAATAACTGCAGCTGTGTTTTTGTGTGCTCGAACAGGATCTTTCCTAATTTTGATGTACAAAGATTCATTGAATGGTGCGTAAGATTTATCTTTCAGATTTTTCAGGAGGATTATCAGTTTCATGTCGTGCTTTTCATTTTTAGAAATATGTGTGCCTCTAAGGTAATTAAGCTTTTACCAGGGTTGTGCTGTTAGTTGTCAGGTTTACGTGTTGTGATGCAAGTTAAGAATGATCAGAAGTTTTTTTCGTTCAATTTTCTAGTGAGAATGGGGATTCAAAAAACATAAAATCTTTCTTTAATCATTTTTTTCAGTTGCAACTAATTTTTCAAAGAAATCACCATTAAATTTTATTGGTTTATTCAGTTTAGAATTTTCTGTAGCAGTGACAGTGAAAAATTTGGTCTACAGACTTTGAGAAAAGTGATTTTATTTTGTTTTACCCTGGGGTATTCTTCCTAGAAGATAACTTTACCTAGGGATAGAGGAATGTTGAATGTGTAGGTAGTACACTAGCTGCATCACCATTCTTTTCTCCACCAACCCAAACAATAGTTGACAGTTTTTTTTTTTTTTTTTTACTTAACGTATATCATCATCATCATTGTCAACCATTATCAATCCACTGCTGGACGAAGGTCTCCCCAAGTTTCCTCCACAACGGTCTGTCTTGTGCCAGTCTCCTCCATGTCACCCCTGCGTACTTTCGAATTTCATCCACCCATCTCCCATGTGGTCTTCTTCTGGGTCATTTCCTGTCCCTTGGAATCCAATCTAAAATTTCGGCTGTCCATCGATGGTCTGTCCTTCTGGCAGTATGTCCAGCCCATTGCCATTTCAGGGATTTAACTCTGATCATGATGTCTTCCACTCTTGTCATTTTTCGGATCCACGAGTTCCTCTTCTTATCTCTCCTGGTTACACCAAGCATGCACCTCTCCATGCTTATTTGAGTTGTCTGCAGCCTTTGTATGTCTCTTTTAGTTAAGGTCCACGTCTCTGCACCATACGTAAGCACTGGAAAGATGCATTGATCAAACACTTTTCTTTTAAGACATAATGGCATACTGCTCTTGAAAATTATGCTGTTTCTTCCAAAAGCTCTCCAGGCAAGTTTTGTACGCCGATTAATTTCTTCATCAATGTGACCCTCACTTGATATCTGCTGTCCAAGATAAACGTATGTGTCTGTTATCTCCAGCTTTTCTCCATCAATCGATAAATCTTCATTTCTTGCAAAAGCATTGAACATCACTTTTGTCTTCTGAAAGTTCATTTTTAATCCCACTTCTTTACTCTTGTCAGCAAGTTCCTGGATCATACTCTTCAGCTCTGATGGGCTAGTTGCAAAAATGACTACGTCATCAGCAAAACGAAGGTGGGTTAGATAATCTCCATTAATCTTTATCCCCTTGTTTTCCCAGTTCAGTGACTGAAAAACACCCTCCAATGTGGCATTAAAGAGCTTCGGAGATATGGTGTCACCTTGTCTCACTCCCTTTCCAATTTTTATGTGTGTTGTATTTTCAAACAGCCTAATCTTTGCACTTGCATTTTCATAGATGTTATTAATAATATTAATGTATGCATCTTCAATACCGCAGGTTTTCAGAGCCATTGTAACTGCTGATGGTTTCACCGAATCAAAGGCTTTTTCATAATCGATAAAAGCCATGCACAATGGAAGTTCATATTCCCTCGCTCTTTCAATTAGTTCTCTCAGCACATGGATATGATCTATTGTGCTGTAGCCACTCCTGAATCCAGCTTGTTCTCTCGGTTGAACCATGTCGAGTGTTACCTTCAAGCGGTGTGAAAGAACTTTAGTGAAGATTTTATAAACTACTGATAGGAGGCTGATAGGTCTGTAGTTTCCGAGATCCTCAATGTCACCTTTCTTATGTAGCAGGATCATTGTAGCGGTGTTCCAATCCTCAGGAATCTTTCCTTCATTAAGGCATCGAGTGAAAATTTGGGCGAGTACTGTTTCGATTTCTCCACTTGCTTCTTGTATGATGTCTACAGTAATTCTATCTTCTCCTGGAGCTTTTCCCCGCTTCATGTTCTTGATTGCATGTGCAACTTCTGCTGGAAGGACTGGAGGAACTCTGGTACTGGTATCTTTCATGATGTCTGGAGTGCATGTATCATCCCTTTCATATAATTTGGAGTAGAAATCTTTCACTCTTGTCAAAATTTCGCCTCCATTTCTTGTTACAGAACCATCTTCTTTTCTCAGTGCCATAATCTGTTTTCTTCCCTTACTGAGATGTCCCTTTGCTATCTTTAGGCTTTGGTTGTTTTCAATTGCTTTCCTCACTAGTTCACAGTTGAATTTTCTTACGTCTTCAGTGATACTTTTTCGTACTGTCTTGCATAGCTCTATATATTCCACTTTGGAAGTCACATCTTTAGTTGTCCTCATCTCTCTTCTTTTTTGCATTAACATTTTTGTTTTTCCTGATAATTTATTTACATGCAACTTGTTCTTAGACCCAGCTAATTTTGTTGCTGTTTCCATAAGAGCTTTGGTTACTTTTCTGTTAACTTCAGAGATGTCCACTTCTTCCGATGTTAGGCCTTCTAAAGCATACGGGAATATATATTATTCCTTCTAAAGCATACGCGAATATATATTACCGTATATATTCGCGTATAAGTCGAGAAATTTGGGACAAAATGAGAGCTTCAAAGTAATGGGGTGGACTTATACGCGGGGTCTAAAAAAATCGTAAGTCCAAAAGTTCTTCCCGTGAGTCAAAAGGCAATCCATCCCCCAAAAAATAAAAATGCCGATGCGGTAATAATTACGAAATTGCAACCCTCCGAAAGAAAAAAAAAGAAAGAAAAAGAAACACCAATGCGGTAGAATTACGAAATCGCGAGCCTCCGAATTTCTCCGCACTTTGAAAAGTCTCCTCTCTCCTGGCTTTGCGTATCCACAGCGCAGTCACAGCCGCGCATAGAAAGCTCCGCCCTTCCGACTACCAGTTGATTGCGCTGACCTTCAACGTAACGGAGCCGTGCGACAGCCAGTGTTAGGTGTTGCTTGTTCTTAATCGCACGTGTTTTTCTTGTTCTTAATCGCACGTTTCTCGCTTCTCCTATTATGGGTGACACGGATTGTGTAAAGAAACGGATGTCCTATAACGCAGGATTCAAGTTGAAAGTGGTTTCTTTTGCAGAAAATACTAACAACTGTGCTGCTTCACGTCAATTTGGCATTAACAAAAAACTGATTCGAGATTGGTGTAAAAAAAAACGGACTTGGTAAAAATCCCAAAAGGCGCTGTGCCGTGGAACGACATCTTTCCCAGAGCTGGAAAGTGTCTTGAATGATTGGATTGTGAGCTGCAGACAAAATGGTTACATTGTAACGCGAACTGGTATACGTTTGCGAGCAATGAAGCTTGCAAAAGATGAAAAGTTTGCAGCCGCAAATAACACTTTTCGTGCCTCACCAGGTTGGTGCACAAGGTTCTTGAACGGCTATGGGGTGTGTCTACCCCAGCGCACCAAAATGGAACAAAAGTTACCTCGTGACCTCGAAGCAAAGATAATGGAATTTCAAAAGAGAAAAGAGACTGCTTTTGAACTTTCCCAAATAGGGAACATGGATGAAACCGCCATGTGTTTCGACCTTCCTGGAAATAAGACGGTGAACCAAAAGGGCGATACAAATATCTTGATCAAAACGACTGGCCACGAAAAATCCAGTTTCACGGTTGTTCTCTCCTGTTTGGCCGACGGCAGTAAGCTACCTCCGGTAATTATTAAACGCAAAACTCTACCGAAAAGCATTGTCTTTCCGTCTGGTGTGCTCGTTCGTGCCCATGAAAAAGGATGGATGAACGAATCCGGAACAACTGACTGGTTAAAGAATGTGTGGAACAAAAGGCCAGGTGCACTTTTGAGGAAACCTTCTCTTTTGGTGTGGGATATGTTTGTTGCACACCGTTGTGCAGAAGTGAAAAAAAACTGCAGAAAATTCAAAAACAACTCTTGCTGTCATCCCAAGTGGGTTCACATTTGTTCTTCAACCACTAGATGTCTGCCTTAATAAGCCCTTCAAGGACAATTTGCGGAGGTATTGGGCAGATTGGATAAGTTCCGATTTGCCGACTGAAACCAAGGGCGGAAATCTAAAAGAAGCCTGATATCCTTTTGATTGCGCGATGGGTCAAGGATGCTTGGGATGCGATACCTGTGGAAATGGTCGTGAAATCATTCAAGAAATGTTGCATTAATAACAAACTTGATGGCACAGAGGATGATGAGGTTTTTATGAGTGATGATGACAGTGATTCTCATGACACAGGCATAGATGGGAATACTGATGTTTATGATGACACGCCGATGATGGAGAAAGACTTTTTGAACTGTTTGGCGAGTCTGACTCGGAATCGGTTTTGAAGGGTCCCGATGAAGTTTTTGGGTATGCAAATTAAATTTAGTATTATATATATAATTTTTTTCGTTTTCAAATATTTTTGAATAAATTCATTGAAATTTTTTTTTTCTCATTCCAGGATCGACTTATACGCGAGTTTCCGATTTCTTACGATTTTTTCCTCTGAAAGTGTGGGGGGGGTCGACTTATACGCGAGTATATACGGTAATTTGTAAAGGACTGGCAGTTGTATCACTACACAACACTGTGCCAGTTATTGAACTTAATTATAGAAAAATGACAATAGCATGAACATTTTAAAACATGTATACTTACTTGTAACATGAATTATTTAATTTTTTTGTGAACAAAAGATGTACCAAAAGGAAATATTAGTGGGGTTGCTTAATATTGTGACATATTTGCTTGTTGAGGAAATGTACCTCATACAACAAACAGAACTGTCCCTCTGCTTCCAGAAAAACTGTAGTACGTAAAAGCCTTAATTTTTATTGCCACTGAACCTCCTTTTTCAGGTGAGCCAAAGTCTTTTGTAGTTGAATCAGGATAAAATTTAACTTGCTTAGTTCATTGAAATCCTGCATTGATGTAGCAAATTTTTGAAAATGAATAACAGCATTTAAACATGTGAGAGAGTGAATCTAGGAATGACAAAATTCACATAAGCATAATTAAAAAGAAGTACTTTATTACATATATGTGACCTGAGCAACTGGGCTGTAAAGATAGTTTATTTTGTTTTTCTTCTCTTTAATTTCTGATGGCCTAATACTATATAAAAGGAATGAGATGCAGTGCAATCAATAAGCATTTTATTGTAGGAAATCAGTCTGCTTCATAATGGTGAAGAACTGTATGTTGTATTGCAGGGACAATGCATGTGTCCACAAGATTCCGTTTAAGTTTTACCATATCTTGCAGAAAATTTGTGTTTACAACATTAATGTGATAGAAAGATCCAAAGATGTTTTTCTTTTTCCTGAAAGGTTGCCATGAAAGCAATATAAATTATGTTTCCTGTTATGCTTCAACTGATTTGTATTCTGAAAAGCACTTTTCACCTTATTCAAGTTTGCCAGTGTAATGGATTTTGGTCATAGGGTATGCTAGGATTGTTTTGGAGGCTGGGTGTTGGGATGGAAATATATAGGAACTAAAAAGTTTTAAACAATTTTTATTTTGTGTCATACATGAGATACATTCTCAAAATGAATAAAAAATGTATAATCATTACTGAATTAAACAGCATTAAGAAACAGATATTTGTAGTTATATTGATAAAAATAGCACATCAAATTGTAGTGGGGTTACCCCTCCCCTTTGAAGGTACCCAGAAAACAGGTAGATGATGTCAGGATGCTTCTTTTAGAAATTTTGAAGGTAAATCCTGAGATTAAGCAAAAACTAAAAAGAAGTTATATTCTGACAACTTGACTCTGGCAACACTTTAAGCATATGCAATAGTATTTGGAAGAAGAAACATTTTAAGCATATGCAGGAGTACTTGGGATAAGTTTGATGAATTTCGGTCCCAAACTTTCTTCCAAATTCCTTGACACTGATTTGTTAAAAGCCCTACAATTTTTACATGTGCTCTCAAACACCATAACTTTGGTTTTTCCCTTATTTATACTCAGTTTGCATGAAATGCAAACTCAGTATAAATAAGGAAAAAAACAAAGTTATGGTGTTTGAGGGAGGAACTGGTAGCACTGAATGTAATGTAAGTCTAAATGGCACAGTGATTGACCAGGTGAGTGAGTTTGTGTGTCTAGGAAGCATGTTTGACAGAGAGAAAAAATTGGATGGTGAAATTAGTAGGCGAGTGAATTCTTCTTTGAAAGTCATAGCCGCTCTGGGAGGTTTTCACAGGAATGATGGGTTCTCTAAAGAATCCCGCATGGCTGTGTATGAAACTGTAATTGTTCCTATTCTAGTGTATGGGAGTGAAACCTGGGTACTGCAGAAGAAACATAGGAGTCATTTGCATGCTGGAGAAAATGCGTTACTTACGGGGGTTTGTGGCAAGACACGATATGATTGTGTGAGGAATGAAGATGTGTTGCAGTTGTGTGATGTGAAGCAAAATGTTAGCAAGGTGGAGACCAATATGCTTCGGTGGTTTGGCCATGTTGAAAGAATGAGTGATGAGATGCTTACTAAGAAAATCTTTTTAGCCCAAGTGGCAGGAAGGAAAGACAGAGGAAGGCCAAGGAAGACATGGTTGGATCAGATTCAGGAATGTCTGCATGAGAAAATGATTGTGTGTATGAAATATAAAATATCTTGTGTACGGCGTGTAATGGATATTAATGAAGCCCGAGTTTTATGTCAAGATCGCTGTTAATGGAGAAGGTTGATACGACAACAGTAAGTAAAAATATCTCATAGTTTGTATTTCTTTTTGGAGATATCCTCTCAATCTCAGAGAACATCTTAGTGATATGTATGTATGTACGAAGAAGTCGGGAGCTGACGACATTACACATCACTTGCCTACAGGCCCACCGCCATCTTTAAATGACAATGTCCAGAACGTTGTATTGAAAGAGGTAACGCTATTGCACATCACTTGACCACAGTTCAACCACGATCTCTAAATGACAATTTCCAGAATGTTGTCTAGAAAGAGGTTTTGAACTTGTGGTACTGAAGCATTGATGGCACACAATTTCAGCAGCATTTTACATACATACATATCACTAAGCTGTTTTCTGAGATTCTGAGATTATCTCAAAAAGAAATACAAACTACCAGATAGTTTTTACTTACTGTTGTCGTATCAAACTTCTTCATTTACAGCGATCTTGACATACAACTCGTACTTCACTGATATCCATTACACGCCGTACACAAGATCTTTTATACTTCACACTCATAATCTTTTTCTCATGAAGACACTCCTGAATCTAATCCACCCATGTCTTCCTTGGCCTTCCTCTGCCTTTCCTTCCTGCCACTTGGGCTAAAAGATTTTCGTAGTAAGCCTCTCATCACTCATTCTTTCAACATGGCCAAACCACTGAAGCATATTAGTCTCCACCTTGCTAACAACATTTTGCTTCACTCTGTCAACAATTCAGATTTTGAAATTGGCAGTAAATGAAAACTGTTAGTTATATGTAAGTCATTGAAATACCATAAACAGGTTTTATTAAAAGGCCTCTGATTTAATTTTAAATTTTGATGTACTAAATTAAAATAGTTATTTAAATAATTAGTTATGTGTTGAATATTACTAATTTTGCTGCCATCAGAAGTTTCTAAATGTTCTTTCTGGAAAGATACTTTTATGCTGGTTTTGCTATAAGTTATTTAGGTGCTTCCAAGTCAACTACATGTTATTCCAACAAAAAATATTACCATAATTTTGTGAATTTTTGAATTTAAGGAATTTCTGTACAATTTAAAAGCATCATAATCAATTTGTTGTGTATTTTTTAAGAATTTAGAAAATCTATTTTTTCTGTTTATTTGATTTATAAGGGGCGAAGTAATCCATGGTTTACAAAAAAAAAAATTGTGAGCTCGCTCGGGAAATAATTGGAACAGCACAGCCATAGTTTTCCTTAAAGAGTTGAAAGAATTTGTTAAATGATGTATTTGGGGATTCATCCAGTTGTAAATCATCCCTTCTTATTTAAATTATGGATTGTTTAAATTTTTGAATATTTTTTTTTAATTTATTTTACGTAGTAATACTATTGTGGGTTTCCCTCATTGTAATTTACAGCAGTCTCCCTAAACCCAAAAGTTGGTAAACGATCACTTATATCAAATTCAAGAATTCCTGATGTTATATTTTGGTCTGAACATTTTTAACAGCCAGATCTAATGTAGTTTGTGTTAGTGTGCAATTCTAATTGGAGATGTAATTGCATTCCAAAAACCAGATGATGATAACAACTAATGAAACTGTCTAGTTGTACAATTATCTTCAACAATATCAATGTTAAAGTCACCATAAAGGAATGCTTTTTTTTTCTTGTAAAATTAATCATGTTAATAAGATCATCTAGAACTACAAAAACATTATTGATATCTGAAGATGGAGGTCTATAGCATACCGAAATAATGTAAAATTGGTTTTGAATAGTAATCACCTCAATATCTGTGCTCATTATGGCAAATTCACTTATTAAGGGAAAATATTTATGTAACTTATTAATATAAATAGCCACACCGCTAGCCGTAGAATTTAATTTATTTAAGTTGAAGACCTGGTAATTATCTATTGATATTGTGAAGTCATCTGGAAACTATGTTTCTGTAATACATATTATGTCTAATGCGGAATTAATTATCTGCATTAGTTCTCCAATTTAACAGTTTTGTTAATCAAAGATCTGGCATTAAGATGTATCAATTTAAGAGCAAAGTTAGTGTTGGTTGTTAATAAATGGTTAAGGTTATGAATAGTATAATATTGACTGCAATCAAAAGGTCCTAAGTACAACAACAACAACAAAATTGTAACATAAGTTAAATATTCCGTCTTAGTACTGCAGATCCTCAATGCAAACAATTTTTTTTTCTTTGATCACCAGCTCTCTGTTTTATATATAAGTTGCCATTACTAATCCGTGCATATTTGATGATACCCTGATTAACTCATTGTTCAGCATGCCAGTGAATCCTTTTTATAGTATGGTGTTTAATCTTCATTAATGTAGATTCTAGTTTTTTGTCTCTTAGGGTCCAAATCTAAGTTTAAAATAGAAATTTCATTTTTCTCCAACCATCTATTTGTAGCTGATCTGGTAGTAAATTGGATAATAATAGGTACAGTTGAAGTTTTACTTTGAGTAGAAAGTACAGCATGAATTACATCAATATCTTTTGTTCTGTAGTTTTCTATTTATAATTTAGCTGCCATAAAATCAATTGTTTCTCAAAGCAGCTTTATCTGTTACATCATCAACCTGAAGAACATGTATTTCCAGATTTTTTTCTATGATATGGATTCAAATGTGACAATTCTGCCTTTAAAACGCTTAATTTTTCAGCACTGTCAAGTTCACCCTTCTCATATTTGGCAATTCTCTGTGTGAGTGTGTCATTAGACTGTTCTAGCTTAGTACATTTCTCTGAATAAAGTCATCATATTTATCACTGAAGAACTGCAGAGATTGTTTAATGCCCTGAATCTCTTTTTTAAGTCCGACATGCAATCAAGTTTCTCCTCAATCCAAAGCATTGACAGTCTAAAGAAATTCAAATGTAGTTGATTATATTCAAACTCTACTGGCAAGGCAGTTTTTAAATTATCTGAATCTGCAGTATCCTAATTCATGGGTAAAGTTAGTAGATGAATGCTCAGCATTCAAAACACATTCTTGGCATTGTATCTTATTGTTCACGTCTGCTGATAATGACCAAATTTTTTTTTTCGGTCTTGCGAGTACAAATAGAATGAAAATATGAAGCACATGTTCTACATTTAGGTGCCATGGATACATCCAGCTGGTACTAGTTACACAATTTACATTTCATTTTTTGCAGCCGTTACTCAGTCTAAAATATTCAAACTCTTAGTCAATAGGCTGTGCACACCACAACAGAAGGTTATTACAATGAATATGTACAATAAGCCAATACAGCAGCCCCCTAGGGTGTGGCTGAATATCAAAACTGATAATTACCAGTTGACACTGCAATGTCTTCTATGCCAATTTATTTCACAAAATATAACAATGATATATGCGCACAACTGTAACACCAAAAAAACTCATTTCTAGAAACATGTACCATATACATTAGGCAGAAACATGTATCAGCAATCTCTGGGAAATATTAAGTGAAATGCTTAATAGGTTGCAGCATTAGCTCATTATAGTGTGTAATAATAGCAAAGTATATTCTTTCTTCAATGCAATCAATAAGTACAGAATTTTACAACTGGCAAGAATTTGTTGATTACATACAGAAGATAGATGTGCACAATTTATAGTAGACACATGTGATGTCCATATCATGTGGCGCTTCATTATTGCTCCAAATATCTAAATGGGTGTTGTTCCTAATGCAAATCTATCTCGGTGTATATTGCTAATAATATTAAAGTATGCATGTTCAATACTTCTGGATTTGAGAGACAATAAATATGACTTATAATTGTTTGAGCGAATCAAAGGCCTTTCTGTAATGAATAAAATCCATGCTTAGTGGGAATTTATGTTCATTTACTCTTTTGCTTAGTTGTTTCTGTTCATGGGTATGATCGATAATGATATAGCCTTCCCTGAATTAAGCTTGTTCTCGTGGTTGAATCATGTGCAGTATTTCCTTCAAGCAATGTTACAGTATTTTAATGAAGATTTTGTAAACAAGTTATAGTAGACTGCTTTGTCTGTAGTTCTTAAAATCCCCAGGATCTCCAATTTTATATTACAGGAGCACTGTAACAGTGTTCCAGTCATCAAGAATATTTGCTTTGTTATATTATGAATGAGCGGCTGTATATGTTACACATGAAACTGAACTTACAAACTCTCAAAAAATAAGCAGTTCATAGTTATGCATATTGTACAGTGTGTACCAATAAATTGTTTCTCAGTTGATTAAAGGAATACAAATCCCCAGTTTTTTTGTGAAAATTTTACAATGTGTGCAGAAAAATGTGTAGTCCAGTAATTTTCCATTCTCTGCTGCATTGAATGTTAGTATGCACACTTAGTAATTCCCCTTTTCTATGCTATACTAAATGCACAGTACAGCAATTGGAAAATGATACTAATGCTACAGAATGAAAATACTCCCATGAAAATTTTTCCTCCGTACGCTAGCTTTATCATCTGAAATGTTTTAAATGATAAGGACAACAAAAATAATATGCACCCTCCCACAAAAATTTTGGCAGTTAAACTTCTTGCAGTCTTTAAATCAAATTAAAAGGAAATTAAAGGCGCTAGAGGACAAGGACATAATTCTGAGCAGCTTTCTGTCAAGACTTTGAGGAAGTGTAGAGAACAACTCTACCCTCATATCGATAATTCTGTTTTCCAGTTCGATGGTATGTGATGAAGAAATTCTTATTTTTAGAATAAGTTTAGTTTTCAAATAATGTATCTTAACAATATATGTTTTTCGTGTGATACATAAAGTTTTTGGCATCAGTTCAGTATTCATAACTGTTATTTAATGTTTTCATTTCACGGCATGTAAAGTTTTTTTTTGTTTTTCTTATGTGAACCCAGTACACTTGCTGGTAAGAGTGTATAATAGGGCAGTGAACTTTGCAATGTTATTGCTATCTGGGTTGCTCTATACTCACCTAAGGCCTATCTAGTCAGGCTGTTCACTATTTCGGTAAGTGCACACCTACAGTAGATCGTTTCCCTTCAGTTGTTCTGCAAATAAAATCCAGTTCGAGTGTTGAAAGTCTGAAAAAAATTGTGTGTCCTGGCTACTGCACAATTCCCAGACTTAAAATTAAAAAAAAATGCAGTCGGCATCAACAAGTGAATTATGTGATGTAAAGAGGCTTATGATACTCAGTTAATCAGATAGCCATTGGAAAGTAAATAAACTGCTTGTTCACTGTGAAAATGGGAGGGGGGGCTAGGTGGCACCATTCAGTGGTCTGCAAAAATGAAGTCTGTAATGCTGGAAGATATACACAGATAGTGAGACAGAGAGCACTACAAGCCAACAGATGCTGATGACAATAACTTACCAAGTACAGTATCAAAGTGTTTTCATATACCATTGAAAATTAGACTCAGTTTTTAATAATGAAATTGAAAATTAGACTCAATTTTTTGTAATGACATTGAAAATTAGACTCAGTTTTTGATAATGGCATTGAAAATTACTCAGTTTTTGATAATGGCATTGAAAATTACTCAGTTTTTGATAATGACATTGAAAATCAGACTCAATTTTTGAATAGTAACATCTATTTTTCAAAAGGGAGCTTGCCTATTGTGTCTGAGCACCTTCTTGTTACTCCTCCTTGAGCTACAACCTTGTGTGTCTTTTTTGTTTCAAGATCTTTTTAAAAAGTTCTGTCTATGCTGATTCTTTAAGACCTCCTGATTCCCAACATGTTCTTGACATGATACTAAGAGCTCTTTTACAACATCAGAATAGAAAGTTAAGGTAATTGTCCCCCAAAACAAAGTATTTTTTAATGCTTTTTGTAGACTTTTCCCACTTGTATATTAATTTTAGTGCAAAGTAAATGAGAGGCTTGAAAGTGATTTTCTTTCCAATTGCTTACTTCATTAGTTTGTAATATCAGCATTCATAATGGTGAAAATACCTGCAGTTTTGTCATTGAGCATAGTGACTGCCTAAGCCTAACATAAGTAGAATATTATTATTATTATTATTATTATTGTTTTGTACAGGAACCTTTTCATATGGTTCTTGATGTTTTCATTTCAGAGTAAGGACCACTCTCCTTATTTTTTACATGCGGACTGATCTCAAATACTGTATAATAACATATATTAGTGAGCTTCACTGAACTTCATGATACACTTTTTGGCATCTGTTCAGTATTCATAACTGCTACTCAATGTTTTCATTTCATAGCATACAAATATTTATTGTTCTTATATGGACTCATTCATAAAAGATATGTGAGAATGTTGGTACTATATACGTATATACACTGCCAGACACTTGCTAAGGACGGATCATAAACAGCTATATAGCGCATAAAAAAGTAAGAGTGGTTGGATGCCAAGTGAAATAAAATAATGTAAGAATGCCAGGACATTACAAGAAAGACAATTTATTGTGCTCTGAAATCCAGAAAGCTTTGGAACGTGTTCAAGGGACAAACAGGCCATTTTGTGCAGAATACATAAACGTGAAAAAAATGCAATTACCGTCCGCAGGCGTTCCGGCGGAAGATGTCAATATGGGATATGGCCACCATGGAGGCCGATGCAAGATTCCACATGTCGTGTCATGCTTTGCACAACATTATCAAGCAGCTGTTGGGGTAATTTATCCCATTCCTCTGTCAGTGCACGGATGAGGGTGTCCTTGTTTATTGGAGGGCATTGGCGACCAGCAAGACTCCTCCCCAAAGCATCCCACACATTTTCAATGGGATTCAGATCTGGAGAACGTGCTGGCCATACGAGGCGTTGAATATCCTCGCTCTCAAGACACTCCTGGACAGCGACTGTTCGATGACATGTTGCGTTGTCGTCCATGAAAATGAATCTATCACTGACAGCACCACGGAACATGCGAACATGAGGTAGCAGAACATCATTAATGCATCGTTGGCCAGGCATAGCCCCAGTTGGAAGCACATAGAGGGACGTACGGCCATTGATCATGATGCCAGCCCATACCATGACACTACATGTCAGATATCGGTCCCTTTCCTCTGTTTGCTGGACAATATGCAGTACCACTATCACGCCAGATCAGTTGTCGTCGACAATCAGACGATAGACTGTATCTACTCTCATCTGAGAAGAGGACAAGCAGACCAGTCGTTATCAGTCCAATTGGGATGTTGATGGCACCATTTCAAACGAGCGGTACGGTGACGTCTGGACAATGGGATGCATACAACAGGACGGCGGGCGTATAGTCCACCTTCATGCAAACGTCTGGCGACAGTTTTTCGAGAGATCCGCTTGCCAGTAGCAGCCATAAACTGATTTGCTACCTCACTAGCTGTGCTGCGCCGGTGTCTTTTTGTTGATAGCACTATGTACCGATCTTCTGCCGGTGTCGTACTGCGAACACGACCTCCCCCGTGACGTTTGCTACACTCTCCATTTGTTTGAAATGATTTCCAAAGCCTTGAAACAACACTCTGGCTGACGTCGAACTCCCTGGAAACATCTGTTATTTTTCGCCCTTCTTCAATCTTACCAGTAATACGGCTACGCGTAAAATCATCTAGGTGATGTCGGGAAGACATGCTTAAAATTGCAAGTTCGTCAATTGATTCTTTCCCTTTCAACTTTGCATTTGAACAACAACGGTCAATACGCGTCAAATCCTTTATATCTCTTATCAGCGCTATGACGTCACGAACAAGTTCGGCAATCCAAAATTTGCATACGCACAACACGTCTTACTGTATCCCGCACTTATGCTAATTTCCACATTTTCCTGCCTTCCATTTTATGGTTGCTATCGTTGATATTGTCATCCGTCCTTAGCATTTGTCCGGCAGTGTATATGTAGAGTATATGTATATATCATCATCATCATCATTGTCAACCATTATCAATCCACTGCTGGACGAAGGTCTCCCCAAGTTTCCTCCACAACGGTCTGTCTTGTGCCAGTCTCCTCCATGTCACTCCCGCATACTTTCGAATTTCATCCACCCATCTCCCATGTGGTCGTTTTCTGGGTCTTTTCCTGTCCCTTGGAATCCAATCTAAGATTTCGGCTGTCCATCGATGGTCTGTCCTTCTGGCAGTATGTCCAGCCCATTGCCATTTCAGGGATTTAACTCTGATCATGATGTCTTCCACTCTTGTCATTTTTCGGATCCACGAGTTCCTCTTCTTATCTCTCCTGGTTACACCAAGTATGCACCTCTCCATGCTTCTTTGAGTTGTCTGCAGCCTTTGTATGTCTCTTTTAGTTAAGGTCCACGTCTCTGCACCATACGTAAGCACTGGAAGGATGCATTGATCAAACACTTTTCTTTTAAGACATAATGGCATATTGCTTTTGAAAATTATGCTGTTTCTTCCAAAAGCTCTCCAGGCGAGTTTTGTACGCCGATTAATTTCTTCACCAATGTGACCCTCACTTGATATCTGCTGTCCAAGATAAACGTAGGTGTCTGTTATCTCCAGCTTTTCTCCATCAATCGATAAATCTTCATTTATTGCAGGGATCGCATTCCTCCTAAAATTCCTAATATTTTGTGACCCTCCTTAAATTCCTAAAATTAGACCTAAAATTTGCTATTCATCCTAAAATTTCCGTAAGCTTATTTTTATTAAAAACACAACCGTTATTAACGCCAATAAATTTACCATTACGGTAAGGTAAAAAGACCTGTTATTGTAGAAACACAGCCTATATGCTGTGCTGCTGAAGGGAGGGAAAAATGACGCCATCGAGATGCACTTGCTTCGGGGCGGGCGTTCCATTTTTTTGCCTTCGAACAGTTTTCGAGAGTAACAAGAGATCTAAGGGAAAAGGGGAGGGGTCATTTTCACCCCTGGTTTGCGCTTTGCAGACGAACTCCGTGGCACGCAGATGATCGTACTTTATTTTTGTACATGCCTTGTGGAACCTCCTCTTTCTGCTGATGTTTTGTTATTGTAAACCGCAGGTGGGTGGAAGCAAAGAGGAAACATGTGGTCTCCTTCCGTAACCTCCGGTAATGACGATGGGATGGTAGCTGAGTATTATCTTGGCAGGCAGTAGAGCACGTGATCATTGACCTTCGATCATGCGTCGGCGACAGCGACCTTCGATGCGCAATATATCTCGGCTCCGACTCGCTTTGACTGAACTTGCGTGAGATGCGTATGATAGTTTCTGGTTTTACATCTTTTATGGTGTTCTCTGTGCTGTGTGCAGGTTCAGTTCTCTAGTGGTGACCTGCTTTTTTTTTTTTTTTTTTCATATCTTCTGACATCCTCGCAGCCAAATTTCGGGAAGTTGTCTGGTTTTGCAATATTGGAACGTGTTTTTGTACTTCCCTTTCATTTTCTGGTTAGTAATACAAGTGTTTAAGATGCCTAAATCCAAAACGAAATTTCAAGATGCGTGGCTCGCCAAAGAATTGGATGGAGTGAAGTTGAAAGAATGGTGTTCTGCAACTGAAACAATATTTTCTGCTAAGTGTATATTGTGTTCAGAAATTTTCAACATTTCTAATAGTGGCTTTTCACAAGTAAAAGCGCATCATAAAGGAAAAAAACATTTGCAGAAATTTCAAAGTAAATTTCAAAAGAAGTCCATCCTGAAAGCCTTTGGAGGACGGGATCTTCAGCCCAAAACAAATATTAGTGAAGTACTGAGTCATGATTTACAGTTGGCTAAAGCCGAAGCATTATGGGCCATGAAAGTTGCTAAGGACAATATGTCTTTTGTTTCATGCACTGAAACAGTTGAACTTTTCAAAGAAATGTTTCCTGATTCTGCTATTGCAGCCAAAATGCAACTTAAAGAAAAAAAGTTGCTTATGTGATATCACATGGATTGTCAAAATATTTTGAAGAGGATTTGAAAAAAGACATTGCATCTAGTAGCCCAGGAAAGGTTACTATAGCATTTGATGAAACTACAAATACACAAGTGAAACGGCAGTTGGATGTGTATCTCAGGTACTGGTCTTCAGAAATAAATTCAGTTTCTTGCCGATACCTAACAAGCGTTTTTCTGGGTCATGCAACAGCAGATATTTTGCTAAAAGAAATTCTTGATGTGTTATCATCCTTCAATATTTCGTTGAACAGAATTATTTGTGTATCCATGGACAGCCCAAATGTAAATAAGTGCTTTTTACGCAAATTCAATGAAGTTGTAAAACAAGAAACAGGCCAGAAATCTTTGGAACTAGGTTTTTGCAACCTGCATGTTGTTAGTAATGCATTTAAAATTTTTTTGACAAGCTTAAATATAGATTTTGACGAATTTGCTACTGATATGCATTACTTTTTAAAGAGTAGTGCTGCAAGACGAGAGGATTATAAATCTGTCGAGGATATAACATTGGTCACTGCCAAATTTCTTTTGCGTCATGTCAGCAACAGATGGTTAACCGTTGGTTCTGTAGCCCAGAGGCTAAATATTACAGAATATTTTTTAAACTTCTTGCCATCTCAAAAAATATTTGAAAAACAACTGCGCAATTCGGCAAGGTATAAAAGAATTCACTGTTTCCTGAAAAATGAGCTTACTCCTTGCTATTTAGCATTAATTTCATTTTCACACCAAAATTTTGAAAAGTTTTCATTATGTTATCAGAGTGAAGAACCAAAAATACACCAGTTATATTCTGATTTAAATACTTTAATGAGGAATGTTATGGCTCAGTTTATCCAAGATGATGTTATAGCAGGGAAATTTGGAGAAGACCTAAAGAATGTAGATTTTGAAAACAAAAATTCATGGAAAAAACTAGGGGAGTTAGAAGTTGGTATGAAGACAAAAAATCTCCTCAGGAATGTTCAGGAGACCAGGCAGAAATTATTTCTCTTAGATGTAAGATCATCACTAATTGCAACCACAAAATATTTAAAGTCAAATTTGCCATTCTGCAATCAAAAGCTAAGAGACATAGAAGTTTTAAAGGTAAAAGAACCAAAGAAAGAGTCAACTCAACTTTCAGTCACTGAAGGACTTTCGGAAATAACCAGAATTTCAAGTGTTTTGCATCTTTCTGAGGAACAAATTGATAGAGTAAGAGAAGAGTGGAAACTTTTAAATTGCGATAAGCCAACTCTAGATGAACTAGTGAAATTTTCAGAGGAAGGGCATATTCCAGTGCGGATTGATCATTACTGGCGTAATATATTTAGTATTAAAGACTCTAGCGGAAAAGAAAAATACTCAAATCTTGCTAAACTCATAAAGTCAATTTTAGTTTTACCTCATGGTAATGCTGATGCAGAAAGGGGATTTTCGGTTAACACTGCTCTGTTAAGGAAGGACAAGGCTAACTTAAAAGACTCAACTATAACATCATTAAGAATAGTTAAAGAGGCCATTAAACACTATGGATGTGTAAGTAAAGTTTCCATAACAAGAAATTTGTTAAATAGTGTTTGTGATTCACATAAATTTTATAAAGAGTATGTTGATAAGCTGAAGGGAGAAGAATCAAAAAAGGTAAAAGAAAGGAAGCAGAAAGAGAGGGAAAATAAGGAAAAGCAGCTAGAGAAAAAAAGAAAAGCTGAGTTTGATGACAAAATAAAAGAAAATGATGCAGAAATAAATAGACTTAAAAACGATAAAGAAGCCTCCCTAGCAATAATTCAAGAGGGAACAGAAAGAATGAGAAAAGCTGTAGAAAAACAAAATACTGTTGAAATAGCAGTTGCCTCTAACTTGATCATACAAGGTTCAGCTGAAATAAAGAAAACTGAAAGTAAATTAGTTGTGGTAGAAGCAGAAAAAGATAGGCTAATCAGGAAAAGGTTAAAACAATAATATGAAAAAAGTAATTCAGTGAACAATTGTACATAGTTCTTGGTTTTCAATTACCTTTTAGGATATTATAATTTAATGTGAAACCTGAAAACTTTACTGTGAAAATCGTGAATTGCTTCTGGTTCAACAGCATATTAATGTTCAAAGTGAAACTTGAATGTGGTAAATATACTTGAATATGATAATAACACGTGAAAAGATAAGAACTGAACATTAGAAGTAAATCATACTTAAACTTTAGACATTAGACGTTATGCAAAAAATTTGGGTGTTAACTTCGACCATACATACTAATGGACTGCACATTGGCAATAGCTGCATCAAAGCCGCCATGGCTCAAACATTGGGCACGTCATCATCAGACTCCAAATTTCGTGTAAAAATGCTGTTATGATTACTAATTTACGCTGCAGAACTTCAGTGTTTTCGGTGTATTATGTGAATGCGCCTCATATATAATGAAAACTCTTCAGGTAAGTTTACTTATGAGCTATATACATGCATGATCGGGTTGTTTACATTTTGTGATTTATAATGTGATGAACATTTGCGAAGAATTTGGAACATGCATTCCATTTTTTTCTTAAGTTACTATATTTTTATATCAATAGCTGCAAGTTTCTGGTTAAGTAATTGAACTTTATTGACTTAGGTATTTAATTCGTTTCTTACCCATGAAAAATCATAGAACTTTCTTTACTATATCGCTCAGAGCAACCATAAGCACAGCAGGTGTAACCCATCTTTTTGACTGTTGTCATGTGATTTTATGTTGGAGCCAGAAATTTTGATGTCATGCGCAGTCTATCAGTATATATGGTTGAAGGGTGTGAAGCAAACTCTTTACAATGTATACAAAGTTGTTTTACTAGATGTATACAAATATACATCTAGTTTTTATTGAAATACACTCCTAAAATTTTCCTAAAATTTTTCTAAAAATTCCTAAAATTCCTACCTAAAATTTTCCAGAAGTATGCTATGATCCCTGTTATTGTAAAAGCATTGAACATCACTTTTATCTTCTGAAAGTTCATTTTTAATCCCACTTCTTTACTCTTGTCAGCAAGTTCCTGGATCATACTCTGCAGCTATGATGGGGTAGTTGCAAAAATGACTACGTCGTTAGCAAAACTAAGGTGGGTTAGATAATCTTCATTAATCTTTATTCCTCTGTTTTCCCAGTTCAGTGATTGAAAGACATTTTCCAGTGTGGCATTAAAGAGCTTCGGAGATATGGTGTCACCTTGTCTCACTCCCTTTCCAATTTTTATGTGTGTTGTATTTTCAAACAGCCGAATCTTTGCACTTGCATTATCATAGATGTTATTAATAATATTAATGTATGCATCTTCAATACCGCAGGATTTCAGAGCCATTGTAACCATGCGTAATGGAAGTCCATATTCCCTCGCTCTTTCAATTAGTTCTCTCAGTACGTGGATATGATCTATTGTGCTGTAGCCACTCCTGAATCCAGCTTGTTCTCTCTGTTGAGCCATGTCCAGTGTTACCTTCAAGCGGTGTGAAAGAACTTTAGTGAAGATTTTATAAACCACTGATAGGAGGCTGATAGGTCTGTAGTTCCTGAGATCCTCAATGTCACCTTTTTTATGTAGCAGGATCATTGTAGCGTTGTTCCAATCCTCAGGAATCTTCCCTTCATTAAGGCATTGAGTGAAAATTTGGGCTAGTACTGTTTCGATTTCTCCACTTGCTTCTTGTATGATGTGTACAGTAATTCCATCTTCTCCTGGAGCTTTTCCCCGCTTCATGTTCTTGATTGCATGTGCAACTTCTGCTGGAAGGACTGGAAGAACTCTGGTACTGGTACCTTCCATGATGTCTTGAGTACATGCATCATCCCTTTCATATAATTTGGAGTAGAAATCTTTCACTCTTGTTAAAATTTCGCCTCTATTTCGTGTTACAGAACCATCTTCTTTTCTCAGTGCCATAATCTGTTTTCTTCCCTTACTGAGATGTCCCTTTGCTATCTTTAGGCTTTGGTTTTTTTCAATTGCTTTCCTCACTACTTCACAGTTGAATTTCTTTACGTCTTCAGTGATACTTTTTCGTACTCTCTTGCATAGCTCTATATATTCCGCTTTGGAAGTCACATCTCCTTTAGTTGTCCTCATCTGTCTTCTTTTTTTGCATCAACATTTTGGTTTTTCCTGATAATTTGTTCCCATGCAACTTGTTCTTAGACCCAGCTAATTTTGTTGCGGTTTCCGTAACAGCTTTGGTTACTTTTCTGTTAACTTCAGAAATATCCACTTCCTCCGATGTTAGGCCTTTTAAAGCAGAGTCTGTTCTTCAGTTCCAACTTGAGGGTATTATGGTGTTTTTTAAGGTTGGTTATGTCAATACATTTTGT
This sequence comes from Macrothele yani, assembly GCA_039090855.1. Lineage (NCBI taxonomy): Eukaryota > Metazoa > Arthropoda > Arachnida > Araneae > Macrothelidae > Macrothele > Macrothele yani. The sequence continues at coordinate 197,722,618 of CM077009.1, forward strand.
TTGTCTTATGAGCTTGCCATGTTCTAGTTTAGTGTTGAGGTGCATCTTACATCTCACCAATCTATGGTCACTTCCTGTGTTGAACTTGTTTAGCACACTGCAGTCTTCTATGACGAATTTTTTTTACACATAATAAAATCAATTTCACTTGTCGTCCCATTTGGATGTCTCCATGTCCATTTCCTGTGTGGCTTTTTCTTGAAAAAGGAGTTCAAGATGAAAATCCCTTCTGCCTCTGCAAACTCAACGAGAGTATTTCCACGCTGGTTTCTGTTGCCGTGACCGAATTTACCTACTGAAGTTTCATTCTGTTGCTGTTGCCCAATTTTTGCATTGAAATCTCCCATAATTATCTTCAAGTGTTGCTCACCTTTATTATTTAGATCACAAATTTCTTCATAAAATTCTTCAATTTCTTCTTCAGGATGACTTGTGGTTGGTGCATAAGTTTGAATAATCTGAGCCTGGTATCTTCTCGAGAGTTGGATAACGAGCCGTGCAGCTCTGTCAGAGGAACTTTCAACTTCTATAACTTTATCCTTCAGTTTCTTGTTTATTATAAATCCAACACCTCTAGTTCTGCCAGTATCTGTCCCACGATAGTAGAAGAGATGGCAACTTTTCAGTTCAGTGAGATCTTCTCCTTACCTCACTTAGCCCAATGATGTCCCACTTGATCCTTTGTAGTATCTCTTCCAATTCAAGAAGCCTTGGATCAGAAGATAGGGAGCGTCCATTATACGTAGCCAAGGTCAGCATCAGATGGCAGCCTAGTCCGGTCCTCCGGGGATTCTTAGCACCCTCTGCCTTCATGTCGCACTGGCCGCTGCCTTGGCCAGGTACATTCCAGCTGCCAGAGACTGAGGGCCAAGATTTAAGTTGTGGAGTCATTTTGGAGGGGTTTGGCCATAACTCACCACGCTGGCCAAGCTGGTTGGTGAGTGTGGGATAGCATTTCCTCTAATCCCGATGGTATAGTTATACCGCTATTGGCGGTCGTCAGAGCCCCTTTAGTGGACACAGGATGCACCACGAGAAGGCGGGGTTGACATTTGTCAAGGAGAGGCTGGGATGTTACGCATCACCTGACCTTACATCCCGATGATGATATATATATAACTTATTTTTCATTTCAGACTTGTTTACTAAGGCACTGCTGATTTCTTCCTTAAATCTGGTAATTTACTGGAGATATTTGCTTGTGATTTTGGAGATACATAAAGTGGATTGTTGGGCGCCCTGCTGAGTCCTATCATTCCTTGGCTTCAGCGGAAAACCAATAACAGATGAATCTACGGACTTCTATCTCTTTCATTATAGCTATATATGAAAATTGGCTTCAAATTAAAGAAGATAATTGAGGACAAACATGGGTTATTTTCGTTGGAAGGCAAACTACCCAATCTGGAAATTTTACAGTTATAGTTAATTGGTAAGTCGAAAACATTACATAATACCCTGACGATATTGCACCTCAGAAGGTAACTTTGGCTTTTCAAAATTTGTTGTACATATATAACATTCTGTGTATCTGATTGTTTTTATCTGAATCTCGCGGAAATTGTCGGAATGTTGTGAAAGAAATTGAGTACCGTATATCATCATCATCATCATTGTCAACCATTATCAATCCACTGCTGGACGAAGGTCTCCCCAAGTTTCCTCCACAACGGTCTGTCTTGTGCCAGTCTCCTCCATGTCACCCCTGCATACTTTCGAATTTCATCCACCCATCTCCCATGTGGTCTTCTTCTGGGTCTTTTCCTGTCCCTTGGAATCCAATCTAAAATTTCGGCTGTCCATCGATGGTCTGTCCTTCTGGCAGTATGTCCAGCCCATTGCCATTTCAGGGATTTAACTCTGATCATGATGTCTTCCACTCTTGTCATTTTTCGGATCCACGAGTTCCTCTTCTTATCTCTCCTGGTTACACCAAGCATGCACCTCTCCATGCCGCTTTGAGTTGTCTGCAGCCTTTGTATGTCTCTTTTAGTTAAGGTCCACGTCTCTGCACCATACGTAAGCACTGGAAGGATGCATTGATCAAACACTTTTCTTTTAAGACATAATGGCATATTGCTCTTGAAAATTATGCTGTTTCTTCCAAAAGCTCTCCAGGCAAGTTTTGTACGCCGATTAATTTCTTCATCAATGTGACCCTCACTTGATATCTGCTGTCCAAGATAAACGTACGTGTCTGTTATCTCCAGCTTTTCTCCATCAATCGATAAATCTTCATTTCTTGTAAAAGCATTGAACATCACTTTTGTCTTCTGAAAGTTCATTTTTAATCCCACTTCTTTACTCTTGTCAGCAAGTTCCTGGATCATACTCTGCAGCTCTGATGGGCTAGTTGCAAAAATGACTACGTCATCAGCAAAACGAAGGTGGGTTAGATAATCTCCATTAATCTTTATCCCCTTGTTTTCCCAGCTCAGCGACTGAAAAACACCCTCCAATGTGGCATTGAAGAGCTTCGGAGATATGGTGTCACCTTGTCTCACTCCCTTTCCAATTTTTACGTCTGTTGTATTTTCAAACAGCCTAATCTTTGCACTTGCATTTTCATAGATTTTATTAATAATATTAATGTATGCATCTTCAATACCGCAGGTTTTCAGAGCCATTGTAACTGCTGATGGTTTCACCGAATCAAAGGCTTTTTCATAATCGATAAAAGCCATGCACAATGGAAGTTCATATTCCCTCGCTCTTTCAATTAGTTCTCTCAGCACGTGGATATGATCTATTGTGCTGTAGCCACTCCTGAATCCAGCTTGTTCTCTCGGTTGAGCCATGTCCAGTGTTACCTTCAAGCGGTGTGAAAGAACTTTAGTGAAGATTTTATAAACTACTGATAGGAGGCTGATAGGTCTGTAGTTTCCGAGATCCTCAATGTCACCTTTCTTATGTAGCAGGATCATTGTAGCGGTGTTCCAATCCTCAGGAATCTTTCCTTCATTAAGGCATCGAGTGAAAATTTGGGCGAGTACTGTTTCGATTTCTCCACTTGCTTCTTGTATGATGTCTACAGTAATTCCATCTTCTCCTGGAGCTTTTCCCCACTTCATGTTCTTGATTGCATGTGCAACTTCTGCTGGAAGGACTGGAGGAACTCTGGTACTGGTATCTTTCATGATGTCTAGAGTGCATGTATCATCCCTTTCATATAATTTGGAGTAGAAATCTTTCACTCTTGTCAAAATTTCGCCTCTATTTCTTGTTACAGAACCATCTTCTTTTCTCAGTGCTATAATCTGTTTTCTTCCCTTACTGAGATGTCCCTTTGCTATCTTTAGGCTTTGGTTGTTTTCAATTGCTTTCCTCACTAGTTCACAGTTGAATTTCCTTACGTCTTCAGTGATACTTTTTCTTACTGTCTTGCATAGCTCTATATATTCCACTTTGGAAGTCACATCTTTAGTTGTCCTCATCTCTCTTCTTTTTTGCATCAACATTTTGGTTTTTCCTGATAATTTGTTCACATGCAATTTGTTCTTAGACCCAGCTAATTTTGTTGCTGTTTCCATAAGAGCTTTGGTTACTTTTCTGTTAACTTCAGAGATGTACACTTCTTCCGATGTTAGGCCTTCTAAAGCAGAGAACCTGTTCTTCAGTTCTAACTTGAAGGTATTATGGTGTTTTTTAAGGTTGGTTATGTCAATAGATTTTGTTTGTCTTATGAGCTTGCCACGTTCAAGTTTAGTGTTGAGGTGCATCTTACATCTCACCAATCTATGGTCACTACCTGTGTTGAACTTGTTTAGCACACTGCAGTCTTCTATGACGAATTTTTTGTTACACATAATAAAATCAATTTCACTTGTCGTCCCATTTGGATGTCTCCATGTCCATTTCCTGTGTGGCTTTTTCTTGAAGAAGGAGTTCAAGATGAAAAACCCTTCTGCCTCTGCAAACTCAACGAGAGTATTTCCACGCTGGTTTCTGTTGCCATGACCGAATTTACCTACTGAAGTTTCATTCTGTTGCCGTTGCCCTATTTTTGCATTGAAATCTCCCATAATTATTTTCAAGTGCTGCTTACCTTTATTATTTAGATGACAAATTTCCTCATAAAATTCTTCAATTTCTTCTTCAGGATGACTTGTGGTGGGTGCATAAGTTTGAATAATCTGAGCCTGGTATCTTTTTGAGAGTTGGATAACAAGTCGTGCAGCTCTGTCAGAGGAACTTTCAACTTCTACAACTTTATCCTTCAGTTTGTCGCGTATAAGTCGAGAAATTTGGGACAAAATGAGAGCTTCAAAGTAATGGGGTCGACTTATACGCAGGGTCTAAAATAATCGTAAGTCCAAAAGTTCTTCCCGTGAGGCAAAAAGGCAATCCATCCCAAAAGAAATAAAAATGCTGATGCGGTATTAATTACGAAATCGCAACCCTCCGAAAGAAAGAAAAAACACCGATGTGGTGGAATTACGAAATCGCGACCCTCCGAATTTCTCTGCGCTTTGAGAAGTCTCCTCTCTCCTGGCTTTGCGTATCCACAGCGCAGTCACAGCCGCGCATAGAAAGCTCCGCCCTTCCGACTACCAGTTGATTGCACTGACCTTCAACGCAGCGGAGCCATGCGACAGCCAGTGTTAGGTATTGCTTGTTCTTAATCGCACGTGTCTCGCTTCTCCTATTATGGGTGACACGGATTGTGTAAAGAAGCGGATGTCCTATAACGCAGGATTCAAGTTGAAAGTGGTTTCTTTTGCAGAAAATACTAACCACTGTGCTGCTTCACGTCAATTTGGCATTAACGAAAAACTTATTCGAGATTGGCGTAAAAAAAAACCCGGACTTGGTGAAAATCGCAAAAGGCGCTGCGCCATGGAATGACATCTTTCCCAGAGCTGGAAAGTGTCTTGAATGATTGGATTGTGGGCTGCAGACAAAATGGTTACATTGTAATGCGAACTGGTATACGTTTGCGAGCAATGAAGCTCGCAAAGATAAAAAGTTTGCAGCCGCAAATAACACTTTTCGTGCCTCACCAGGTTGGTGCACAAGGTTCTTGTACCGCTATGGGTTGTGTCTACGCCAGCTCACCAAAATTGCACAAAAGTTACCTCGTGACCTCGAAGCAAAGATAATGGAATTTCAAAAGTATGTAATTCAAAAGAGAAAACAGACTGCTTTTGAACTTTCCCAAATAGGGAACGTGGATGAAACCGCCATGTGTTTCGACCTTCCTGGAAATAAGACTGTAAACCAAAAGGGCGAAAAAAATATCTTGATCAAAATGACTGGCCACGAAAAATCCAGTTTCACGGTTGTTCTCTCCTGTTTGGCCGACGGCAGTAAGCTACCTCCGGTAATTATTTTCAAACGCAAAACTCTGCCGAAAAGCGTTGTCTTTCCGTCTGGTGTGCTCGTTCGTGCTCATGAAAAAGGATGGATGAACGAATCCGGAACAATTGACTGGTTAAAGAATGTGTGGAACAAAAGGCCAGGTGCACTTTTGAGGAAACCTCTTTTGGTGTGGGATATGTTTGTTGCATACCGTTGTGCAAAAGTGAAAAAAACTGCAGAAAATTCAAAAACAACTCTTGCTGTCATCCCAGGTGGGTTGACATCTGTTCTTCAACCACTAGATGTCTGCCTTAATAAGCCCTTCAAGGACAATGTGCGGAGGTATTGGGCAGATTGGATAAGTTCCGATTTGCCGACTGAAAAAAAGGGCGGAAATGTAAAGAAGCCGGATATCGTTTTGATTGCGCGATGGGTCAAGGATGCTTGGGATGTGATACCTGCGGAAATGGTCGTGAAATCATTCAAGAAATGTTGCATTAGTAACAAACTTGATGGCACAGAGGATGGTGAGATTTTTATGTGTGATGATGACAGATTGACAGATATTCTGATGACACAGGCATAGATGGGAATACTGATGTTTATGATGACTCGCCGATGACGGAGAAAGACTTTTTTGAACTGTTTGGCGAGTCTGACTCGGAATCGGATTTTGAAGGGTTCCGATGAAGTTTTTGGGTATGCAAATTAAATTTAGTATTATATATATAATTTTTTTCGTTTTCAAATGTTTTTGAATAAATTCATTGACATTTTTTTTTCTCATTCCAGGATCGACTTATACGCGAGTTTCCGATTTCTTACGATTTTTTCCTCTGAAAGTGTGTGGGGGGGTCGACTTATACGCGAGTATATACGGTAATGTGAATCTACAAGTGCTCTTTGTGCATTTTATTTTCCTTCAGTTTCCAGTACAGTAGCTTACAGAAGAGTTAAAATACCACCTTATGTTCACTTCAATGAAAGTCTGCCACATCCTTGTATAGGCGACAACTATAAAATCAGTGAACTTTTTTCTTTGTCAGCAGTCTGAAATCCATACTGAAAATATTCACAGCCATTTAACAAAATATGGTTTCAAAGCTCACATGGTTTCATTTCTATATTTTTTGTTACATGTTTGATATAATGATGTTTTCAAAGCGTTCTTAATGCTTTCTAAGATATCAGACAAAACATTAACGTGGCATTTTTCTTTGCATGTGTGGACAACACAATTAGATGAAATGGGCATGCACTTTTCAGTTCATGAATGCATAATGTCAAAAAGTGAAATTATTAGACTAGCAGATTTATGAATAAAAAAAGATTGTGAGTTATTCAGCATGGAATCAGTGCTGAAGTATTCCATGAGAGAAGTCACTGAACAATTAATTGTAAAAAAGGTGAAAGCAGAAATTGATAATTCAATGCACATCATTCCACGTAAAATGGAAGATTTATTGGAATGTGAAATATGCTTCCAAAACCTCTCTGGAGAATCCACATTTGCAAGACACATGGAACTTCACGCAACTCAAAAGCTTCTCCAGTGTAGCGTGTGTCGCAAGAAAATTCAAACAGAAAGATAGTCTTTTGATGCATGTGAAGGTCCATGCAAAAGAACAACCTTATGATTCTGACATGTGTTCGAAGCCAAGTGGAAAATGCAGCATCTCAAGGCATAGTCTCCTTCAGTCACGTGAAGACCACCAATGTCTTGTATGCTTAAAACAATTTGCATGCAATCGTAATCTTTCCAGGCACCTGCTTGTTCACACAGGTGAAAAACCACACCAGTGTGATATCAGTTTGGAACAATTTGCTGACAAGTGATCTTTCAAAGCACATATGCATTCACACAGGTGAAAAACTTCACCAGTGTACTATTTGTTCCAAACAATTTGCTCATAAAAGTGATCTTTCAAAGCACTCGCTCATTCACACAGGTGAAAAGCCTCACAAGTGTGATGTATGTCCCGAACAATTTGCTCAAAAAAGTGCTCTTTTAGAGCATATGCTCATTCACGCAGATGAAAAGCGTCACCAGTGTGGTGAGTGCTCCAAACAATTTGCTCGTAAAAGTGATCTTTCAAAGCACATGCTCATTCACACAGGTGAAAAGCCTCACCAGTGTGCTGTATGTTGCAAACAATTTGCTCGAAAAAGTGCTCTTTTAGCATATGGTCATTCACACAGGTATAAAGCTTCACCTGTGTGATGTATGTCCCAAACAATCAGCTCATAAAAGTAGTTTCAGAGCGTATGCTCAGTCACACAGGTAAAAAGCTTCACCGGTGTAATGTATGTCCCAAGCAATTTGCTCATAAAAGTACTCTTTCAGATCATATGGTCGTTCACACAGGTGAAAAGCCTCACCAGTGTGATGTATGTCCCAATCAATTTGCTCATAAAAAAAATGCTTTCAAAGCACATGCACATTCACACAGGGGAAAAGCCTCACCAGTGTGGTGTGTGCTCAAGACAATTTGCTCATAAAAGTAATCTTTCAAAGCACAAGCTCATTCACACAGGAAAAGTCTCACCAGTGTGATGAATGTTACAAACCATTTTCTCATAGAAGTGCTCTTTCAAAGGACATGCTCATTCACACAGGTGAAAAGCTTCACCAATTTATTCAGGAAGCAAAACAGGACAACGTGGAGTTACAGAAAATCAACAGGACAAAATTTGGGGAGTAATAAACTTTTGACAAACAGGAGTCGTTAAAGATACCGGGAATACAGGAATAGCGACAGGAAAAGTAACGGTACAACAATCGGTATAAACAATATGTCACATAACAAACAAACAAACAATCGTGAAACTGGAGTAAGCACCTGTGAAACACTTTTGGCCCTGAAAATTTACTGGCTGACAAACAGCGCAAATACAGTACAACCTCGAAAATCCATACCTCCAAATTCCGGAAACTTCCAAAATTCTGACTTCTTCCGGGGTTGTTGTTTTTTTTTTTTTTTTTTTTTTTTAATCTGCCGGACTGCTGAGGTCGGGAATTTAAAAGGTAAAATTATGCATACAGTTATAATGATATTTCAAAAACAAATATACTGATTATTTACTAAAAAGATGCGATAAATTTTTACAGAAATTTATAGAATATGGTGTTGCGATCCCTAAGTCAGCAACACTATGTAACCGCAACCATGGTAACGAAGAAAGTGTTTTGTATGGAAATAAGTTGCACATGTATGAGGAATGCTGCTTGCCAATTGGTTGCTGGAAAAGCGTAGCAAGTGTCTTCCTTGAGTGCAGGGTTGTACATATAAAAATACATTATATTTTCTCCCTGCAAACACACTTTTGGCACTGAAAATTTCCTGCAAGTTTTCAAGGATCAAGAATTGTCGCAATCCGATGCTGTGAAAAAGCAGGTCTGGTGCTGGTAGGGAGCAAATAAGTGTTACCAGTGGCTTTACTACGTACCACCCCGGCAGCTGCAGCGGGGCATACTGCAGGTTCAAAATCCAGGGAAAATTACTGTGCTAGGGGGCAATGAAGTAAAGCTTGTAGGGGGGGGCACACGTTCTAGTTACGCTACTGGGTGTTACAGTTTCGGTGCTCCACAAATCCCATTAAATTGCCGAACTTTTATGTACGTACTGAGTTCTGACCAGCGACGAACAACATCACCGTCAACTGAAATGTGCCCCTGGCCAACTCAAATCTGATCTGACCCTTGGCTGCGATTGGAGAAAAACTGGCAGGGGGTGGGATAGTTACACATGCTCAGAGAGAGAGATAGAGAACGTTTTCCAGTTTTATTTGTTGTGCGACATGCATTTTCTCATAATTCTGCCAATTGTTCATATGTATGTATGTACAGATGTTGAATTTTCAAGACACGAAATATCACTTTCCTTTTTTCATTGGTTATATGCTACAGTACTTTCGTACATGCAACTTCTGTACACCTCAAATTGTGTTCATTTCGTGAGATTTCCGTACATACTGTACAGTATAACTTAAAATGCTTTTTGTATTAAGTTATGTACTGTATATATGATTTGCGTTAAAATAAGCAACAAATTTCACAATGGTTTCGTAAAATACTTTTCAATTAACTTGTACTGTACTGTATGGATTCAAAAATTTGACTTGTACGGAACTTGTACATTGTTGAAAAATTTTACTCCAAATGTATGGAAATCACACAAAATGGTACAAAATTTGAGTTGTAAGGAAGTCGGTCATTCCTTTTTTTCATTCTGCTTGAACACCAGAAAAGATTAAAAAAAGTTTATATGTAGTTACGTAAAAAAGGCGAGGGCATCGGTTTTTGATCACAAAGAACGCGCAATGGGTGATGTGCCATCATAGGGAAACCAGGTTCGGAAGGCTGCGTGACGGATGAAAGTTTCTTCCCTTTGACAATGAATCACTTCTTGGATGGTGAGTGATAGCTCAAGTGCCTACGTTGCAGAAGTCGTACTAGGGAAAAAATGTTAAGAAAAAAAATTTCTCCAATTTTTTAAATAACCGAATGCAACTTTTACAGTAACCAAGACGTGTCAAAATAAACTCCCATGTGAAATTTCATCAAAATCCGATTAAAACTTTAGAAGTTAGGGATTTTCGTTTTATTATTTTTAATGAATGTTCGCTGAAAGCCTGCATAGCTCCTCCCTCTCTCTCTCTCTCTAGCGTCAGCTCACGTGTTCACTTAAAAGAAAAGAAAACTTTTCACAGCAACTGGCAACACAGGAGAGGCATTAATCTTGCTCTTTCTTTGATTAACTGCACGTGGTAATCTCATCCTCAACAAGTTACAGCTACGTATAGGGATTGAGTACATTTGATAGGTTTTGTAGTTTTGAATAGCAGTATATCTAAAAAACGACCATCGGATACTTCAGGAGTTGCAAAAAGAAAACATACCTTTCTAACAATTGCGAAGAAAGTTGACTTACTTCGAAAATTGGAAAGAGGAATTTCGGTCCACAATCTTTGCGAAGAATTCGGTGTCGGTAAATCCACAATTTATGATCTCCAAACACAAAAGGGCGACATTCTGGAATTTTTTGCCGATAGTGATATGCCATTGGCGATAGACAAGAGAAAAGCTTTACGCCAGGCAAACAATGAAGATTTGGACAAAGTGATGTTCGGATGGGTTCGCCAACGAAGAAGCGAGAACGTGCCATTAACTGGACCAATGTTAACAGTGCAGGCGAAGATGTTTCATTCGGACATGAACTTAAATACGCTGTGTGAGTATTCATCCGGTTGGCTGAAAAATTTTTAAAAACGTCACGGTATTCGACAACTCCGATTATGTGGTGAAAAAGGAGCTGCTGAGCATTTTGTTGATGTGTTCAGCCAAATGATAAGAGAGGAAAATTTATCATTAGAGCAGATATGTAACGCTGATGAGACGTCGCTATTCTGGCGTTATGTTCCAAGAAAAACTCTAGCAACGGCGCAGGAAACTAATCTTAGTGGAATTAAAGATGCGAAAGAACGACTTACAGTACTAGCCTGCGCAAATGCCGCTGGTACCCACAAGTGTAAACTATTGGTCATCGGGAAGTCTGCTCATCCTCATGCATTTAAAGGAGTTAAAGTGTTACCAGTACAAACGTTATGAATAAAGCGTAAGCTTTCAACACCAACGGGTGCCTTCTTCAGACTTGTCCGTGGTTAGGTAAGGCAAAAGTAACAAAGAATAGAAAATTTGTAATAAAATAAACATGAACAGAATTTGAGAACGTGATATGTTGCGTTGAGAGCATGTGACAACGAGAGATGTCAACAGGAACGTGCTAAGCGTGAAGGAATGTGCGCCATATTTGGGGAAGCTCAAATGAGACATCATCGTTGCAAACTACAGGGTTACTCAAAATCTCCATGGTTTCCCTGACGGCAGTGTCCCTGGTGGTAGTATAAGGAGCGATTCGCTTTATCTGGTCCCATTTCGGGATGGCGGAATGGGTAACCACTTCTCTGGATAAGGCGGTTGTCAATCTTCCGTGCGAGACGTCCTGTTTGTGTTCGATAAGTCGAAGAGCAAAAGAGCGTTTTGTCATTCCGATGTAGTACCTGGTGGTACCATCCATGTATTCCAATGGTATGGAGTACACTCCCGCATCAGTCAGAGAGGTATGGATGTTCCGGGATGAAAGCAGGTGGTGTGATATCGATCTCGGTGAGCGTATTCCAAAACTAAGCCAGAGTTTCTTTAAGGTGTTCTGCAAGAAGTAGGTCAGGCCGGGTACATACGGCATACGGGCAAGCCCCAATGTATTGCAGAGAGGGCTTGGTATGGCGGCTACCCGGGTTGGGGAAAACAGCATCGGCATTCTTTGGGGGGGGGGGGGGGGGCTGTCGTTTTTTGATCTGGGGATGGTATTTCGTTTTTCAAAACTTCCGAAAACTGAAGTTGAACGGATTGAAAATTTTTCCCGTAATCGTGATTTCTTTTTCTTGTGATGTTTCTTCTGCACAGTATTATTGTAAGTATAATTCTATTCCATAAACATTTGCATTTCATCTTGAAAATGGAAGAAAAATTCCGGAAACGGAAGTTGGAGCGAAAATTTCCCTGTGATTTTCAGGCATGAGATTCTTCGGTGGATTTGAAAAATTCCCGCCATTTCCATCGTCATTTCTATGGTTCTCGAGATCGATGCAGAACTAAACAGAAATGTGGGAGGGATTGGTGGTGGGGTTGTTTTCTGTCGTTGGGAGGAATTCTGATTTTCAGAACTTTCGGAAACGGACCGTCGAGTTGCGTCACACTTTCCCCTTTTTGTCGGCTCGTACAGTACGCGATGGTCTTCGCTCACCTCTAGCATCGATGAGCATTGTTTTACACACATCTTGCCGGCGGTTCGTGGTATTTTCCTCCTAGGACCAGTCTTTAAAGGCACTAACCACACCTTTCTGTGAGCACTCCACAAGCCTTTCCATGTTGGAAATGCTCTGACCCAGTCCTCTGGCCATTAAAATTTCGCCTTTGTTAAACTCGCTAAGTCTCCTGCCTTTCTCATCTGTAGAACAAGATTAAGACAGACGAACATAGCTCGGTACAGGTGTTATTTATACCGATTCATGACCGTCACACGCACCGCCGTTTTCCTGTAGTAACTTCGATTTGCATAAAGACGCTCTGGTCATAATGGTTTTTTTTTTTCATAAACGCGCCCCTTGTAGCCACATTGTGCATTACGAAAAATTAGAAGTTGTATTCAGAACGTTTCTCACCACAAACTGTCCGCTGCTAAAAGAATTTTTTAAATCTGACTTTTAGAAGCATAGATGTCGTGGAAAATGTTATATACAGTAGTGGCCAAAGTTGTGGAAACCTTTTTGGAAAAAATGTATTTTTGAGGTTTGATAGCTCATAACACCACTTATTTTTTAGTAATACCATAAAATTATATACCAATGGAAAGATAATTTCATCAACAATGTAATGCAATAAACTTTTTTCAGTTATCTGTATTCTGTGAAAAGTTATACCCAAATAATCTGAAAAAGGAAGCACAATTTGCTTAGGTTGATATGAAGTAGCTTTCCTTCATTTGAATGTAGCCAATGAGCATGAGTGTTTAGAGAGCCAATCAGGTGTCATCTTGTTTTGGTAATGAGCCAATCAGGTCAAAGTAGGATTCAGCTATTGATGTCATGTATTGGAGCTGAGAGGAGGACATTTTAATTTTAGCTTTGTGCTACGAAGAAATTATTTTAGTTACAGCAAGCGTTCTTTTTGAAATTGATACGTTAGGGAAAACTAATTACTTTTAACACTTTTTCAGTTATTAGTTTCTTGGCAAATTTATCGCCAATGGCGCCAAAATTGAAATTTCATACATCACATGTAAATTGTCATAAAATTTCCTAAAATTGGAATGCATTTCAGTTATAAAACCTGCTCTTTCCATTGCTTCAACTTTTGAAAATTATCTTTGTTTTTTCCATTTTGAGCAAATTAGTGGGAAACAAGCATGGTATCAACCAAAAATAAAATGCTTAAAGACACTGGCAACCCAAAAAGTTCTCCACATTAGAAAATACGAGTAAAATGCAATTTATGCACAATGCTTTATTTGAAAAGGATGGATGACTTTTCGTGGAGGATTTTTGGCATAGATGAATGCCATTGACCAAGAAGGTGGGCAGTAATAATTGCATCAGTTAATGCAGGAAAGCAAGGATGTGAAGAGTTTCTTGAAAGCAATTTTTCTTATTGTTTTCATTGGAAAATTAAGAAGGTCTGCATTTTTTTTGTTTCGGTCTGTGAAATCCAAAACAATACTGGCAATCCAATTATACGTTTTCGGGGCCCTTCAAGCTTCGGAGCCCTTGGCGCTCATCTAATGCACCTAATTGGAAATCCACCACTGAGCATGGAGTCTCCTTTCAAGATTAACAATGCTCTAAAAAACATGTTAGTGCTCAGAAAAACACGAAAAGCTTCATTCAGGTGATCTCTTCATTCAGAAACAAAATGGTCGAAGCACAGAGAGTTACTCCTTACTGCATCATCCTTGGCTGGAGTACCTGTAGAAATTAAGGAGCACCACTCTTCGAAGTTTCTACGGATGAGCTTCCACAGGCGGTGGCAGAGTCTGAATCTCACTTCCACTTCCCCGGGTACTGGGCCCCCGGTAATAAATAAGGGCGTCTTCCTCCCCCTTTCTACTTCGCTTCTGTGTGACTTTCGTATGGGGCACTCTAGCCCAAATGTCCTAGCTTCCTATTTCTAAGGGTTGTTTAAGACTTGGGGTCAGACACTCCCTTCCTAAAATCCTCTAAACATGATAAAAAAGAAGTCTCAATCTCAACAAATATGGCAGTCTTGTCTTTCCTCTTGTTCGTTGGCTTCAACTGTTTCAAGAAGAAACAATATGATAAGCACTCTACCTACTTCTGTCTCATTGATTATAGCTATATAAGGCTATGGAAATTGGCTTAGAATTAAAGAAGATAATCGAAGATAAACATATGTTATTTTTTTTGGAAGGCAAACTACCCAATCTTTAAATCTAACGAAGTAATAAAAGCTTAATTCATTGACAAGGTGAAAACATTACAGAAGACCCTTAAGATATTACCCCTATAATGGTAACTTTGGCTTTTTAAAATTTGCTGTACACCTATAACATTCTGTAAATTTTGTTCTTTTTCAGAATCTCGTGTAAGTTTAAGAAAAGTTCTGAAACAAATTGAGTAATCTGGTGTTTTTTTGTGCAGGTTTTATTTTCCTTCAATTTCCAGCACACAGCATCTTACACAGGGCCGTAGCCAGGGGGACGCCAGGTCAGGCTGTGCCTGCCCTGCGGTATTTTGTGCCTGTCCTGCCAATGATTCGTAGAAAATGAAAAACTCCTAATTGCAGTTTCCAGTGCTGAAGACGAAATTATTGATTTAGACAAAGTCAAATATTTGCAAACTTTAGGTATCAAACTTCCATCTCCAGAAGAAATTGCAGTAGACAACAGATTCATACGAAACCAGGAGAAAGAAAACCCAAATTCAGTCGTTTTTTGATGAAATTTTTAAGCAGCGAGTAGTCTTCAGAGATACTTATAATTTATTGGCCACATCCAGGACTTTCAGCTGTAGTACGGATACTTGTGAATCCACCTTTTCTGCTTTAACGAGAATCAACTGCCCACAGCGGCTTTCGATGTTCCACCAACAAATGTTGAATTTCATTTTCTTGCATTGGAACAAAACCGCACAGAAACTCTTCACATGGACTTGCTTATGAGAAAATTTAATGGTCAAAAGAACTGACGACTACAACTATTTTGATTTATTTTCTATTGGTAAGCAACGATTATAAATGTATTTTTATTTTACTTGTTTTGTTTTTATTTATGTTAATCAAAAATGATACTTTTGTACCTGATGTACCTAGATAATAGTCTAAGTTGAAATTTGTAATATTTCAGTAATGCTCAAAAAAAGGTAAAAAGTATATAGCTTTTTTGAACATGCCCTAAATTTTATTGAGCCTGCCCTAAGTGTAGAGTTTGGCTACGGCCCTGATTTTACAGAAGAGACAAAATACTGCCTTATGTTCGTCTGCCACGTCATTGCGCAGATCACAACTATAAAATCGAGGATTTTTTTTTTCACCAGCATTCTAAAATCTCTACTGAAAATTCGCACAGCCATTTAAGAAAATATGCTTTCAAAGCTCACATGGTTTCAGTTATATATTTCTTGTTACATGTTTGAATGAATGAGATTTGTTAAAGCATTCCTACTGCTCTCTTAGATATCAGACCAAACAATGTCATTTTTCTTTGCATTTGTGGACCAAACAATTAAATGAAAAGGGCATGCATTGTCCAGTTCATGACTGTGTAGCATCAAAAAGGAAATTATTAGACTAGCACATTTCTGAATAAATAAAAATTGTGTGTTCCTCCGCATGGAATCAGTGTTGAAGCATTCTATGACAGAAGTCACTCAACAAATAATAGTAAAGGAAGTGAAAGCAGAAATTGATACTTCAATGCACATTATAAAAGTGAAGATCTCTGGGAATGTGAAATATACTTTCAGAGAATTCTCATTTGCAAGACATACTCAACTTCATACATGTAAAAAACTTTTCCAGTGTGACGTGTGTCACAAAAAATTCAAACAGAAAGATAGGCTCTTAATGCATGTACAGGTCCATGCAAGATAACAAACAACCTTATGATTGTGATATGTGTTCCCAGCAGCTAAGTGAAAAATGCAGCATCTCAAGGCATAGTCTTCTTCAGACAAGTGAAAAAGATAACCAATGTCATGTATGCTCCAAAATGTTTACGTGTAAAAGTCATCTTTCAGTGTATAAGCTACTTCACACAATTGAAAAGCTTCACCAGTGTGATGTATGTTCCAAACAATTTGCTCGTAAAGATCATCTGTTAAGGCACATGTTCATTTACACAGGTGAAAAGCCTCACCAGTGTAATGTATGCTGCAAAACATTTACTTACAAAAGTAGTCTTGCAAAGCATATGCTTCTTCACACAGGTGAAAAGCCTCGTCAATGTGAGATATGCTCAGAACAATTTTCCTGCAAAGATGATCTTTCAAAACACGTTTCTTCCCACAGGTGAAAAGCCTTACCTATGTGATGTATGCTCTAAACAATTTGCTCGGAAAAGTGTTGTTTCAAGACACATGCTTGTTCATACAGGTGAAAGGCCTCACCAGTGTTATGTATGCTCCAAATCATTTGCTCATAAAATTCACCTCTCAATGCACTTACTTCTTCACTCAGGTCAAAAGCCTCACCAGTGTGATGTGTGTTCTAAACCATTTGCTCGGAAAAGTCATGTTTTAAGACACTTGCTTGTGCATGGAGATGACAATCCTCACCAGTGATGTATGCTCCAGACATTTGCTCAGATATATGATCATTCACAAGGCACATTCCCCCACTTGAAAAGCTACACTGGTATGATGTACGCTAGAAACTGTTTGCTCGGAGAGGACAACTTCTACAGTATATGTTCCTTTACAATCACACAGGTGAAAACTCCCGCAGTTTGCTGAAAAGAGAAGTCTTGCAGGGCACATGCGCTTGGTGTGTTATGTGTGCTTTCAGAGGATGATACCTAATTTCAATATATAAAAATGCCATGAGTGGCCAGGAATTTATGATTCAAAATTCTGGGAAAACTTCAGCAACATGTTATGCCCAATGAATGAAATACTGGATTACACGATTGTACAATACAAATTTGGAAGATGTGAATCTGTTTATTGGTGTAAATATAACATGGATGTTAAGTCAGGTAATCTCTGAATGTTAGATATTTTCAGAAATATGTATTTTTGTAAGACCATTTACCACATTATTAGTCAAATCTGCTAGTTGATACAAGAGTGATCAGATTTTCGTTGTTTGTCTACTGACAATTTGTAGCAATCCTGAAGAAAAAAGTTGCTTTTATGTTTTTCTCTTTGATCTGGTTTTGTTAAAAAAAATTACCATTGAATTTCATTGTTTTTGTTCAGTTTGGGATTTTCTGGGACAGTGACAAGGAAATCTATTTTGGATCCTTTGTGAGAAATGGATTTATTTCGCACTGACCCTCTGGTATACTTCCTGAGAAATGGCTTTGCCCAGACAAAGGTGAATGTCAGCTGTGAAGTATGTACCCTATATACTCGCGTGTAAGTCGAGAAATTTGGAATAAAATGACAGCTTCAAAGTAATGGGCCGACTTATACGCGGGGTCTAAAAAAATCGTAAGTCCAAAAGTTCTTCCCGTGAGGCAAAAGGCAATCTATCCCAAAAGAAATAAAAATGCGGATGCGGTATTAATTACTAAATCGCAACCCTCCAAAAGAAAAAAAAAGAAAGCAAGAAAGAAAGAAAAAACACTGATGTGGTAGAATTGCGAAATCGTGACCCTCCGAATTTCACCGCGCTTTGAAAAGTCTCCTCTCTCCTGGCTTTGCGTATCCACAGCGTAGTCACAGCCACGCATAGAAAGCTCCGCCCTTCCGACTACCAGTTGATTGCGCTGACCTTCGACATAACGGAGCCATGCGACAGCCAGTGTTAGGCCTTGACAGCCTTGTTCTTAATCGCAGCCATGGGACAGCCTTGTTCTTAATCGCACGTGTCTCGCTTCTCCTATTATGGGTGACACAGATTGTGTAAAGAAACGGATGTCCTATAACGCAGGATTCAAGTTGAAAGTGGTTTCTTCTGCAGAAAATACTTACAACTGTGCTGCTTCACGTCAATTTGGCGTTAACGAAAAACTGATTCGAGATTGACTTTTAAAAAAACGGACTTGGTGAAAATCCCAAAATCGCAAAAGGCGCTGCGCCGTGGAACGACATCTTTCCCAGAGCTGGAAAGTGTCTTGAATTATTGGATTGTGGGCTGCAGACAAAATGGTTACATTGTAGCGCGAACTGATATACGTTTGCGAGCAATGAAGCTCGCAAGCAATGAAGCTCGCAAAAGATGAAAAGTTTGCAGCCGCAAATAACACTTTTTGTGCCTCACCATGTTGGTGCACAAGGTTCATGAACCGCTATGGGTTGTGTCTACGCCAGCGCACCAAAATTGCACAAAAGTTACCTCGTGTCCTCGAAGCAAAGATAATGGAATTTCAAAAGTATGTAATTCAAAAGAGAAAAGAGACTGCTCTTGAACTTTCCCAAATAGGGAACATGGATGAAAACCGCCATGTGTTTTGACCTTCCTGCAAATAACGGTGAACCAAAAGGGTGAAAAAAATATCATGATCAAAATGACTGGCCACGAAAAATCCAGTTTCACGGTTGTTCTCTCCTGTTTGGCCGACGGCAGTAAGCTACCTCCGGTAATTATTTTCAAACGCAAAACTCTGCCGAAAAGCGTTGTCTTTCCTTCTGGTGTGCTCGTTCGTGCCCATGAAAAAGGATGGATGAACGAATCCGGAACAATTGACTGGTTAAAGAATGTGTGGAACAAAAGGCCAGGTGCACTTTTGAGGAAACCTTCTCTTTTGGTGTGGGATATGTTTGTTGCACACCGTTGTGCAAAAGTGAAAAAAACTGCAGAAAATTCAAAAACAACTCTTGCTGTCATTCCAGGTGGGTTGACAACTGTTCTTCAACCACTAGATGTCTGCCTTAATAAGCCCTTCAAGGACAATGTGCGGAGGTATTGAACAGATTGGATAAGTTCCGATTTGCCGACTGAAAAAAAGGGCGGAAATCTAAAGAAGCCGGATATCGTTTTGATTGCGCGATGGGTCAAGGATGCTTGGGATGCGATACCTGCGGAAATGGTCGTGAAATCATTCAAGAAATGTTGCATTAGTAACAAACTTGATGGCACAGAGGATGATGAGAATTTTATGAGTGATGATGACAGTGATTCTGATGACACAGGCATAGATGGGAATACTGATGTTTATGATGACGCGCCGATGACGGAGTAAGACTTTTTGAACTGTTTGGCGAGTCTGACTCGGAATCGGATTTTGAAGGGTTCCAATGAAGTTTTTAGGTATGCAAATTAAATTTAGTATTATATATATAATTTTTTTTTCGTTTTCAAATGTTTTTGAATGAATTCATTGAAAATTTTTTTTCTCATTCCAGGATCGACTTATACGCGAGTTTACGATTTCTTACAATTTTTTCCCCTGAAAGTGGGGGGTGGACTTATACGTGAGTATATACGATACTTTGGCTCCTTCCCCAACCCCATTTTGTGCTAACCCAAACCATAGCCAGTAGGTAGGATTGTTTTTTATGTAATTTCTTAAGGTTGAAGCAGTTGTTAAGCATAGCTACAGAAAAATAACAGAGAAAAATTAATGTATTTTAAGAAAATGTTTTTACTTGTTACATGAATAATTTTATTTACTTATTTATTGGCTTTTTTTCAGGGACACAAAAGTTGTTCATGTTTTTATGGCGCTTGCTAAGCAGATGGAACTCACCCAGCAGACTCTCTCTCTCTCTCTCTCTCCATCCAGTGTAATTCTGTTACTTAAATGTTAAATTTCAATGCCCTTAAAGCTATATTTCGTCTGAACCAGAGACACTTGTAGTTCAACCTCAATTAAATTTAGCTTGTGTAGTTTGTTGATATTATGCATTAATGTTAAAACATGCTAAAATTGAAATATTGTGTTAATACATATGGAGAAGGGGTGGATGCAGAAAAAATAAAATTAATTAAAAAAAAAACTATTATATATTTATGCATTTGGGCTGCAAAGGAAAACTGGTCAATTTGGTTCCGAAACTGGGGAAACAGTCAAGTGAACAATGTGTTACATCTGTCTACAAAGTTAAACGCAAGACATGCAATTCATTTTATTATTTGTTTCGTCTGCTTCAATTTCCAATGGCCTATTACAATTGAAAATGGGTGACAAATTATTGCAATCAATCAGCATTCCATTTTTGGCAGTTGTTCCTCTTCAGAATGGAACAGGAATATGGAGAACTCTTCGTCATGTTATAGTGATAATGCATATGCTAATATACCAGATGTAGTTCAAAAATTATAATATTTTAGTGAAAAATTTTGTTTAAAGCATTTTTACCCTGTGAAAGACCAAAGGAATTTTTCTTTTTTCATAAGATCTTACCATGAAAGCAACATAAGTTCATTTTGCTGTTGCCCTTCGACCAAGGAGTGTTCTGAAAACCCATTCTATTTTCAAGTCTGCCAATGCAATGGATTTTGGTCATGGGTGATACCATAATTTTTTTAACCATTTTTATTTTGTTGTTGATAAGATACATAATCAAAATGAAATCATTTTTGTTGGCTGTATATATTCAGTACCGAATGAAGCAACATGTTCAGAAATTAACACACATAATCAAAGTGATGAAAATAGAACTTCACCAAATTGAAGGGGACACCAGCTCTTCCACCGTACACCCATGATTCTGGTAGATGATGTCAGAATGCTTCTTTTGGAAGTTTTGTAGGAAAATCATCAAAATAAAAGAAAGGCTAAAGAGAGAGCATTTTTTGATGACTACTACAGAAACACTCCAAGCATTCATCATAGAGCTCTTGGGATGAGACTATGAAATTCCAGTTTGAACTTTCAACTTCATTGACACTAATTTGGGGAAAAGTTGGCTCTTAATGTGGACCTTGAAAAGTAGAAGTCAGATGCCAGCATTACAAAAGTCTT
The DNA here is from genome assembly GCA_039090855.1 of Macrothele yani. Taxonomy (NCBI): domain Eukaryota; kingdom Metazoa; phylum Arthropoda; class Arachnida; order Araneae; family Macrothelidae; genus Macrothele; species Macrothele yani. The sequence continues at coordinate 197,743,560 of CM077009.1, forward strand.
GATCACTCTGGTACAACCATCCTCTTCAGTTGATAATGTTTAACATATTGTTCTTGAGGGGGTTTGGAACTACAGTACTGGAGCATTACTGTTGCACAATTTCAGCAGCACTGGCAGATATTGTAATATTTTATGTTTTCGTAAAAAGTTTATGTATACACAACAAAAGCAGAATTTGTTTAACAATCCCGAAAAAGCACACGATTATTTATAGAGACATGTTTATTCATAGAAAGGAAAAATCCACTTAGTGGGACCTACATTTTTTCTTATTGTGTTTGTTTTCTGTATTATGTCAGAATAAACAGATATCAAAATCAGTTCCCTTTCCAAAAGTTTGGCTAGGCAAACAGAATCAGTTGTATGTGCTTACAAGAAATTGTGGGAGACAAAAAGAATTGGATTATCGTCTGATATCTCAGCCACTTTAAACAAGAACACCTTGACTTATGAACAATTAATCTTCTTTTCTCAATGTTACTAAAAGCTGCAAAGCATTCAGTTCTCTGCACAGAAATACAAGGACAAGGATTTTTTTTTTTTTTTTTTTTTTTTGCATTGCTGAGTGGAAAAATATTTCTTATGCTCACTAGAATGCTTAAGAAAGTTATTTGAAGGCATTTAAACATTTTTATTATACTTCACACACAATGGCAAATTCAGAACAGAAATAAAAGTTTTGTGTTGTGAAGAACAGTCAGTATTTATTTTCTTTGTTATTAGTGCAAGAACTTTTTCCTGTGTAATAGAAATAGTCTTTAAATACACTGTTGGAACTGTGTATGACTTTATTCCTTCCTAATTAGAAATTTCATGTGTAAGTGGGAAATTAATATGAACTAAATTTCATAAGCACTTATCAAAAACTATGTAACATAGCAAAACCTTTTCTTGCTATTATTGGCATATTTTCACTGTATTCCATGTAGCCATTTCCTTCAGAAAACTTGAAAATTTTTGTCGTCCTGAAGTGGGATTCGAAGCCGCACTTCCTGTTGCGGGAGGTAATATAAAAATAAAATAATAAAGGTGTTCGATTTCCTCTCCAGGACGATGAAAATTTTCAAGTTTCGTGAAGGAAGTGGTTGCGTAGAATACAGTGAAAATGTGCCAATAATAGCATTACAGTGCCTACCATGTATTTATGAAAAATTCGTTTTCCATTTGTATATGACAAACTTTTCTGGTTTTACCAAAACGATTATATGCAAGTTTGACTTTCAGGGATCCCAGACGAACAAAATAATAAAGGCATAATAATTCCTTAACTGGTGGAGTTTAAATCATCTGCAGATGTTTCATGTTCCTTGATGTCTTTCGTGACATGTGGCGCAAAATGTTTAGAGATGATTTGAGCAGCCCAGATTTAAGGAATAATTATGCTTGTATGATTTGGGTAAACCTTTATTTTAATTTCAAGTTCAGTTATTGCAAACAATATAAACAAATCAGTGTGAGAAACTATGGTGCATTACATTCTGAATTATTGATAGACAGTCAGCTGTAATAAGAAAGTTTCGAAGTCTAAGAAGAATATTCGGTATTTACAGAGTGACATACAACAAGATTACATGAACCAATTTTTAGCCACTTTTCTAGAAAACAAAAAAATTGAATTTAAATGGCCTCTGAATTGGTGCCAGAGACATGAAAATAGTCAAATTCTTCTGTAGGTGTCAACATAATGATTCCAAATATGGTTATGGATATCTCAACATTTGTGCTCTGTAGCAGAAACAACACATCAAAAGGAGCCTGTCACATATTTTTAAAGAGCTATGCAGATTATTCTGTCATATAATAATTATTATTATTGGCATTTTCGAAAAGTTTAATTTCCACGAAACAAATTTACCTTTTCATTTGTTGTCATTGAAAAACACTTTTAATCAACAAGAACAAAGCAATGTAATTGTGGAAAGATCTGTGTTATTCTACTGCCATAAATTTCATCCCAAAGTAATGTCAACAGCAATCTTGTCAAAGTACTACATGATGCTTTGTGTCTGTGATCAGGGGCGAATTTATAGGGTCGCAATCAAGAAGGGACCCGCAGGGCCCCTGCTCTGGATTCATTGTGAAAAGAGGAATAAAGCAAGGAGGAAACACAGAAAATATAAAAAGAGGAAAAAAGTTCTGTTGATGAATACATATAATATTTTGCGGATTCATAGAAAAGCAGTCGTGGTTCAAACTTTATATAGTGCTTGTTGTCTGTTCTCTACTTAAAAAATGAAAAGTTAGCGATCCCACTTGACAAGTATGTAAAATTTTGCTAACTGTGCAGTATTTTCATTTGTGCGTGGTGGCAACACTAACCACTGCTAACGTCGCAGCATAACCTAGAATATCATCTGTATTTCTGTGTTGCCATTCGTTCTCTAAATTATGTTATTATACAATGTTACTTACTTACAGGGCGCGATTTCACCGATTAGCAACTAGCAAATAGCTAGTGAAAAATCAAATTTGCTAGTGAAAAAAATCGCAGTAGCAAATATTGCTAGTAAGGTCATTTCTTTATTTAAAGTAACTAAAAATCATTATTAATCCACGAAGTTTACATAACAGTTTCTATTATCACTTGTTAAAACAGCAACGATCAGTGATTCTCTTTCGCCAATTTCCTTTCGACACTTAATACCCATCCTCCCCATATCTTTCATCCCTTCCAAACTGTCGTAGAAGCGCATTGAAACTCCTCTCCATCGTGCCCTCATTGGTCTATTACAGAAACTGACGTCGGCAATGGTTGCTGTGGCAACCCAGAGCTCTGGGATGGATCGGTTGTTTGACCACCTGCTCTGCCACCCTCCCTTCTTTTGCACCACGAACTTTGTCCTCGACTCCTGTCGTACCCTAAGCCCAGCGATCGCCTACTTCCACAAGTCTTGATAGTCGTGCACAGGGCTCGACAAATCCTGAGGGCCAGGTCGCCCAGGCGCCTAAAATTCGGGCCGTGGCGCCTAATTTTCGTCTTACTTGAAATTTTGTAATTTACAGTAAATATTGTAATTTCTGTTGTATAATCCATAGATTATCTATTAAAAGTTATAAATTTAGGAGATTGTAAGAATATATATAGGAAAAAAAAAAAAACGATGCGGCGTTTAATTTTTTAAAAAAGTCTGCGAGGTAATTGTCAGGAGAGGTGGTGGTGTTGGGAAAGTACCGAAAAGGCGGTAACTGGAAAAATGTAACGTAACAGCGAAATAAAAGACTGCGAGGAGATTGTAAAATATATGTATATTTATTTGTACTTTAGAAGCATTTTGACAGAAAATATGACGCAAACAAGGCGTTACTATTCGCGCGTGCGGAAGCCTACGTGGTGTGAGAATCCGCTACTCTCGGGAATCCCGCAAAGTTATTCCCTGGCATGTAACCTTTCTGCGTTAGTTAATTTTTTTTACTTTCGGTATTCAGTTAAAACGTATTCAGAAATAAGACAATGCTATGGGCTGTCCGCAATTTCAACGGATTTTTTTAATGTAACTAATGAACTTCGGTAATGCTGCAATGCATTACCGAAGCGATTTTAGTTCTTTATTTGCTTAAAAGTAGCACAGAAGTACTTCAAAATGACAGTTACTTTTTCAATAAGACGATCATTCCTTTCTTACATCTTTGGATTTCTGAGGCGGTCCTGTGAATCGCAGTTTTCTGTCGGAAATTACTATTCACGATTAACATGATAGGTGCGGATTTATACGACTGTTGTACATGCCAATTATTACGGAATGTCTAGTTTCTGCTGATTTTGTTGTCTGACTACGGAACTCACGCTCGAAACTACGGATTCTACGAATTTTCATTTTGTTAAATGGAGTAAAAATAATTTGCCCTAATCGTAATTTTTTCTCCCGATTATGCGTTTGTGTCTAGTATTCTTGTTATATATCATTTTATGGCATATACGTTCGTATTTCAGCTTGAAACTATAGCAAGAATTTGTGGAAACGGAAGGTTCAGGCTTGAGGTTCTTCCGCGAATTCGAGAAATTCCGTCTTTTTCGTTATGATGGCCACTCAGGAGATCGATGCACAAGTAAACAGAATTTGAAGGGGGCGGGAGTCGGAGGAGGACGGAATTCTATCTTTACGAAACTTTCGAAAACAGAAAGCCGACGGAATTCAGATTTTTTTCGTAACCATAATTTCTTTTTCTCGCGATGTTACTTCTGTCCAGGATTTTAAAGTATCATTTCACTGCACAAATTTTTGTATTGCAGCTTGAAAATAGGAGAAAAATTTCCAAAACCGGAAGTCAGACGGATTTCTTGTAACCCCCCCCCCCCCCCCGGATGTTCCCACTCTCCAACGCTGTTAAATCTTGCTAAAGGAAATTCCCGAAAACGGAAATGACGAAAATTTGTAAAAATTGATGCATGATGTTCAAAAGTACTAGATTCCCAAAGTTACACCATTTATCTAAAATAGTTGAAGCTTTGATATCAAAATAGCTTGCCAACACTGGCAAAAGTCTTATCCTTAGTAACTAGCCTTATTGCGTGGCATAGATAGACGCTTTTTTACGAAACGTGTTCGTGGAGGGGGTAAACGATTACGGAAGAAACTTTTGCTTCGTCTGACTTCTGGTTTTGAAAATTTTCCTTGTATTTTCAAGCTGAAATACAAATATTTATCCAGTACAATGCTAATGAGCAATAATTCTTGACAGAGGCAACATCGTGAGAAAAAAAAATTATGATTACGGAAAAAATCCGAATTCCGTCGACCTTTCGTTTTCTAGTTTCGTAAAGACAGAATTCCAATAATAACGAAAAAAGCCGGAATTCCTTGAATTCGCAGAAGAATCTTCTCATGCCTGAAGATTACAGAAAAATTTTGCAGCAGCCAACTTCCGTTTTTGCAAATTGTTCTCCACAGTTTCAAGCTAAAATGCAAACATTTATGCAATAAAATGATATTTAACAAGAAAAGCGGACACAAAGACAACATTGGGAGAAAAATTTGCGATTACGGCAAAATTTTCTTACTCCGTTTCACTACTGTGTTCGAAAGTTTTGAAGCACGAAATTTCGTCTCCAGATGGAAAACGACCCCCCCCCCCCTCTTCCAAATATCGATCTTCAGAATGATCTAACTGATGACAAAAAAAAAAAAAAAAAAAAAGCGGGATTCCGCGAATCCCTGTAAGAATCTCGTGTATATCATAAAAATAATAGCAAAAGAAAAATTTGAAACAAAATGAAAATTTGTAGAATCCGTAGTTTTGATAGTGAGTTCCGTAGTCAGACAACTAATTCCGTAGAAACTACGGTATTATGTGGTAGTTGGCAGATGTGAAGTGTGTAGAAGTTTAGCAGAAATTTGTGCGATACTTCTTAGTACTGCATGTTGTGAGGTCGGATTCAGTTTTTTAAACAGAATACAAGGGGATTGGAGGAACAATTTGTCTGTTGAAACTTTAAATGCTCTGATGACAATTGAAATACTGAGAAGGGCCACAAGAAGAGATTTTTAATCCACGGTCAGCAGTTATAAAATGGTATGATGACAAAGTCGGACACCCTGAGCGTAAACCATATGGGAAGAAATCTGAATTAGAATGTCAGTGAAATATATTCATGTGGCATGAGAATTTGTTAGAAATTAATAATAAAGATAGTCACCAAACTTATCTAAGATTCTATTCATTATTCAAAAAGGTAAGTCAAAATATTTATACACATATTTAAATTTCTGTGTAACTTTATTAGAAAATAAGTTACGATGTGATTTAGTTTTACTTGCTAGTCATGCAAATGTTTTGCTAGCAAACTATTTGGTCACTAGCAAAATTTGCTAGTGAGCCAAAAAGATGAAATCTTGCCCTGCTTACTTAATATTGTGACTATTAACACCTAACCGTGCCGTTAAAATCGGCATCGTTATAGCTGTCGTTTCTGTTTCGTCTACATATACTGTATGTAGAATAATAATGGAATTACTTGATAAAATTGATTGTAGTCCATTTAAAAATTGTAGTAAATATACCTGGAACCCGGATATGTGTCTAAAAATGAGAGGCCCCATAAGGTTCAGTGAGACGGGCCCCGTACAGCATAAATCTGCTCCTGTCTGTGATGGATCTACAGGTGAAATTGGTGCTCTGTATTGGCACCATCACAACCACTAGTCATAAAAATAGTCCTCGAGGGGTTTATTTCTACAATACTTTTTTTCTCTTTCACCACCGAAGCGATAGATGGCGTGTTGCTGGCGTGAACACAAAGGGACTTGTCGACCAAGGTTATAAATGAGACGCGGAGATCGACTATGCGAGACATCGTTGTTCAACATTGAACAACATACATTTTGCTGCTGAAGAAGGCTGAGACAAAGACGAGTCGAAACTAGTTCGGATATCCACATTGTGGGTGCTCGTCGTCGTGAAATTTTTGCTCTTTGGTTGAAAACTTTGCTAGCATATAAAGGTTGTTATCTTCACCTTCTGTTTTTTTAGTCAGGCTTTCTGTTTTATATTTTTGACGACTGCATATGATGGTAGGGGTTTTTTTTTAAATACTTTTATGAACATTTTTTTAGGATTTCTTTGACATTTGTTTTAATTCTGATGATTTGGACTTTATAGATTTAGCTAATGAGGGTTAATCTCTCGATGTTTTAAATTCTGATTTTTGCTTACTTCCTTTGTCACATTCTTTTGAACTGGTTTTGAATATGTCAGGTGTTTTTAAAAAATAGCTCAAGGAACCTTGTCAGTGCAACATTCAGCTAAACAATTTAAAGGAATATAATAGGCAGTTGGACCTACATGTGTACTTCTAAAAGTGTGTCTTTGAGGGTAAGTGCACTTTACAATATCTGAAAATTTATTTTATTGACTGGTAAATTACTGAATTCAATAATAATATACAGAGGCGGAGATTAAGCAATGAGTGGGCACTCAGCACGAGAAATAATATAACGTGTGAAGCAGTTATTGAAATAGTAGTATAGCTATTGTGTTACCTACATCTATCTTGGACAGCAATATCACGTGAGGATCACATTGATAAAGAAATTAATCAGCGTATAAAATTTGCCTGGAGAGCTTTTTTAAGAAACAGTATAAGTTCCAAGAGCAATATGCCATTATGTCTTAAAAGAAAAGTGTTTGATCAATGCATCCTTTCAGTGCTTACGTATGGTGCAGAGACGTGGACCTTAACTAAGGGAGTCAAAGACTGTAGACAACTCAAAGAAGCATGGAGAGGTGCATGCTTGGTGTAACCACAAGAGATAAGAAAAGGAACTCATGGATCAGAAAAATGACGAGTGGAAGACTTCATGATCAGAGTAAAATCTCTGAAATGGCAATGGGCTAGACATATTGCCAAAAGATGCATACTTTCGAATTTCATCCACCCATCTCCCATGTGGTCTTCTTCTTTGTCTTTTTCCTGTTCCTCCTAATTCAATCTAAAGTTTTGGCTATCCATCGATGGACAGCCGAAATTTTAGACTGGATTCCAAGGGACAGAAGAAGACCACATGGAAAATGGGTGGATGAAATTCGAAAGTATGCAGGAGTAACATGGGGAGACTGGCACAAGACAGACCGTTGTGGAAGAAACTTGAGGAGACCTTCATCCAGCAATAGATTGATAATGGTTGACAATGGTGATTATATATATTTACCCAAGAGCAGAGTCAAAGACTTAATTTACACCTACGAATTTAAAACCAAATTTGTTTAACAAACAATCTGAAGATCATGATGCGTGCCCTCTATTTGGTTCCTGCATTCTTTCTAATTCCATCCACCTATCTCCCAAATGATTTGCCTTGCCAGTCATCTTCTGTTCTTTTTTTATGAGTCAGTTATCCAAGAGTGGTCAGTTCTAGCAATATGTACAGCCTGTTGCCATTTGACTGTCTTTACTTTATTTGTCCACAGCTACTGTGTGTCTCTTTCAGTTAAGGTGCATTTCTCTGATCCATAAACAAGAACTAAAAAGAAGCATTGATTCAATACTTTTAAGACATAATGACAAATTGGTCTTGACAACTGTACTGTTCAGGTCTTGACAACTGTTCTGTTCCTTGACAACTGTACTGTTCAGGTCTTGACAACTGTTCTGTTTCCACAGCTAAGTTTTGTACCTCTCAATTTCTTCTTAGATGTGACTCTTGCTTGCTATTCTTTGTTCAAAGTTAATGTAGGCATCAGAGATATTTCTAGATTTGCTTCCATTACCTCTAAATCTTCAATTTTTGTAAAAGCATTGCATACGTTTATCTGTTATAAGATCTGATCACGCATCTTCACTCATATCAGCTAGTTCCTGATTCGTACTCTGAGGTGCTACCTGATAAAAATTTGCTATGTCATTACACAAAACAGGGCTTTACAGAGGAAGGGCTAATCCGTCCCTTTGAGAGACTGAATACCGACCCGTGTCTGGAAGGGAGGGTGGAAAATGGGTAGGTCACTTGTTTCTACATCATCGCGCTGGCCTGCTCCCCGAGTTTGTTTGTCAACCTGCTTACAGGATCCAATTTTCCTCTGTTATTGGTTTTGTACGTCCACGTCTTTTCTTTTCTTGGTTTATAATATTTGTTTCACGTTGTGTTTTATTTAAGTTGTACACTGAGTGTTAATTTTTATTTCCGTTTTTTTAACGAAAAAGTTATTACGACTGAATCCCAAGCAGAAACTCCTGAGAGCCTGGGTGTTTATTTAACATCTGAACTGTTGGAAAATGCTTTCAGAAATGAAGAAGTAGAGGATCTGGTGACAATGACTTCGACCGAAAACAGCTGAGGATATGAACTTTGAATTTTTTGAAGACGCATCTCCAATTGCTTGGGAGATTGACTTGAACGAGCAGTCAAGAGAACTCTCAATTTCTGAGCAGGAAGCCATGGCCTACATAGCTGGATACTATCGCGTTCGCGATAAAGATCCCTCTTTAGGAACTATTTCTAAAAACTGCCCCGATACTAATTCTGTTCAAGATAATTGGGTAAAACTATAATATCTGTTGGCGGTTTGACAGTACCGTCATGTTCTTGGAATAATACTGTGAAACAGTTTAAAACAGATTTTCTGCGCAGTTCATGGCAGGACATTTAGAAAAGGAAAAATTGTTAATTGGTAACTCATAAATGAGCTAGAAAAACGTTTCCCATCTTTCAACAAAGATGCTATTCGTCTGTTTTGCAGAATCCGAACATTTATTCGAATTCGTTTTCTGAACAGAAATTCACTATTAGTGCCACGCAGGAAAGTTCTGCAGAAAATGAAAAAATTGATTGACTCAAACGCAGTGAAAAAAATGTAATTTTTTTTTTTTGTTTCCTGTTTGTGCAATGAAGAAAAAAGTTTCACATTTGTTGCAATGAAGAAAAGAGTTTCCAGTTCGTGCAACAAGGAACGTATCTTCACTTCATGAAGTAAATTTTGTTCGCCCCTGTTTAAACGCAGTGAACTTCAGAAATCATGATGGATATAAAATGTCAGTAAATAATTTTGATTTTATACATTAACAGAGTGTTTGAACTACTTTTGCAGAGTTTGAAGAACTCAGTAGCTTTCCATGTCTTACAGGTTTTAAACAACTAATGTTTATGAGAGAGGAAGTTTTTAAACCACTAATTCTAGGGAATTACTTAAAAAAAAAAAAAGGAAAGATACACTGAGTTTTCGACATCAGAAAAATAGGGTTAGTATATTAAGCAAAATACTTTTTAAAGAAAATGCATGCATGACAGAAATTGTTCGTTTAAAATTATCGCATTTATACTATTACATCAATGTTTTCCGATTTTAAGACTCAAAATCTTTATATTTTATTTCGGAAAAAGGCAGAGTCTAATATTTTAGTGAGCATTGCAATAGATGACACATTGTATTCTGTTAAATACGGTAATAACATTAACTGAAGGTGCCTTTCCTATGGTGGTCCGTTAGAGCACAGCTCCTCGTGGCTCTTGGCTTCCGAAGAGACAGGGCAGCTACGTCATCAACTTCGCCTGCGTGTTTCAGGGGTGGAGAGCTAAGGACCAGCCCTTATCTCCCAAGCCCTGCACACAAAAACAAAAAAGTTTGGTAAAATAATCTGCACTAATCGTTATCCCACTTGTTTTTCTAGTTCAAAGATGAAAAGCTATTTTGTAGTATAGCATTGAACAGTTTGGTAGATGTGGTATGACTTTGTCTCGCTTACTTTCCAGTTTTTATACTGGGTGTTTCCTGCAATCAGTTGAACCTTAGCATTTGCATTTTCAAAGATACTATTAATAACTTTTGTGTATGCATATTCTATATCACTGGATTATGAAGACAATGTGACTGCTTATGGTTCCACAGAATCAAAAGCCTTTTAATAATCGATAAATGCTGTACATTCTAGAATTTATATTTATTCGCTCTCAGTTCGTGGATATGATTTGAAGTGAAGTATTCTGTTTTAATTCAGTTTGTCGTGTTGGTTGAGACATTGCCGCCGTTTCCTTCAAGTAATTTGGCAATACCTTAGTGAAAAATTTGTAAATAACTGATTGGAGGCTAATGGGTGTGTAGTTCTTGAGATCCGTGCTGTTTCCATTTGCAGGATCACTACAGCAATGTTCCAATAACAAATAATTTTGACAGGGACGTCTGGTGTAAACTTTGACTAGAGTAATTTCAGATTTTTCATTGGCTTCTACAATATCAATAGTAATTCTCTTTTTTCATGGGGCTCTTCCCCATGTAATGTTCTGTATTTCTTTGTGTGGAAACATGTATGTGTTACAGATGAACTTCAACTTTCAAATCTTTAAGAAATGTACAAATCATAGTTATGCTTATTGTACTGACTAAATACGTTGTGACACTTAATTGAACTTAATGAACATGAAGTCCTAGACTAACAAACATTTTACAGTGCACTACGGAATTTCCATTCTTGTAATTCAGTGATTCCCCTTTCATTGCAGCACTATATGCACAGTGAAGAAATTGGGGAGCGAAACCGATGGTAAAAAAAATAATGCCCCAGGGAAAAAGGTCTCTCTCCTTACACTAGCTTCATCATTCAAAATGCTTTCACTGATGAATAACAAAAATAATATGAGACCCTCAAGCAAAGATTATGACAATGAATTCCTTGAAGATTCTTTGTATCAAATTGAGGTAACATTGAAGGTTTTAGAGAGGATAATGACTCAAATGCCAAATAAAGTTCTACTGTTTGCAAAAGACTTATAGACAGTTGTACTATGCAAATTGTTTAGAAAGGAACCACACACACACAAAAGTTTTGTGTAACTTTTTGTTCAAACTTCTAGAAACATTACCTCATTAGATCTGATAATCTGGAGCCCAGTTCTGCACAGTTGTACCCAATGTTTGTATTCATTAAAAAATATTTTTTGTTTTAGAATGAATTTAATTCTTTTCAAATTATGATTTTAGCAATAAGCTTTTCTTAAGAAACATAAGTAATTTTTTTAAGAACTCATGTATTTTTGCATTATATCTAGTAAGTTAATTTTTTTCAGAATCATATTAACAAGTTTAACAACGTTTGTCATCAAAAAATGTCTTACAAGAATTAAATTTTTTTGTGAGAACATATTATTCTTGCAAGTTCACTTGAACACAAATTCTGCATGTTGATTAGATATTTTGTGTTTACTTAATTCTGAAGCTAGGAGGAAATTTTCAAGCATTCTTAATTTTTTTTTACTAGTGTTCTAGTTGCAGTGGGTGGAGGGGACTTTTTTTTAGAACATTTATCATCCAAATGTCATAACCCCGATTAGATTTACTTATTCTTTTCAATTTTAAAGCTTAGAATGGAAAATTTGGTGCATTTTTATTATCTCTTAACCAGTGGCATATCTTGGCAGGCATCTTGGGCCTGAGACCTGGGCTATGTCACACGACCCCCATCCCCACCCCAGTGCTATTTATTTAAAAATTGCGAATTTTATTTTTGAGCTGTTAAGTCATAGAAGTGCCTTTTTTCTAAATTTTAGGTAGATAACTATTGCTACCACAATAAAGAATAATTATGAGGATCAGGATTTTAACATTTATTCGTACATGCACTCCATTCGTCTTTCCTTTTGTGCAAACTTGAGTGTTACGTTTTCGTAAAAAAGTTTCTTCCGAGTACTTTTTTTAATACACTGACTGAAAAAAAAATCCCAACACCACGAAAAAATAGTTGTAGAGGAATGAAATGGCGGCAATACATTTGTATAGGTAACATATTTAATCGATTAAGGTTTCAAGATCACAGCTCATTGTAAGCGCGAGAAGAGCCATTTTAAATGTGAAATGCTGGTACATTAATAACCGGTGTAACCGCCAGAATGTTGAATGCAAGCACGCAAACGTTCATGCATTGTGTCGTGCAGGTGCTGGATGTCAGTTTGTGGGGTGGAGTTCCATGCCTGTTGCACTTAGTCGGTTAATGCTGGTTGGGGGTGACGCTGGAGTTGTCGTCCAATGATGTCCCATACGTGCTCGATTGGTGAAAGATCTGGTGATCTAGCAGGCCACGGCAACATGTCGGCACTCTGTAGAGCATGTTGGGTTACAACAGCGGTATGCGGGCGAGCGTTATCTTGTTGGAAAACACCCCCTGGAATGCTGTTCATGAATGGCAGCACAACAGGTTGAATCACCAGACCGACGTACAACTGTGCCGTCAGGGTGCGTGGGATAACCACGAGAGTGCTCCTGCTGTCATAGGAAATATCTCCCCAGACCATAACTCCAGGTGTAGGTCCAGTGTGTCTCGGCCGCAGACAGGTTGGTTGCAGGCGCTCACCTGGCCTCCTTCTAACCAACACACGGCCATCACTGGCACCCAGGCAGAACCGGCTTTCATCAGATAACACAACAGATCCCCACTCCGTCCTCCAATGAGCTGTAGCTTGACACCACTGACGTCGCAAACGGCAGTGGTTTGGAGTAGGTGGAATGCACGCTACAGGGCGTCTGGCTCAAAGCTGTCCTTCAAGTAACCGATTCGTAACAGTTCGTTGTGTCACTGTGGTGGCAACTGCAGCTCGAATTGCTGCCGCAGACGCGGTACGATGCGCGACGGCCATACGCCGTACACGGCGGTCTTCCCTCTCAGTAGTGCCACGTGGCCGGCCGGAACCCGGTCTTCTTGAGGCAGTACCTTCCTTGACCACCGCTGCCAACAATCATGCACAGTGGCTACATTCCTGCCAGGTCGTTCTGCAATATAGCGGAAAGAAAATCCACCTTCTCGTAGCCCTATTACACGACCTCGTTCAAACTCCGTGAGCTGTTGATAATGGCTTCTTCGTCTTCTTAAAGGCATTCTTGACTAACATCAACACACTACGTCGAATCTCAACGATAACTAACGCTCACGAACGTTACAGCGCGTATTTACAGCAAACCTGCTTTGCATGTTCCGAGGGGCGCTACTAGCGCCACACGATTGCGCCGAGCGCGAAATTTGCATAGACGTCATCTTACAGATGTACTCTCACAGCCTACACCCTGTCGTTTATCTAACACAACCCCTTCTTGGTGTAGGGATTTTTTTCCGTCAGTGTATTTGAAAAGAATGTTTTTATCTATCGGCAAAACAGCCAAGCTGCTCAGGTGTACATGTTGTGTGGCCCTAAGATATGTCTTAATTCTTTTTAATGCAGAAAAACTTTGGCCGCCCCGGTGGCGCAGTGGTCTAAGCAATGGCCTCTGATCATTCGTCCGAACGGGGTCCGGGTTCGAATACCGGTAAGGCATTGTGTTTGTCTTACGGCACTGGCTCTCTCTCCCTTTCCTGGAACCAGTGACCCTAAATTAGGGACGGGCGACTGCTTATAGCCCATTGATTTGCTCACGGTGGTCGTTAAACCTCCAATCAAAAAAAAACAATCAGAAAAAAAAAAAACTTCTTTTGGCAGTAGTAGTTGTTGATAAAAACTTGAATATTAGGTCTCCTGATTGGTATATCTCAATAAGCTGCCCCGGTGGCGCAGTGGTCTAAGGCGCTGGCCTCTGATCATTCGTCCGTAAGGTGTCCGGGTTCGAATCCCGGTGAGGCATGGATGTTGTGTTTGTCTTACGGCACTGGCTCTCTCCTTTCCCTAGAACCAGTGACCCTAAATTAGGGACGGGCGACTGCTTATAGCCCATTGAGTTGCTCACGGTGGTCGTTAAACCTCCAATAAAAAAAAAAAAAAAAAAATATATATATATATACCTGGAGAGCTTTTGGAAGAAACAGCATAATTTTCAAGAGCAATATGCCATTATGTCTTAAAAGAAAAGTGTTTGATCAATGCATCCTTCCAGTGCTTACGTATGGTGCAGAGACGTGGACCTTAACTAAAAGAGACATACAAAGGCTGCAGACAACTCAAATAAGCATGGAGAGGTGCATGCTTGGTGTAACCAGGAGAGATAAGAAGAGGAACTCGTGGATCCGAAAAATAACAAGAGTGGAAGACATCATGATCAGAGTTAAATCCCTGAAATGGCAATGGGCTGGACATACTGCCAGAAGGACAGACCATCGATGGACAGCCGAAATTTTAGACTGGATTTCAAGGGACAGGAAAAGACCCAGAAGAAGACCACATAGGAGATGGGTGGATGAAATTCGAAAGTATGCAGGGGTGACATGGAGGAGACTGGCACAAGACAGACCGTTGTGGAGGAAACTTGGGGAGACCTTCGTCCAGCAGTGGATTGATAATGGTTGATGATGATGATGATGATGATATATATATCAATAAACGCATTGCCCAAGTATTCAGTTTCACGTAGCTAGTAATGTCCCTTACTAATTTCTTTTGTATTCTTGAAGAGAATAAAACACCTTCAGTTAACTTTTGAGTCTAACTGTATTAAAGTTTAAAGCATAGTGTTCTTTAAATTATGACAGTAGATGTTCAGGAAAGCTCTCACAAAATTTATCAAAACAGTTCGAATCCAACAAAGCCACGAATTTAAGATGTAATATCACTGATTTTAATTCATTGACAAAGGTAGTCTAAGTCTTCTCTTTTTTGAGTGAACCCTTTCCCAAAGTAAGTGCCCGTTCACCTGCTCCTTCGTGTTGTCATGGAAACGCTACCCGGCGATCGTATACAAAGTCTTCGAATCCCACAGCGAAGAACGCTAGAGCTGTTTGCGCCATCCATCCACTAGGAGGCCAGTTGGTCTTTGTTCTCAAGACTGATTTCTCTTAGTCAAGAGAAGTGAATCCGCTCGGGTGTTTTTCGCAGCGAAAGCATCGACAGCTTAATACCGTTGAAAATTGACTTTTATTTGTGCATTCTCTGGGCTTTCCAGCTAGCCTCGAATATACGCCATTGGTCTTCACCTGTTTCCAGGCTGTATTGGTGCAGTTGACAGATCACATACTCGATTTTTTTATTTTAGAGTTTTTTTTATTTTTTATCAAGGAGTGAACTCTGACTTAAAAAAACTTAATGCCTTTACTTTTCAACTTTGAAGCTGCGAAGGGATATTTTGCACATTTTCATCATCTCCTTCAATTGCATGGACATATTAATATCAGTTGAGCATTCTGAAAGAAGATGGCCACAATTTTTCTTTTCCTTGCAACGGCAAAGTCGTCCACTGGAGACGCGTCAGAATGAGATTTCACCTGTTTGTGTGAGGAGGCACACACGAGCTGCAGGGCGTTTAATCGTAGGAGAGGACTCATAAACATCGATGAGAAAGCAACGGGTGTAGCAGAAGAAGAAGCAGCCGTAGGCAGTGCAGGATGTGGTTGTTGGTTGGAGGATATCAGGGTTCCTCGGCGACAAGAAGTCAAACTCGCCAGATACTGGTACAAGAAAGCAATCCTCTAACGATGGAGGCAGCGGAAGAAAGAAAGTGTCTGACTGGGAAAGATCCGTAGTCCAAGGACAGACAAATTATGTAACTGCACTGGAGGATGTTCCATAGTCTTTGTCGACAACGGCGGAAATTGAGATAAATCGTGATGTGAAGGCGGCGGGGTAGTAGGAGACGTATCAACAGAAGGTGTGAAACATGAGCAAAAAAAACATGAGGTACGAAACCCAAAGTTGATATTAGCAACAGTGGGACAGGCAGGGAGTGCATCATCTGTAGAAAACAACTAAACGTTGGCGCCCAAGTCTAGTAACATGTCCATAATCGGAATCACGAGGTGTACCCGACAATTTAAAAAAAAATAGAAATTATCGGCAAAGTACGATTGTCCGAGAGTTAGAAGAACGTCGTCCGGAACCCTCTGAGGGATCGGATGAAAAATTGTGTTAATCGGCCCCATAGACCGAGGCTATGGAATAAGGTGATTCGATCCAATAGTGAGACCACTGGCAAGGATATCATCAGCATCTACTTTCCGAGAAAACATGACAGCCATATCTTAATCATAGTGTAATGAATCATTATTAGAGCACGATGCCTTCATTTTGAAAGAAAAGTAACTTTAATATTCAGTTTGTACAGAAAAGTAACTGATGTCGTTGTTAATAACTTGACCTTCGCGGTACCTGCATTTTTGGCTTTCTGCAAAATATATATACACAGCCGAGTCACATTATTGTGACCACCTCCTATACTTTTGACGTCAACAGCGCGTAGTCAATGAAAGAAGGCACGTGTCGTGAGCTAGCTTGGAGGGTATATAAGGTGTGTTGTATGCAATCTGAAAACATATCATTCGTTGTTATCATGGATAAAAGAAGCTATTTATCAGATTTGCACAAAGGGATGATCATCGGCTTTCGGACCAAGCGTGGCATTGTTTCTGATACAGCGCAGTTTGGCCGCCCCGGTGGCGCAGTGGTCTAAGCGATGGCCTCTGATCATTCGTCCGAACGGGGTTCGGGTTCGAATCCCGGTGAGGCATGGATGTTGTGTTTGTCTTACGGCACTGGCTCTCTCCCTTCCCTGGAACCAGTGACCCTAAATTAGGGACGGGCGACTGCTTATAGCCCAGTGAGTTGCTCACGGTGGTCGTTAAACCTTCAATAAAAAAAAAAAAACAGCGCAGTTTGTGAACTATTCGTGCGCTGCTGTGGTTAAAGTGTGTCGTGATTGGAGAAATAGCACCTTTGCGAATAATCGATGTGGAAACTGCAGAGCACCACGTACCATTGCTGTGAGAGGTGAACGTCGGCTTCGAAGGTGCGTTATGGGTGATCGACACTTTACAGTAGAGCAACTCACTGACCGAATGAACCAGAGGGCTACCGAAAATGTGTGTAAAACGAAAGTTCAGCAAACCCTGTTGCATATGGGTCTCCGATGCAGACTGGTGGTCACTGCACCTACGCTAACAAAAGTGCTTCGGCTGAAAAGGCTTACATTTGCACGGCAGTATCGGAATTGGACGTCCGCTGATTGCCAAAGGATTGCCTTCTCTGAAAAGTTACGTTTTCTGCTTCATCGAACGGATGGATGTTGACGTATAAGGCTAGAAACATAGGAGAACAACACTCTTCAACCAATGCTGGAAGAACACAAGCTGGTGAGGGCAGCGTTATGGTCTGGGAATGATTTCGTGGCATTCTCTGGGTCTACTCATGCCTGTGGAGTGGAAGACACTATGGACCGAATTCGTTGTGAATCTATCCTTGCAGACTACGTGCACCCATACATGCTGATTGTCTTCCCTGGTGCAGATAGGATCTTTCAGAACGACAATGCGACGTGTCACTTAGCTAGAAATGTCTGAGACTGGTTGGAAGAACACGATGAAGACTTCAAAGTACTTCCCTGGCACCCTAATTCCCCCGACTTAAACCCAATTGAGCACCTGTGGGACCACTTCGATCGTGTTGTTCACTGTATGTATCCTCCACCACATACCCTCCAGCAGCTGTCAGATGCATAGCAGTCAGCATGGCTCAATATACCTGCGAACACCTTATTGAGTCACTCCCAGCCCGTCTAGCTGATGTACTCGGCGGTTACTGTGCTTACGTACGGAGCACAGACGTGGACCTTAATTAAAAGAATACAGATAACTGAAAGCATTTAGAGATTGATGCTTGGTGTAACTAGGAGAGATAAGGAGAGGAACTCGTGGATAAGGAAAATGACAAGAGTGAAAGACCTCATGATCAGAGTACCTGAAATGGCAATGAGCTGGATGTGTTGCCAGAAGAAAGACACAAATGCGGGTCGCTCGAATCTCCATCCTTTGTGCCTCGAATCGTCATGTGAGTAAACAAATCGAAGAAGGTATTTGTTACAGGAGGTTAGAACAAGGTAAGTAACTGAAATCTTTGCCTTTTCTATTTCTTGACCTACTTTGAAATCAGTGTAAACTGCTTTATTTCTTTTGTCGGTTGTTGTTTTTACTGAAGCGTTTAGTTTTTCGGAGTTTTCGATTCCCGTGACATGGGACGAAAATGTTTCGTTCCGAATTGCTGCAAAGAAGGCAGCAAAGTCATTACTTGGTAAATGTGTAGTTTAGCCTCCTAAATTATTTCGTCGGATTTCGAAAAAGTGGGACAAATAGGATTTCAAAAAAGTGAGACGTAGAGATTTTAAAATATGCAATTTCAAGGCAAATGTTGAAAAAATTTCATTACTATGGTGCATTTTAAAGGTTTTTACCGTAATATTTACGTGCAAGTACGACGCTGTGAACAGAAGCTGCGGCACGCCTAACACAACGCCGCTGCAACGACTTTGCTCCGCCGCCATTCTGCTGGCGGAAGAGTACAGGAGGAAATGGGAACGTTCTTGCCAGGAAAGCGATCCAGTTTCTAGTGCTACCTGACAGAAAATAGTTCATTTCTGTCGCAGTTTTTTAAAACACATAATGAAAATTGCTTCGTTCTTATGCATATGATTGTCTGGTACGAAATAGAAAGTATGCAAATGCATTCTTTTCTTCTACCAAAGCGTTAAAGTAGAGGCCGTGTCCTCTTTAACGGAAGTTACATAGCATCGGAAAATCAAAGTTTTGCTCCTCCTGTTTACAGCGTTGTTCGCAATTCATTGAAATTGAATAACAAAACAAAAAAGCTCTCGAAGAAGTGAGTTCATAAATTGCGCATTAAAGAATCATACGCGAAAAAAACCCAAGAAATTTTCAGATTATGATGTTAAAATGTGAGACAGAAATTACGATATGTTTTCTGTAGTGCAGCACTGCTAATTGGATCGCTTTCCTGACAATAACGCTCCCATTTCCTCTTGTACTCTTCCGCCAGCAGAATGGCAGCTGGAACGAGACTAGAACGAGACCTTCGTTTCAGCGGAGCAAAGCTTGATGTCGTCGCGGCGTGTGTTAGGCCTGCCGTAGGTTCTGTTCACAGCGTCGTACTGGCACGTAAATATTACGGTAAAAATCTTCAAAATACACCATAATGATGAAATTTTTCCACCATTCGCCATGAAATTGCGTACTTAAAAATCTGTACGTCTCACTTTTTAGAAATCCTTCAACATTTTCGACGAAATAATTTAGGACGCTATAGTACACATTTTCCCTTTGCTTATTCCTAGGGTATACCTAATATACACACTACTTAAAATTGCCCAAAAAGCAGAGGGCTTTTCAGGGCGGATTTCCCACTAGGCCCCAGATCTTGAGGGGCTCCGAAAACGTATAATTGGATCACCAGTTTTGTTTTGCTTTTCACGGACCGAAATAAATAAATCCTTAAAGTGACCACTTTATTGTCAGTTGATAATTTACTTTCTCATTTTAAATTTTCGAATTGTTATCGATGTACTTGTTTTGAAAGAAACTGTTAAAATAACCTAGCCTTCCTTTTAGTAGTAGGTGAAACAAGAATTGACGCTTCCCACACTTTTCATTGTTTAGGGCGAATACTTAGCTGGCTGTGATATAAATTACTTTCGTATGACTTCCAGCCAAGAAAAAACATCTGTGTTGGAACTTTTTACCTGTCTTCCCTGAACTGCGACGAAGAGTGCTTGTAGAAATTGTTCTGATGATCCGGGGTGTTTGCTGTTTACTACCTTTTCTCTCTGGGGTAGTATAATCAAGTTCTTCCTTAGCCCTAATCTTCATACACCACCCTAAACCAAAGTAGCTAATACAATCTTTGCTGAAAAAAAGAAAGACGAGCAAAAAAAAAAAAAAAAAAACCGGAACACCCAGAAAGAATCATTAAATCAAGATGAAAATTGACATGAGTAATGCACATGTACAGGAGAGGAAATGATTGCAATTCCACAGCATTTGGGCCACTTATCCGAATAAAACAGTTACAAACGAAGTCAGTAAGTTGTAGCGCCACCTCTCGCTCGGATACAAGCAGAAACCCGGCAAGGCAGAGATGCATACAGTTTACGGATACTGTTCTCAGGTATGGAATGCCAGATGGTGTACAAATTATGGGCCAATTCACTGACATTCCGAAATGGGTGTAGGTGGGGTCCCATCATGTTTGCTCGGTCAGAAATCGGGGGATCGGGCTGGCCTAGAAGGGTGCCAACATTACAAAGACAGGCCCGGGAGAGCTGCCCCGTGTGTGGCCAGGTATTATCCTGTTGCAAAATTATTCGGGGATGTGCTACAGGAGGGGCAACACAACAGGTCCTAGAATGCGTCGACGTACCGTTGAGCCATGAGGGTAGTACGGAGGACTTCGAAGGGTGTCCAGCTATCGTAGGAAATAGCTTCCTAGACAGTCAGATCGGGTCTCCGAGCCCTGTGTTGTTGCACGGTAAAAGCAGGATCCGTGCGCTGGTCATCGGCGCTAAGTGCAAACCATGACTCATCACTGAAGACAACATGACACCACTGGACATTATCCCAAGTCAATCGGGTCCGACACCACTGCAACTGGTGCCTGCGATGCTCTCTGATCAGTAGTAAGCGGCGGATTGGCCTCTTCGAATGTAATCTCTGTGCCACAACTCGTCTGGCAACTGTCTGAATGCCCACTTCCATTCCTGTGGACGACGTAACATGGCCACGGATTGTTGAGAGCGACGAAATCGGTTCTGTTCGTGCGGCTCTCACAGTAGCTCGGATCTCAAGTTCCACCGATGCTCTCGGCCATCAAATGCACGTGTGCCGCTGTATTGTGGTGCCCTGTCCGACCCCTTGGCGCCAACATCGTCCGATTACCGCGTCGCCCCGATCTAAATGCCTGGCGATACGTCGGCTTGACCAACCGGCTTATCTCAGCCCAATTATATATCCTCTCGTAAACCCGCTCGACTTGTCGTGGTGTGAAGGATCCGTCGTCGTGGCATCCTCACAGTCTGGAGGTTAATCTACCAGCAATTCGCTGTCACAATTATCCGGTACATCGACGTATTTTACGACCTGTTGTGTCGCCCTTTACTCTTAATATATCCTTCTCGATGCATGCGGTTCCCATGCTCTGTCGCGGGCCGCTATTTAGTCATTGGTCGTTATTTTTTAATTAATCATTTGCATATTCGGCCCTGAGGTACTTGCATGCAGAGTTTCATTAGGATCAAATGACTTTTTCGGGATGCTTCGTGCTTTCTTTTTTTTACAAAAAGTGTGTGTTTAGGCTGCAAAATAAAGAAATTCGAAAATGTTGCACTGTTAATCTTTTTCTTATTGAATTGTGTTAAAAGAAATTTATGTTGTATTTCAACAGCATTCTCTTATTGCTTTCTCCTCTCATAGTTTAATACTGATAATTATCAAGTATTCTCACCTTTTCTTTTTCTTCAATTGACAACAAATTAACATTTGAAAAAGCAATAAGTTTTTCTTATTGAAGGTTTAACGACCACCGTGAGCAACTCAATGGGCTATAAGCAGTCGCCCGTCCCTAATTTAGGGTCATTGGTTCCAGGGAAGGGAGAGAGCCAGTTTCGTAAGACAAACACAACATCCATGCCTTACCGGGATCCGAACCCGGACCCATCTCGGACGAATGGTCGTAAGCCATCGCTTAGACCCCTGCGCGACCCGGGGGCCAATAAAAGTTTCAATGATACTCTTACTCGGAAAACTGTGGTTCCTACTTTTCCATTTTCAAGCTGAATCTTTTGCGCTTAATCCTTATGCTTCTGTTTCTGATAACTGCGGTGGAGGTATAAAGAAAATCTTAGACCTCAATTTTCTGATGAAGGTAATAAGGAAAAATGTTTTCAAGAAACTCTTCGCCGCCCCGGTGGCGCAGTGGTCTAAGCGATGGCCTCTGATCATTCGTCCGAAAGGGGTCCGGCCGCCCCGGTGGCGCAGTGGTCTAAGTGATGGCCTCAGATCATTTGTCCGAACGGGGTCCGGGTTCGAATCCCGGTGAGGCATGGATGTTGTGTTTGTCTTACGGCGCTGGCTCTCTCCCTTCCCTGGAACCAGTGACCCTAAATTAGGGACTGGCGACTGCTTATAGCCCATTGAGTTGCTCACGGTGGTCGTTAAACCTCCAAAAAAAAAAAAAAAAGAAACTCTTCACAGTCTCGCTTTTTGCACTGACTGATGAAATTCTTACTGTCCAACTTTTTTGGTCCATGACATTTGTCTATGCCATGGACGGCTGAATCTCTTCGATTTAGAGAATCGTTCGCCACAAGAAAAGTCATCCACCCTTTTAAGCGAAGTACTGTGCACAAATTGAAATTTACCCGTATTTTGTAACGTGGAGGACCGGTTGGCAGTGTCTTCAAGTATGTATTTTTATTATAACGTAAAAACAAGGTGATTTTCTAAAGCTGAAGTAATGGAGAAGGCCTGCTTTGTAATTGAAACTTATTCCAGTTTCATGACAATTTATACGAAATGTATTGATAAATTTAGCGAAACTCCATTTTCAGCGCCTTTACTGTTAAATTTGCCAAGTAACTATAGCAACTGAAGATGTACTAATGTAGCCAGTTTTACCAAACGTATCAAACTCAAAAAGAACTTTTGCTGTAACCGAAATGGTCTCTCGTAGCGTAAAGCTGAAATTTAGTAAATTTCCAATTCCAGAACTAAAGGGAAATTTATGAACTGGCAGTGAAATTTATAATGTCCGAAATTTAATAAAATTTTATGTCCTATCATTCGCAGAAATATTTTTTGAAAAATCTGTGAAAACCACATTTTTTGTCCTTCAGTACCTCTAGCAGGAAATTAATGAAGTGATTCAAAAATTTAAGTATTTGAGAAAGAACTGTTAGGCCTAATCTGAGAGGCATAAAAATATTTCTTCACAAGAGAACTTTAATTTATTGAATGTTCAACTTTGACAACAATTAGTCGTAAATTCATAAAGAATATGGGGTATTTAATAAGCCAAACTTAGTGTCCTTTGATTTCCTATTAGCCGCAAATATAATTTGTGAAATATCTGTAAATGTGCACGAACAGTCAAACTGCTTACATTAGCACTGTTTTTAACAAAACGCCCTAATAATTTACGATAGAATCGCATTTCAAAAAGCGCAAAAATACTTTTCTTGACTTCTTTTTTTGTTAATCTGACGGATGAAAATTGCTGAGGCGATAAGGGGAAGGAGGGGCTCCATAATCGTTTAGCGCCTTGGGCCCCAAAAACTTTAAAATCGCCTCTGGGGCTTTTGAATACTGCTAAGGAGCGTTCAAAAACTTACGCACTT
The DNA here is from genome assembly GCA_039090855.1 of Macrothele yani. Lineage (NCBI taxonomy): Eukaryota > Metazoa > Arthropoda > Arachnida > Araneae > Macrothelidae > Macrothele > Macrothele yani. The sequence continues at coordinate 197,767,068 of CM077009.1, forward strand.
AAATTTTAGAGCCTCTCATTGATATATTTCATGTATTATGCACAATAATATTTTGCGAGTTATTTAGAAGTAAACAGCTACTGTTGCTACATTCTCAACACACACTATCACCTATAAATGCATGCAGGGAAAGCTAGAAGCATATCTGCTGCATAAATATTAAATGCACAACTACAATAAAGCAAAAAGGTAATATAAATTTACGTGTCCTATATTTATCTGAAAAAGTTTAAAATAAGTGATTCAAAATGTTACGTTATCATAATTATGACGCTGGTACCTTTCTGCAACTGTATATTAAATTACATCTGTAATTTATCATCATCATCAACCATTATCAATCCACTGCTGGACGAAGGCCTCCCCAAGTTTCTTCCACAACGGTCTGCCTTGTGCCAGTCTCCTCCATGTCACTCCCGCATACTTTCGAATTTCATCCACCCATCTCCCATGTGGTCTTCTTCTAGGTCTTTTCCTGTCCCTTGGAATCCAATCTAAAATTTCGGCTGTCCATCGATGGTCTGTTCTTCTGGCAGTATGTCCAGCCCATTGCCATTTCAGGGATTTAACTCTGATCATGATGTCTTCCACTCTTGTCATTTTTCGGATCCACGAGTTCCTCTTCTTATCTCTCCTGGTTACACCAAGCATGCACCTCTCCATGCTGCTTTGAGTTGCCTGCAGCCTTTGTATGTCTCTTTTAGTTAAGGTCCACGTCCTTGCACATACGTAAGCACTGGAAGGATGCATATATATATGAACACGAACGTATTATCAATTCATAAACAAAATTCCTTTCATCCCCAGCATCACTGTCGTCGTTTAAAGACGTGTCATTTCTACATGGAAATCTGTCTTAAAAATACGTCCTCTTTTTGAATTTTTATGATGGCCTACTTGATGTGTAAGGACTAATAATATTTGAGAAGTACAACACTGCTATTTTCATGCTTAAAAAACACATTGCAACAACAAACCTACACAGGGCCGGCTGGACCATAGGGGCAACAGGGGTAGTCGCCCTGGTCCCCGCGCCTTCAAGGTGCCCCGTAGTTTAGGGAAAAATCATTTACGGTAGAATTTTTTACAAACAATATTTTGTGTGTGTAAGTTTTCGGGTGCGAGATAAAGATGTTTTTTTTTTTTAATTTTATTGCTTCCAATCGCCCCATTTTCGAATAGAATATCGCCCTTCGCCGTACAAATACTGAGATTTGCAGATTTCCATTGATTATTGTAACTACCTTAATATTTTCCGCATTCACAAAATAGCAAATTAAATTTCATCAATTCGTGGCCCTTATTTTTATATATTTCACAATTTGCGTGCAAACTAGATACTTAAATTTAGAGAAATAAAAAAGAACAATATCAAAAGTTGGTTTCGGGCTACACGTGGAGGCCATTTATTCAGTGACTTTAAAAATATTACAAGAAATTCAAAAACAAATGACATATGAGCGCGTATAAAAGTTACAAAAAAGTTTTAAAAATCAAACAAGATCCCTGATTGATTTTTATGCCAATTTGCAATAAAAATAAATCACTAAAACATGTATCAGGGGAAAAAACTATTTATATGAATTTATTTTAGAGGGATCCTGGTTATTCCCTACATTGAAGTATTCACAATACAAAAATTTTCGCTACGCAGGGATCTTTTTATCATTTTGTGAAGAAGTTTTTATAAGAGTCATAATTCAACCTCAACCCCATCTTCCCGGAAAGAAAATCGTAGATTCTAACAGATTTTATTTTCTCTCTCTCTCGGAACTTTCAATCCATATTATAGTCTTTTTCTTAAGCTTAAAGCAAATATTTTTTTGAGATAAACATTTTGTCTTTATGATAGTTTTCGTTATGACGTACTACAGAGGTGAAGCACATGGCAAGACGGAAAAGTTGCAGCTATAAATTTCGTCGGTTAGCTTAATTGTTAAAGCATTCGGCTCCGGAGTAGAGGGATGAGGTTCGTTTGTGTCACAGAAAAAATTTGGGAATTTCACATCGTGTGTGTTCTTTACGGACATTTTTCACGCAACAACTTTATTAAAATATGAAATTTATTTCCTGGTGCCAGAAATAAAAATTTGCTCCGGTGCCCCGCAAAAGCTCCATCCGGCTCCGAACCTATACATCATCGTGATATAGACAGCGGTTTACTCAACTTCTGGAATTGATGGACCGCATCTTTCCAGCGGCATCTGGTGGCCGATTACATCAAGAGTCAACATTTTAGCTGAGGGTTGAATCACCTGTCTATCGTGCACAGTGTCCTAGACCACTGCGACACCGGGAGGCTCCTGAAATACCGACAGCCGATTGTTTTATATATGAATGCTACTATTCTTAGCCCACCAAGTAGTTTCGTACATGTTGTGCAATTTTTGTTTTAATTGGAATCCCAACAAGCAGCAGTTTCGTCAAAAGAAATAAGATTCGTTTTTTTTTTTTTTTATTGGAAGTTTAACGACCACCGTGAGCAACTCAATGGGCTATAAGCAGTCGCCCGTCCCTAATTTAGGGTCACTGGTTCCAGGGAAGGGAGAGAGCCAGTGCCGTAAGACAAACACAATATCCATGCCTGACCGGGATTCGAACCCGGACCCCTTACGGACGAATGATCATAGGCCAGCGCCTTAGACCACTGCGCCACCGGGGCGGCAAGATTTGTTTTGCAGAAATAAAATGTTAAATAATAAATCATATAATTGTTTACTATATTCGTTTATTTGCTTAGTTAACGGAAGTACTTGATGCGCTAATAATTTCATGGTGATTTTAGTTTGAACTGAAACATTGATAAGCATTAATTTTATAAAGGAAAATTAGTTTTTTCTGGAAATAAAATGTTGAATAATATAAGCGAATACATCACCATCTGACATCACACGTAGTTTGGTGGAATACCGCTAGATTCACTTCGATACTTTGTCTTCGTGCTCAGGGTGACCAACTTAGCGATTTTGTCGCCAGATATTGATTTGCGTCTGGTGACAAAATTATCATTCCAGCGACATGTCTCAATACTAGAGAGATCGTTTCTCGGCTATTCTTCCACAAACGGGCACACTCCCGATTTCTCACAGCTGAGACAGTGGAGCTCTAGAACAGCTCCGCGAGCAATCTACTGCTTTCGATCTGGCAACGCTCAGTAAATATTAAGTCGCCCATATTGACCTTTGATAGTATTAAAATTCCATGAAGTTCTCGTTGAATTGGTCTGTTGTATTTTAAAATGCCTCAATGGAATTTGAACCGGCTCGTTAACGATGTCGTACGAGATAGAAAAACGTGCGTATCATGGTGTGAAAGATGTGGTTTGCTACCCACCCTTGAAATAATAAGGAATCACGAATGGCAATAAATATCGATGCTTTTCTTCTTTAATTGTCTTTTGCTATATATTTCTCACAACGTATATAGCGGTAAGATCGTTCATTTTTTTTAGTTCTTTTTCAACATCTCAATTATTGTTTTCATTTAGTACATGAAATATTTTTTTGATGAAACCAACGGTAGTCATCATGATGAATAAACAAATAAGAACAGAATGCAAAGATAACCACTTTGTCAATCCCATAATGTTTACATTCGAATGTAAAGAACAAAAAGATGCGTTGCCAGATCGAAAACCCCGCACGGGGATAACTGGTTTTCCAGTTATTTGGGGAGCGGCGCCCCCACGGCCCGAGCTGACCTTGTGACTGGTCACCATCAGATGTCACGCCACCGCTACTTTTTTATTTTGGTGTTTGCAGGGACAGCTGTTCATCCAGCTGTTGGGAGTCGCGGCCCCACGATCCCGAGCTGGTCTTGTGTCTCGCTTTTTCGTTTTTATTTATTTTCTCCACTGGCTAGTTGCCCGTGTTGTATACTTTACCTAATCGCTACCACGTTATGTACTAACACCCCGGTCTTGTGGTTTTGTTACCCTCCACCACTAACTGATTTATATTAACCGCTCAGTTCGTAGGTTGCTGAGATTCAGTTTAGGTTCCCTGCCAGGATTTGTCTTCTTTAGATTTCTTTTTTTCCTTTTAGTTGGCTTGGGTACTAGACCTACCTGCATGTTTGCCGCGTGCGGAGACCCGTGAGGCGGAAATGGGATGTCTGGCGGCTGAGGTCGCAGGAGACCGGATAAAGTGCCTCCTGTGTACCAACACTCCTCTTCGACCCCGGCTTCGCTGTAAACGGGAGGCTAGAGACTAACCCACCTCTAGTCAGAAGTCTTGTACCAAGTTGTGTACACGGCTTTAGCGGCTTTTTTGTCGTATAGCACGGCAGGGTGAGCCCGGGGGTTGTGGGATCATGCCAAAGGCGTTGGCATGACGGTACCCGGAGGCCGAAGTGTCCGCCGAGTGCGTGTGATCACAGCCAACGGACTATATCTGCAACGTATAAGCTCCAGAACTGTGTCCAGCGTCATTTTCTTGGCTTGCAGACCTCCAGTTCTCCCTTGTAGGGCTCGGTGGTGGGTGGAGTAGTCTGCAGACGAATCTTCCTCCTTTTTTTCCATGGGTAAAAAGAACAAAAACTCCAAATTTAAGTCAAATGACAAAATGATAGTTGACAACGACTGCCCTTCGTCTTCTCAACCTACCAAGTCTCATACCCTTAAACGGTCTTTAGACCTTGACCTGGACCAAGAATGTGGAACCTCTTCTTCGGCGGCTGTACCAGTCGCTCCGAAGCGTCGTCTCCCCTCAATTGCTGTGACTACGCATGCTACTCACTTGCTTGTAGAATCCATCGATCCGAATGAGAGACTGTCCACCAGATCTCCCTTTTTCATTTCTAAAGCTTTGGACGCTGCGGTTGGCCCCTTGAAGTCTGTGAGGAAGCTTCGCTCTGGGGACCTGCTTGTCCAAACTTGCAGTGTTTCTCAGAGTAACACTTTTCTGAACCTCACTAGTCTTCAAGGCATTCCTGTGAAAGTGACACCTCACCCGTTTCTTAACACCTCTCGGGGTGTGATTTCGGAGTTTGATCTCTTGCCATGCAGTGAAGACGAATTCGTGACTGAACTTGCTGATCAAGGTGTTATTGCTGCACGTCGTATGATGTTCCGGCGTGATGGTTCCATGATTAAGTCAAAAAATGTCATCTTGACTTTTGACTCCCCGAAAGTTCCGACAGAAATCAAAGCAGGCTACTTGGTCTGTGCAGTTCGCCCGTACATTCCTCAGTCCTCTGCGCTGTTTCAGGTGCCAGAGGTACGGGCATTCACAACGATTCTGTAAGAGTTCCGCTCGTTGCGCTAATTGTGGCTCCGGTGAACATGACGGGGAAGGTTGCACTTCTGCGGCCTGCTGTGTTAACTGCGGTGAGGCCCATGCAGCTTACTCCCGCAACTGTATGAAATGGAAGGACGAGATGGCGATCCAGCGCCTCAAGACCCTGGAAGGCCTCTCGTACCCTGCTGCCAAGGCCAAGTTGGGTATTCCCAACACCCGACAGCGTAGTTTTGCCGCAGTTGTTAAGTCTCTGCCACAACCCGTGCAGCCCTTTGTTCCGCGCCCTGTAGTTCTCGCAGCGCTTGCCAAGCGATCTACAGCTGACCAGGCGACACAGGTGTTTTTCCCCGAGCTCGCGATTTTTCGACTACCTGATTCTGGGCCTTCTCTTTTGCAGCCGACCCTCTCTTCCAGTTTAAAGCAGAAAGCCTGCACGTGCGGACGACCCGGCCCTCAATCCGCAAAGGTGTGCAGTGTCCATCCAACTGTCTCGGCCTCAGCGAGGTCCCCACCCTCAACCAACATTATAGAGGAACATAGGGGAGGAGAGTGACAGTTCGTCCCCAGCCTCAAACAACTTTGCAGAGGAACATGGGGGAGAAGAGAGTGACAGTTCGTCCCCGCCCTCTGCCAGCATTGCAGGGGAGTGTGGGGGGAGGAGAGTGACTCATCCTTTGTGTAGTTCTGTTTAAAAAAAAAAAATTATAATTATAATAGTCAATTAATAAATTTTTATATAAACCTAATTAACTACCTTGTCTTCACAGCTTTCATCATACTCTTTTTCAACTTTTACCAAGCCTGTCTGCTCTTAATCATTTTCCACGTTTTTTTTTAAAAAATCTGTGGCTGATAGTTCTTGGTCTGGCGCTCTTTGGCCAAACCTGGCCCTTGCGCCAATAAAATCCAACAACCAACCAACCAACCAACCAGATCGAAAACAGCAGATTGCTCGCGGAGCTGTTTTTGCGCTCCGCTGTTTTAGCTGTGAGGAATGAGGAGTGCGCCAAGGAGGTTATATCCACAGATATCACATACAAGAAGCTAGATTGGACACCCAGCCCATGAGGCGTGAGAAGGTAGGCGCCATTTTCAGCGGGTCATCACGATCCATTTAAGCAAGGCTACTTTGCATTAAGTCAAAGAAATACGAGTTTGGTACTGTGATGTTCTATTTATATTGAGATTCAAAGCAGTCAGTACCGATTTAGCGGCGGAAGTTATAAAATTTAAGTAAAAAACAGTAATATTCCTTAGTGCTAACTAGAATGCCAAGGGTCTTGCAAAATATTGAATTATTTCAGATTCGGCCAGGTCTTAAATTCCAGAGAAGACATTCCGGTATCTGCGATGTAAAAAAATATCACGCTGGTTTTAATTTGCTGAAAGATATGATTTTGATGTTCCTTGTTAATGAATGCTTACATTTATTACGCCATTTCGTTGCTATATTGCCCAAATAAATGTGAAATGTTAAAAACTGAAATTTCTTTAGTGCATAACCAGATGAAATATCAAAATTTTTGGTGAAATTAAAAACTTTTTGAGCAAACATAATAAATAAATCAGAATGACAGAGGTAACAGCAGCAAGGAAAAAGATTCACATTATTTCAGTTTTTCTATGTAAAGCATGTGGAGGCCTTTTTTTGGGGGGGTTCAAATCAAGAGTTTGCTGGATTTAATAGCTACTTATTGATTTTAAATAAATTATTATTTGCGTTTACATTATTTTAAATCGTTGCCGCATTACCTTCTTAAAATTGTTTTCTAATAATTTTCTATACTTGCATACAATACCAGCTTTAAATTTTAATATATATATATATTGTTTTCAGCATTGGGCAAGAGGCAAATAAATAACAGCAATTATATTTTTGTCTCTCTGCGTAAGATTTTTATCTGAGGAAGCTTTCACCATGATTTATACAATAACCAAGTCCAAACTATCCTACGCAACGTGCCATGCTCCGCCGCCATCTTGACCCGCTCAATGTGGCTCCATACTTCTCACAGCGGTAGCCCATGCTCAACAGAGCAGACAGCCAATCTAGTCCCTTATACGATATCTGTGGTTATATTACTGGAGACACCACTGGCTCTGCCGCCATCTTTTTCTTCTTTTTTTCTACACTTTTTCTACAGTTGCTGCTTGGATTCCAAACGGGACGGTCGCACGTTGTGTGGTCTCCCGCCAGTTATCTGTCTCTGCAACTTTTTGCCTCTTCGGAAGATTTCTTTCGTCGCATCTTAGATAGTTTCTGGGTTACCAGTCTATTGTAATCAGTCCGGTTAGGAGATCTTTTAGTAGCTAAGCTTTTTTCAAAGCTCTATTAAAATTTTTCCGAATCCACTTCTCTTCGTATTGCTGTTGGCACACCGTTGAAAATTTCGTTGCGCAAAAGGATTGCCGACGCTGAAGATGCAGGAATAGAATCTGATGCTGAACAAGAAGTTCGCCGTTTCATCCCCCCTATAACTCGAATCTGCAGCACAACTGAGGAAGAAAATGGTCTTAGAAGATCCAGGAGGATAAGGTGTTTACCTCCTGAGTTGAACACCAGTGTTCAAAAAAAGACCAGAAAAAGTAAGAAGGTAAGTATGAGGTCTTTGGAACCTCAGTTGTCGGGTGGAGATACCGACGGATTCCCCTCTGGGGATGGTTTTTTTATGAAAAAGAAAAATAGATCAGATAATCCTGCGGGACCTGACTATTTTAAATTGTCGGGTGGAGATACCGACGGATTCCCCTCTGGGGATGGTTTTTTTTTTAGAAAAAAATAGATCAGATAATCCTGCGGGACCTGACTATATAAAAAGACCTGACAGTGCTGCGGCATCAGGCTATTCCTGTGAGATTTTTCGCAAAAATAGTGTGAATTTGCGTCAGTCTACGGAAAAAAAAGGCCCTTTTTGGAGCCGACTAAAAAAATTTTCAAAAAAGAATTGGCCATTTGTACACTGCAGGAAAATGAAACGCAGTTAGAAAAGACGGGAACACAAATTCACAAGAGTAAAGCTGAGCTTTACGACAAAAAAAATTGAAACACAAAAAAGTTTCAATAAAAGTGAGGAAAAAAGAAAGGTTCGTAATGAACAGCCTCACGCACTGCAAAGAAAGCAGTGACAGCTTCAAAATACAGGAAGCAAAAAAAGACACAGAATTATTAAAAACAGACTCAAATAAATATCTCCGTAATATTAATTTATTACACAGAGAAAAAAAAAGTTGTCCTTAAAAGCAATGCACAGAATTCTGTGCTAAAAGAAAGAATTGAAAAACATCGCAAAAATTTCCAAAACACAAATGTCACAGAGAAATTGATTGCTGATGTTGACAAATATCTAGGCGAGAAGGAAAAACAGAAAAAAAGGCCCTTTTAGGAGCATGGGACAGAATTCTGTGCTAAAAGAAAAAATTAAAAAACATCGCAAAAAAATTCCAAAACACAAAAGTGATAGAGAAATTGATTGTTGATGTTGAAAAAAATTTAAATGAAAATGCTACGCATAAGCAAAAAAAACTGGTTACTCCAACCGTGGAAAAACCAAAATATTTCGCTGGCAGGCTTAGCAAAGAAACTAAAGAGGCAGAAAAAAATAACTGTAATGAATAGGCACAATTGCAGTATGCTAATAACAACGATGAAGAAATGCTTCGGTTAAATGCTGTTGCTAGTGCCCAAGATAGTATTACTGTTAGCAGCATAGCCGTAGAGAAAGATGTCTTAAAAACAGACAAGGAAGAGAACAGGGAAAAGATGCCTCTTAAGTGCACCACCTTTGCCTTTCCCATTTTCTCTGAGGAAGGGGGAAAAACCGGCCCATTTAGGAGCCGTTCATTTTCATTTTCCTCCTTCTCTGAGGAAGGGGGGGGAAACGGCCCGTTTAGGAGCCGTTCTTTTTCTGAGGATGAAGGTTTAATAACGGAAACAAATGGCCTTAACATTCTAATTTGGAATGCGCAGGGTATCAAAAGACAACACAGAGAATTTTTAGCCTTACCTAAAGTACAAAAAAATTGACGTTGCGTTAATTAATGAATCATGGCTAAGCGAAAAAATTCAATTCAAGATACCCAACTACAAGGTTTATAGAAAAGACAAAACCACCAAAAGCGGCGGAATTTTGATTGCGGTTGTTGATAGATTAGAGCAAAGTGAAACACCTTGCAACACTGAAGATGGTCAAGAAGCCCACTCAGTTATAATTAAAACCAAAAATAACCCGATCAAGCTTACGGCCTTTTATAATCATCCGTCACATACGGTTACCAGTGAAGCTCTGGACAAGCTTTTTGAAGAAGACATCCCCACCATAGTAGCAGGGGATTTTAATAGCAAGCACCGCTATTGGTACTGTCCTAGAGCTAATAAAAGTGGGAACAATATTTTCAGATATCTCTTAAATAAAAATATTGATCTGGGGGCTCCTTCCGAGCCCACCAGAACAGCGTTAAGAGGAACTAGTAATGTGCTAGATTTTGCGCTATTCAAAAATAATAGATATTATTATGAAATCTATACTGCAGCAGCGCTCTCATCTGATCATAACCCCGTTCATCTACAGCTTTTTACTGACAAAACTGTAATGGTAACACCCAAAATGGTCACGAACCTAAAGCAATTCACTGAAAAAATTAAATTAGTATCACCTCCAGAAATCGGAGATTGCAATAGCAAAGAAGAAATTGACAATGCTATTGAAACCTTTAACCTTGCCACTAAAAAGGTTATGGAGGCTTGCCAAAGAAAAAAGAAACCCGTATTTCTTACCCAAAGAAATATTGGATCTTATTAAGGAGAAAAATAGGTACCGCAGTAAATGGCAAAGAACCAGAAATAAAAGATTTTATGACCTTTACTGCACCCTTAACAGGCAAATCAAAAGAGATATCAGAAAGTTTGAAAACGGTTCATGGGGTCAATTATTAGAGAAAGCACATATTGACTACTCTGAAAATTCGAATAAAAAAAATAAAATGACCCTGTGGAACCTTACTTCAAGTTTGCAAAATAAAAATATCAGATTACTCCCACCTCTCCAGAAAACAGATGGGACGGTTGTTAGAACCGATGAAGAAAAAGCAGAAATTTTTGCAAACTCACTAGAAAAACAGTTTAAAATAAATGATATCCCTGACACTGATGTAGCCACTAAAATGAAAAAGGCCCTGGATACTTATTTTAAACATGCAGAGGATGTAGAAAATTCTAGAGTCATCGCCCAAAGTGCACAACTCTATGTAGAATTTACTAGTAAAAAAAAACCTGTATTAACATCCCCAATTAAAAGTAAACAGAAAGGCTCTTCTAAAAAAATAGAAGCACAAGGCATAGAAAACAGCAGCCAAAAGTAGAAAATGCTACGGCCTCTTTTACGTCCGATAGACAAGTTAAAGGTGCTACGACCTCTCGCGGGTCCGGAACGCCAGAAACTGAAAAGATAAGAAATAAAAAAAGGCCTTTTAAGGGCCAAAAAAAAATTTTTGTTCCTCCTGACTTTGAAAAACCACTACCCATCAGTGAAAGAGAAGTTAGGTTTCACATTAATAACCTTAAAAATAAAAAGGCACCAGGCAAAGATGGCATAAATAATAAAAATATGAAAACATTACCGGAAGGGTATGTGCAAACCCTTACTAAAATATACAATTGTGCCATTAAATTAAATTATTTCCCGGATGATTGGAAGACAGCAGAGGTAATTTTATTACCCAAGCCAGGTAAAAACCTGGCAATTCCTGAAAATCACAGACCGATTTCGTTGCTCCCAACCATGGGAAAAATCTTTGAAAAAATTATACTTGTTAGAATGCAACAGTTCTGTGAAGAATACCCAGTTATTCCATTTATTCAAGGAGGTTTTCGTGACAAACACTCCACGGTGCACCAGCTCTCGAGAGTTACTGAAAAATGTGCAGAAGGAATAATGAATAAAAAGCACACAGCGGCTATTTTCCTGGATGTAGCTAAGGCTTTTGATAAATGTCCACACGAGGCAATTATCTACAAACTAATAGCACATGACTTCCCACCGTGGATTATTCATATAATCAAATCCTATCTTAAAAACAGAACATTTTGTGCAAAAATTAATGGGAAGATATCTTCAAAAAAAATAATTGAAGCCGGTGTTCCACAAGGCAGTGTACTTGCTCCTACGCTATACTCTATTTTTACTTCAGATTTTCCGAATTTGAACAACAGGAATCTGACTACAGCACTTTATGCTGACGACACTGCACTGGCCTATACTTCCATGAATAAAAATCAAGCAACATTTATGTTGCAATACTATGTGGAAAAACTGGAGAATTACTTCCTAGACTGGAAAATTAAAATTAATACTGACAAGACACAAGCAATTCTGTTCTCCCGTAAAACATACAATTACAATCCTGACTTTGAAATTGAATTGTATGGTAAAAAAAATACCTTGGGTAAAGGATGTCAAATATTTAGGCCTCATTATGGATCATAATCTGAATTGGAACAAGCATATTAAAGAAACCCTGGCTAAAGCTCTTAAATTAAGAGGATGTCTCCAACCCATAATTAAAAATAAAAGGCTTAGCAAAAAAAAATAAAACCTTGTTATGGAAAGCATGCTTCAGCCCGGTGATTACCTATGGCTGTCCTATCTGGGGTAACTGCAGAAAGCAGCAAAAAAATAATATTACCTCGTTTCAAAATAAAATTCTTCGTATGATGGTGGGACTAGATGGAAAAACATCCAATAATGCTATCCGTAGTATGCTAAATATCAGCTCTATACATTATACTATGTATGATCTAGCGCAAAGGTATTACGAGAAAGCCAAGAAACATCCCAATCCTCTTGTCAGGGAGGCCCTTAATTATGTTGTCAATAATACTGACAAATTTAAAAGAACCGAAGGCTATTTTAAATAAAATTCCTGAAAAGAATCCAGTTCACAGTTATACTTCCAAAAAAATAAAAAATAACTGGGACTAAATTGAAATTATTCGTCACACGTAGGACGAAAGCAAAAATTGAATAGCAGTTTTGGGTAAAAAAGGGCCATTTTAGGAGCCGAGCAAAATGTTGCATAAAAGATTTATCTTTTTTGTACTAAATATCTCTGCCCCTAAAAAACAAGGTGTTGTTGGTCTTGTCTTTTATATTAAAATTTGCTGTTGTTTTTTCCTGATTAAAAACAAAATAAAAATAAAAAACGGCTCTTTTAAGAGCCGAGCAAAATGTTGCATAAAAGACATCTTTTTTGTACTGAATATTCTGCTCCTAACCAAACAAGGTGTTGTTGGTCTTATCTTTTATATTAAAATTTGTTGTTGTTTCCAGATTAAAAAAAACAAAAAACAACAACAACAATAAACGAAAGAAAAAAAAACGGCTCGTTTAGGGGCCGAGCAAAATGTTGCATAAAAGACATCTTTTTACGCACTAGTTCTGAAAAAAAAATAATAATTAAACAAAACAGGACTATTTTTTTCCGCTGTTGCACATAATTGTGCAACAAGCAGGCAAGTAGCGAAGGGAAAAAAAATGATGAATGATTGGCCCATAAACTAACGGCTTCCTAAATAAGGAATAAAAAAAAACCCTGGTTGTGGCTTTTTTTTTATTTCTCGGTTGTTTACTCAAAATGAGTATCTTGAACCTCGATCGGTGTAATATAGTGATCACACCACCTCAGCTATGGTTACTCTGACATGCCCACATGTGAAGAAACCATGTTAAATGAAAAAATGAGGAAAAAAAAAAAGGCTCTTTTAAGGGCCGTACTCTGTTTTTCAAACATGTGATCACACCATCTCAGCTATGGTTACTCTGACATGCCTGTCAAGAATCAACAAAAGTAAACCTGTGAAAAAATCCTGTAAACCAATGGGGAAAATCTTTTTCTCATTGGCTGGCGAAAACACTGAGCAAATGGCCAGTTTTGTCTTACCCGGTGTTCAAGACGATTTTTCTCTGGGAAAGATGTTCTGTGTGTGATTTTTTTTTTTCAGGTTCCCCTTTCCCCGTGTCCTTTCCTTCCTTTCCCCCTGTACTCTTCTGTGGCACAGGTGTACCGGGCATTTTTCTGCGGAGAGAAATATCACTTGAAATGGCTTGTTGTTACAGGTAAGTATGTAGGGCAGCTTACAACTTCACTTCTTAACGGGTAACCGTCTACTCCCTCTCCTCTAATATTTCCATACTTTTCTTTCGTACTATTCTATCGGGGAAATCTGTTCCCAAATATCTAATATTCCTCTTTTTCACCTGACAAAAGGCGCAGAGCGCTGTGGGCTCGGGTCTCTCAACCTCAGATAGGAAATTTCTCTCTTTCTCGGCTCTGCCGCCATAGGTCATAGCTAATCTGTTATGTGACTTCACAAGCAGGCAAAACTGAACTAAACTATACCGTTGATGAAACAGTAAGCTTGTATATCATTGATAAAGATTATTGAATTACTCATTTGATCTGTTTATACGCTTAGAAGCTTTTGTTCCATTGGTTTCCAAGCAGCTTCTCTTCTGCGGCTGCGTCGTGCCTGCTCATGACATCATTTGCAGCACGGACGGTGACTAATGGCGGCCAATGCTGCGTGGATAGGAGTAGTGTCTCCAGTAATATAACCTCCTTGGAGTGCGCCCGTTTGTGGAAGAATACCCCTTTCTCATATAGCGAGAAATCTGGAGTTTTTTGTCTTACTCTCCGCTTTTGTCAAATTGCTACATTAACCGTGAACGTCCACTTCAATGGTTCCAGCTACAAGACCGCGACCGGGTAGTTTCCATCAGTACTGGTAGTTACTACAGGGAAAAGTACTTGAATCCAGGAAATTCTGACCTGCTGAAAAGCTTGATAGGGAAAAGAGAATTTTTGACTGAAGTAAGGAAATTCCAGAGAATTTTGTGAGTATTGCATGGCCGACTAATATTTTCCTTTTGTTGCATTTTTTCTCTAATATTATTACTTGTGGCTGTCCCACCCAAGTTCAAAGTAACAGTAGCTGTTACAGCAGCCTACTTAGCTTCAACCCAAAGTAACCGTTACTATTTCAGTGACTCAATTCGTCCGCACGTGCGTGTTCAGCGACTTATAACCGGCCTGGCTTGGTTTCTTCTTTGTTGGGTCTCTAAGGCAAGGGTGAGTAGGAAAGCATTCCCCCTGCTAACAACTGATAACCAATGTCTCGTTTGATGTTTTGTTTATTGTATTGTGTGTTCCTCAGTCATAAACGGTGTAGAATCAGTTATGAGTAATAACAAACTTGACATCAAAGATATTGTGCATAGTGATGAATTGCCGCCCCGGTGGCGCAGTGGTCTAAGGTGATGGCCTCTGATCATTCGCCCGAACGGGGTCCGGGTTCGAATCCCGGTGAGGCATGGATGTTGTGTTTGTCTTACGGCACTGGCTCTCTCCCTTACCTGGAACCAGTGACCCTAAATTAGGGACGGGCGACTGCTTATAGCCCTTTGAGTTGCTCACGGTGGTCGTTAAACCTGGAATCAAAAAAAAAAAAAAAATAGTGATGAATTAAGTGGTACCATCCACTAGTAGAACCTGATCGTCAATAAAAGATACCCCTTCAACAGTAAGGAAAAGTGTAACCACCCCCATCAAGAAACGGAAAACAAGAGGGGAGCTTACAAGTGAAGAACAAGATAAAGTGAAATATGTTAAAAAAATTCAGGGATGAATAGCTAAGTGACGAACATTTTAAATGTTGGCTCTGCCGCCCCGTTGGCGCAGTAGTCGAAGCAATGGCCACTGACCATTCGTCCAAAGGGGTCCGGGTTCGACTTACGGTGTGGTATGGGTGTTGTGTTTGCCTTACGCCACTGGCTTTCTCCCTTACCTGGAGCCAGTGACCCTAAAGTGGAGACGGGAGACTCCGAGCCTATTGAGTTGCATACGGTGTTCGTTAAATCTCCAATAAAAACAAAATGGTTCCAACCTTTAGCAGAAAATAATGCATGATGTAAATGCACGGCTTGCAGTTGCACTATACTTTGTGGCAGAAATGAGCTCATAAAACATGCTAACACTGAGAAGCATAAAAAAAAGTATGAAAGCTATAAAGGGATCACCAGAAGTTGAGAGTTTTTTCCAGATGCAACGAAATCCAAATGACTCGTATGACTATTAAGTCAAAAAGCAGAAATAAAACTTGTTGCATTTTTTGCTAGTAATAATGTGGCATTTCAGGTAGTTGAACAGTCCGTTCCTGTTCTCCAAAGTGCATTTCCTGACGCCAAAATCCTAAAAGATGTGAAAACTGAACTGCTTGAACTTTTGGAGATTGATGCTTCAGATGCGTCTGCTGATAAAATTTACATAGCATTCAAACAATCCCTGGATAATAATGAAGATCCACTGGAGAAACCTTGTAGGCATTGCATCTGTGGGAGCTACTGTCATGATTGGACAGAACAATTCCTTTGTAAGATGATGGCGCGTTCATGTTCCAGGAGTAAACGGTTTACGTTGTGTTTGCCACTCAGCAGCACATGTACCTAGCAAGGCTTGTGAGAAACTTTCAAGAACCTCGGAAGAACTTATTCTGCGCATAAGCACATACTTGTATATTTCCTCCAGTGCCAAACAATGTTGCCAACTGGTTGATATTCAGAGTTTTTTCAAAGACTAAGGAAATATTAAAATTAGGTCACACAAGATGGTTAACTTTATTTGAGTGTGTTGAGAGGATTTCATAGAACTGAGATGCTTTGAGATTGCTGCATTTGAGGATAAGGTAATAAGTTCAGAAAAATGCTATCAGAGCTGAAAAATGAATTTAACAAATGTTACTTCCTGTTTTTGAAGTTTGTTCTGAAGTACTTCCATACTTTTAAAGCGTTTCAAGGGAGATCTGTCCTCATCCATATTCTGGCCAAATCATCAACTATTCTCTTTAAGCAGCTATACCAGAACTTACAGCGGAAAAACTTCGTTGCGATGATGTAAAAGTAGCACATCCAAGGAATGTCCTTCTTCTGAAAAATTAATACTTAGGTCAAGAGTGTGAGACACATCTGAAGACATTTCCAGACATGTCATAAGTAAATGAATTTCAGCAAAATTGTTTAAAATTTTACATAACAGCTGCTGAAGAAATTCAGAAAAGACTTCCTCTGTAAAGTGAATTTCTGCGTGAAGCCAAATTCATCCATGGTAATGTTTGTCTCTATCCATTTGCCGGTGATCTCAGTATTTCAAAAGTGTGCGAAGCTTTTAAGGAAGCTATAGACATTAATGATGTGAACATAGCATCGAGAAATTTACCCAATGCGTTCCAGTCAGAGGAAGTTGAGGCAATGAAACAGATGAATTTGTATGAAATGTTGCACACAATCTCGAACAAAACGAATTTCACTGGAACTTTTTGCTTTGGCAAAAACTTGTGCTCACATTGCCCCATTCCAATGCTGAAAAGGAGCGCATTTTTATCATAGCTTCTGATGTCAAGACAAACGAGAGAAACAAGTTTAGTGGTGAGATTTTAAACGCTGTGTGAATCACACGATCTAGTTTTGGTGCAAGGCCTATAGGTTGCACAAACTTCGAAGTTACAGATGAACATATCAAGCTTCACAATGACCATTAACTCTATGGATTTACGGAACAACTAGTGAGAGAAATCAGATATTTAATATTTTTAACAAGTTTTTCAGAAGAATAAATAAAAATGACACCATAAAAATGTTTTAAATAAAGGAAACAAGAAGAAAATCTTTAGAAACTGCTTATGTATTATATAGTGTATACAATTTAGTATATATCATGATCATTGTCAACCATTATCAATCCACTGATGGACGAAGGCCTCCCCAAGTTTCTTCCACAACGGTCTATCTTGTGCCAGTCTCCTCCACGTTACTCCCGCATACTTTCGAATTCATCCGCCCATCTCCCTTGTGGTCTTCTTCTGGGTCTTTTCCTGTCCCTTGGAATCCAGTCTAAAATTTCAGCTTTTAGACTGTATTTACAAGGGTGAAGTTCTTACTTTCCGAAAAAAGAAATTCCAGGGAATTTTCGTTGTCTAAACGGGGATTTTGGCAACTGACTACCTGCTATCACTGGTTTTCACAAAGGTCTTTGGGTTTCCATGTAGTATCTGCAGTGCAGAGAGACGGCAGCAGGACTATCTGGTTTATGAGGAAGACTTCCTTATTTTATGGTGGGCTGACAATGTTCCCCGACCACAGCATTCACACTCCCCTCTTGGAACATTGTGTCAATTTGGGTGTGAGTTGTGACTGTGTATCGGTGTCTGGTGAATACATACCGTTCAAGTGAGATTTCTCGCCGTAGCCAAAATCTGGACCATGGAATATTAAAACCAAGGGTCAACGGAAGTGGGAAGGTCCTGACAAACATATGGCTGAGTCATAAACTCTAAGCAGGTAATTTTGTTATTTTTACGTTTTATTGTAGTTTTGTTTCTTCACATGTATATGGTTTGGGTTGGTTTGTGACATTGTCAGGTCTCATTTCTGTGTCTGCAGCAGTTGGAAAAGAAAGCTATTTTTCTCTTCTCAAACACAAATGTTCATTTGATACTAAGTGTGATCAAAAGGGTGTTTTTCTTTCTTTTTTGGTCGTCTTCCATATTTAAGAAGTAGGTATTGTAGAACACGCTAAGTTACGTATAAAAGTATAATGAAAATATATTTCAGCCATTACTAGGGCCTTCATCAGTGAGGTAGTCGCACTGATGAAGGCCATAGTAATGGCTGAAATATATTTGCATTAAACTTTTATTCGTCACTTAGTCTGTTCTACACTACCTACTTCTTAATTTGTTTGTTAGTTACGTGCATTGCCTACCACTCATTTATGTCTTCCATAAATTCTTGAACCCTGGGTAAAACACAGTATACTCAAAAATATAGGAAGGAATGGTTTAAGGATGATAAATTTAAAACATGGTTGATGGAAATTCAAGGGGATAGTGCTAAGTGTTTCTGCAAATTTTGTAAGTGTCATTTATCTCCAAAATTCTCTGATTTAGAAAAACACATGGGTACTGCAAAGCATAAGAAAGTAGCAGAAGGGCTGGGTGAAAAATTGCAGTGGAAGCCAATAACATCTAGCTTTACTCCACTAAATAATGAGGCCAAAGTAGGAGGGAAGCCTGTATATTGCTCAGCACAGTTCCTTTAGAAAGGTGGACACCTAAGTGAAATGTGCAAGGGAAGCTTTAAGGGTGGCAAATGTACACAATCTTTGAAATTGCACAGAACCAAGTGTAGACCAGTCATTCGAAATGTACTTGCACTACATTTTGAAACTAATTTGAGAAAAGATATTGCAGAACAGCCATACAGCATATTAGTAGATGAGAGTAATGACATCTCTGTCAACAAGTTATTAGCTGCTACAATTCGTTTCTATTCAGTGCTGAAAAATTACATCGTAGTTACTTTTCTTGATTTCGCTGAATTACCTGATGGCACAGCTGATAGCATCTGCAATGCTGTTAAAGAGATGCTTTACCAAAAGCGACTGGATATAAAAAAGCTTGTAGCCGTTGGAACTGACAGTGCATCAGTCATGCTTCATGTGAATTTCTTCCAAGCCATTTACAATTTCTCATCAAGGAGACTTATAACTGGTTTTCCCAGTCGGCACTTCGCCAGTCTGTATACAAACAATTATATTGTTCAATCAATGACGATAAATCACCGTTAAAGATTCCACAGGTAAGTCAGACAGGATGGTTGTCTATAGAAACAGCAGTATCAAGAATACTGCAGCAATGGGAAGAATTTAAAACACATTTCAGTATTGCTCACTGTACGGAGAGGTGCTATACAGCAGGCCAGTTGCACATGATGTATGCTGACAAGCAAAACTATTTGTTTCTTCTTTTTCTTCAACCCATTTTAGGTGAAGTAAATACAGTTAACTTAAAATTTCAGTCTGAAAAGCAAGACCCAACTAATTTGCTTGATGATGTGATTTTCTTATTGAAGTCTTTGTGTGTAAAACTTTTAATGCCTGGAATGAAATTCGATGTTTTCTCAGTAGTGATTGAAGACCATTTGGATCCTTCCCCCTACTTAGGTTACCAATTTGAACTTGAAATGCATACTTCCAGAAAATATTGAAAAAAATATGTGAAAAAAATGTGTTCTGTTCTTGAAGGAACTAGCCCAGCTAAGGAAACGATTACCATCAAACACTGAGATTTTGCAACACATGTCTTTGTTATCTGCATCAGAATGTTTAAGACCACTGAAGGCTTCTGTTGTAAATTTAGCAGCACTTTTTAATTCCGATGCATCTATATTAAAGCACATTGAAAGGCAATGGCGAAATTTGTATTGTGTCTAATAGACTGAAGTGCATGACACTATAAAACTGTGGTGTGAAATAGCATCATACTAGGGCTCAACAGGAGAAAATCGTTTTAAGGAAATTTCTGATTTGGCGGCACATGTTTTAACACTTACACATTCGAATGCAGATGTTGAATGAGTTTTCAGTTATGTGAATGATGTAAAAAACAAAACCAGAAATACAATGAAAACTGACGCTTCAGTCAGTATACTCAACATAAAGTTTGGTTTGAAATGTGAGGGTAAGTGTAGTCATGAATATGAGCTTCCAAAAGACGTAGTTGAAAAAATTGGCACAATGGCAACTTATGACAGATTTACCGAGGGTCAATAGTCATCTTCTCAGATGCCATATTCAGACGATGAATTTGAAAACTTTAGTGCAGACTGACTGATAAAACACTGTCTTTATTTGTGTACTGTAAAATTGTTCAATTTTCTTACAAAGCTAACCTGAAGATAAATTTATAAGTCCAAACTTGTAAATTATACATTGATGACAGGACGATGATGAGCAAAACACGTAACAATATTAACAAATAAAGGTAACTTGATCACGCTAGTTACGTAAAATGAAAACTTTTACAAAATGTTCGTAAGTTGGAAGCTTTCGACCTTATCTTAGGTCTTCATCACGCCAATGGAGGACTAAGATTGTTGCCAGATTCTACATAATTACTTAGAGGCGTGCTGTCTCCGTACGATATCATCAAACCAACATCTCTGACTGTACAATAAAAAACTTTATTTACAATAAAAGACATGATTTTAAAATATTTAAAAAATGGCAAGATCTTTCGGGGCTACAATAGCACCCGTCCTCAGGCCACCCAACAGTGCCACAAAGCATAGGGAAGTGCCGCAATATATAACCAGTCTCCCCCGCGAGACCCACAAGACATTTGTTCAAAAACCGCAGGTGATGCCAATTGAGAAAACAGCAGAACAAAAGTAATATGTACAAATAATATAATCGATTAATTAAGGTCCTCTTCTTCAGTTTTTTGAATGGGAGAAGTAATTATTTTCTCCATTGTCTAGGAACAAAAACAGGTAAGTCCAAGTTACAACAGGTATTACCATAAGAGATTATATACAGACTCTCGGTAAAAAAGACAGTTTGTTTGTTTACATTGGAGGAGAGTACTATTGTATTAGGCCAATC
Source organism: Macrothele yani (assembly GCA_039090855.1). Lineage (NCBI taxonomy): Eukaryota > Metazoa > Arthropoda > Arachnida > Araneae > Macrothelidae > Macrothele > Macrothele yani. The sequence continues at coordinate 197,787,794 of CM077009.1, forward strand.
GGGAGAGTAACCTCCCTGGCGAACAGCTGTAGTAAATGAAGTAGAAATGCAGTCAGTTCGAAGTGCATATTTATGTTCAGACAATCTAATGTTCAGACTTCTAAGGGTAGAACCTATGTAGTATTTGATATCTTCGTTAGGAGCCGAGGGAAGCAATGGGATACGATATATTCCTGCTTTATTCAAAGTGGCAACTTTATCTCTGTCGTTACGTATGGTAGAAAAAATGTTTTTGGTGCAAATTCCAAATATAATATTATATTTATTACATACCTTCCGCAATATAGAAACTACGGGAGGGATGAAATCAACTTTACCAACGTATATAGGGGGAACGACTTCCCTTGACAACGTCGTAAATCTTAGTCTTTCAAATTTCTGTAGAAGTTCCCGAAAGAAGCAGGCGGGATATCCAAATGATATGGCCATGTTCTGTATAAGAGCTAGTTCGTCCTGACGTATCTTACGGGTAGAGGAATGAGTAAATGCTCGTTTAATTAAAAACGTAAGGCTGAAGCTTTGTGTTCCGGGGGTGCGAAGAGATAAAAGGTATCAGACAAGGTGTGAAGGTCGGTTTTCTATAGACGGATAATTTGATAAGGTTAGAAGTCAAGTCACGAGTTAATAAAATGTCCAGAAAGGGTAATATACCATTTTGTTCAAGTTCCATCGTGAAGGTGATAGTAGGATATTGGTTGGACAGACATGTGGTAAATTCGTTCAGAAGTACCATGGAGTGAGGCCAGAAGACCAACATATCATCCACGTATCTTAAGAGGAGTGCCGGTTGATTCGTGAATTGGCTCAGAACTTTATCTTCCAATGACTGCAGTAAAATTTCGGCCAAAACAGGGGAGAGGGGAGACCCCATTGGTGCCCCTCCATTTGTTGGTAGAATTTGCTATCAAATTTGAAATAAGAACGTTTTGCAACCAATTTCAAAGCAGAAATGATTGCATCAACCTCCAAAGGGGAAATTGAGTTATCAGCAAGCAATTTCCCTTCAATAATCGAGTGGACTACTTCAAGTGGAACATTTGGAAACAGAGACACTACATCAAGAGAAGCCATAACAAATGAGTTTCCCTTGGGATCAAAAGATTTTATTCGCGTTAATGCCTGAGTAGAACTATTAATGGAAACTGAAGAATTTGCTATAAGTGGTTTTAAGTAAGTTGCTAAAGCTCTCTCCAGTGTACGGGTGGGGCTAGCATACCCAGAAATCAACAGTCTGAGGGAGTGGTCAGGTTTGTGGGTTTTGATTTTCCCGAACAACTCAGGGACTCTTGTACCTACAGGAGGCTTCATTTTAGTAGAAATGGACTTAGGCAAGAGACCCCGGTTCCTGAGTTTACTTAACTCAGCTACAGTCGCATTTGTCGGGTCAGAGCGAAGTATCCGATGTGGAATCAGAGCTATTGCTTGGTACATCTTATTGTAGTAATCTTTGCGATCTAATAAAATAATTTGCTGGGACTTATCAGCGCTAATGATTGAGAGATCCGGGTTTCGAGAAAGTTGTAACAATTGGTTGCGTTCATATTTTAGAACTGAAGAAGGTTTATCAGAATTTGAAAGGGAGTCAGCTAAGGCATAACGAGTGATATCTTGTTCCTTCTCTGGCAAGGCCCCAATGACATTCTCTATCTGAGGTAAAGATTGAAATGGTCGAAAAGTTAAAACTGGATAGCTGAACTTGAAACCACGATTGAGGGCCGAACGTTGAATATCAGATAACACTATGGAGCTATAGTTGATGAAAGAATCAGGTAAATCACGATTAGTGGTTCTGTAGCTGAAGTTCTTAGGTTGGAACAAGTGAGGGCGTGTAGAAACCAGATTGCATAATTTACGAGTGTGTCCTTGATTCATGGTGTTTATTAAAGTCTGTATAGTGGTAAAGAAAACCAACAAAGTCTTACCTAATAAAATAGGATGGGAAAGTCTGGATAGTTGAGTATAAGCATTGTAGGATTTAAGGTTTAACAAGTCCAGGTAACTTCTTTTTCTCCTTATTTCTTTGGTTAGTCGTTTTTGTTGAGCATTAACAATTACGTGTGCATCCTGTTGAGATATGGCAAAGGTTCGTATTAGCAGGAACTTGGGCACCACACCGAGTGAACGGCAGTTGAGTAGAAAACTAAGGTGAGTCTCACAGCGGGCTAGTTTCCGTCGGATGTTACAGAAGGTCTTGGTTGCAGCTTCCATGCTACGTGCGCTTTAAAGTGCTACAGATTCTACCAGAATCCCTCACACATAGTATCACAAGGTTTGCAGCTAAAAAGAGTAATACTTGTTAAAAATTCGTACGTATAGGAGATAATTACTTAGGCGTGCTGTCTCCGTATGATATCATCAAACCAACATCTCTGACTGTACACAAAAAAACTTTATTTACAATAAAAGACATGATTTTAAAATATTTAAAAAATTTTTTTTATTGTACAGTCAGAGATGTTGGTTTGATGATATCGTACGGAGACAGCACGCCTCTAAGTAATTATCTCCTATACGTACGAATTTTTAACAAGTATTGCCAGATTCTACATTTGAATTTTTCCTATTTTTGTTGCCAAAACTTAGAATTGATCTCCAGATCATCGGAATGTAGAGAGGAGATTCGGAATTGCAAGTCAGTGAGTTGAAAATAATTTCCAGGCTTTCACGGTAACGGAGGGCAAAACAATTGTCAAAAGAAGCAATTCGTTGTGCTTCGTTCCAGTGGGGAACTGCAGATGTCTTCCATTGTCAAAATAGACAAGGCAGTATTAGGATTGGCTTTCAAAACATCTTTTTTATGTTCTAAAATTCTATGGTTAGTGCTCCTGTATGTGCTTCCAATGTATAAGTTATCCCCAGTTGAAGAAGAGATAGGAATGCAGTAAACTCCTGGGAGGTTGAGGCTTTCAACTTTGTCCCTATCCATTTGTAGAAGTTTCAAGATGTTTGGGGTAGATTTAATGGCAAGATGGTAACCAAAACTTCTAAAAAGAATCTGTAACTTATAAGCATAGGAAGGATGGTAAGGAACAGAACCACAGAATTTCAGGTCTTCTTTCTTTTAAGGAAGGAGGCATTCAATTTTCGAATGGTTTTCATATTTCTTTATGAGGGAGTTGACTGTAAGAGCAGGGAAACCATGAGAGAGGGCTATTGTAGAAATTTTGGAGAGTTCTTCTTGAAGAGAGAGTTGGTTGTTGCTAATGATATGAGCCCTGTGGATGTAGGACTTCAATGCTGCAAGCTTGTAGAGATGCAGGGTGAAAGATTTATTTGTAGGGAATGATGTTAGTGGCCGCAGAGGGTTTATGATAGACAGAACGAGTAATGGAGAGATCAGCGGATAGATACATCCAGGAAATCAATTTTGTGGTTTACTTCCTTAGATATAGTTAGATTAATGGAAGGAAATTTTTCCGTAATGGAGTTGATCAGTGTCTGTAGTAGTCTCCATTACTCGTTCCGTCTGTCGTAAACCTTCTGCGGCCACCAACATCATTCCCTACAAATAAATCTTTCACCCTGCATCTCTACAAGCTTGCAGCATTGAAGTCCTACATCCACAGGGCTCATATCATTTGCAACAACCAACTCTCTCTTCAAGAAGAATTATCCAAAATTTCTACAATAGCCCTCTCTCATGGTTTCCCTGCTCTTACAGTCAACTCCCTCATAAGGAAATATGAAAACCATACGAAAATTGAATGCCTCCTTCCTCAAAAGAAAGAAGACCTGAAATTCAGTGGTTCTGTTCCTTACCATCCTTCCTATGCTTATAAGTTACAGATTCTTTTTAGAAGTTTTGTTTACCATCTTGCCATTAAATCCACTCCAAACATCTTGACACTTCTGCAAAGGGATAGGGACAAAGTTTAAAGCCTGAACCTCCCAGGTGTTTACTGCATTCCTATCTCTTCTTCTGGGGATAACTTATACATTGGAAGCACATACAGGAGCATTAACCATAGAATTTTAGAACATAAAAAAGATGTTTTGAAAGCCAATCCTAATACTGCCTTGTCTATTTTGACAATGGAAGACACATCTGCAGTTCCCCACTGGAACGAAGCAAAACGAATTGCTTCTTTTGACAATCGTTTTGCCCTCCGTTACCGTGAACGCCTGGAAATTATTTTCAACTCAGTGACTTGCAATTCCGAATCTCCTCTCTACATTCCGATGATTTGGAAATCAATTCTAAGTTTTGGCAACAAAAATAGGAAAAATTCAAATGTAGAATCTGGCAACAATCTTAGTCTTCCATTGGCGTGATGAAGACCTAAGATAAGGTCGAAAGCTTCCAACTTGCGAACTTTTTGTAAAAGTTTTCATTTTACGTAACTAGCGTGATCAAGTTACCTTTTTGTTATTGATGACAGGAAGTATATTTAAGGCTTCAGCTGTGTAAGTAATATACTAAGACATTGTTTCAAATATTAATACACAATTTTCATGTGATGGGGATATCATCATCATCATCATTGTCAACCATTATCAATCCACTGCTGGACGAAGGTCTCCCCAAGTTTCCTCCACAACGGTCTGTCTTGTGCCGGTCTCCTGCATGTCACTCCTGCATACTTTCGTATTCCATCTTATATCATATTTTCATATTTTTTTTTTTTTTTTTTTTTTTTTTTTTTGTACAATGAACTCTCCTGCGGTTGAGAACTCATATTCTGTGGCAAATGTTTAATATATCAAAGAAGCCAGTTGAATTCACAATATTGACAACATGTAAATTATATATATTCATTCTTTTAACTACGTCATTATTTTATTATCATAATTTTATTGCATTTGCATATAATTTACCTCTACGTCCTTGGGTTTAACGTTCATTTAAGTTTTAAAAGTTTGCACATTTTTTTTTTTACCTTTATCATGATTTTATTCTCAGAGTTTTATTGCATGTACATATTATTTTACTCTACATCCTTGGGCTTAACATTCATTAAGGTTTTTAAAAGTTCGCACATTTGGTCTTAGCGTTCCTTGAAGTTTTTAGAATTCGCAACATAAACGCTTTCATTGTGTTTTCATCAATCTCTATATATTATATATGTCTATATACCTGTAAGGTCAGGTGATGCGTAACATCACAGCCTCTCCTTGACAAATGTCAACCCCGCCTTCTCGTGGTACATCCTGTTCCCACTAAAGGGGCTCTGACGACCGCCAATAGCGGTATAACTATACCATCGGGATTAGAGGAAATGCTATCCCACACTCACCAACCCGCTTGGCCAGCGTGGTGAGTTATGGCCAAACCCCTCCAAAATGACTCCACAACTTAAATCTTGGCCCTCAGTCTCCGGCAGCTGGAATGTACCTGGCCAAGGCAGCGGCCAGTGCGACATGAAGGCAGAGGGTGCTAAGAATCCCCGGAGGACCGGACTAGGCTGTCATCTGATGCTGACCTTGGCGACGTATAACGGACGCTCCCTATCTTCTGATTCAAGGCTTCTTGAATTGGAAGAGGAACTACAAAGGATCAAGTGGGACATCGTCGGGCTAAGTGAGGTAAGGAGAAAAGGAGAAGATCTCATTGAACTGAAAAGTGGACATCTCTTCTACTATCGTGGGACAGATACTGGCAGAACTAGTGGTGTTGGATTTATAATAAACAAGAAACTGAAGGATAAAGTTGTAGAAGTTGAAAGTTCCTCTGACAGAGCTGCATGACTCGTTATCCAACTCTCGAGAAGATACCAGGCTCAGATTATTCAAACTTATGCACCCACCACAAGTCATGCTGAAGAAGAAATTGAAGAATTTTATGAGGAAATTCGTGATCTAAATAATAAAGGTAAGCAGCACTTGAAGATAATTATGGGAGATTTCAATGCAAAAATAGGGCAACGGCAACAGAATGAAACTTCAGTAGGTAAATTCGGTCACAGCAACAGAAACCAGCGTGGAAATACTCTCGTAGAGTTTGCAGAGGCAGAAAGGCTTTTCATCTTAAACTCCTTTTTCAAGAAAAAGCCACACAGGAAATGGACATGGAGACATCCAAATGGGACGACAAGTGAAATTGATTTTATTATGTGTAACAAAAAATTCGTCATAGAAGACTGCAGTGTGCTAAACAAGTTCAACACAGGCAGTGACCATAGATTGGTGAGATGTAAGATGCACCTCAACACTAAACTCGAACGTAGCAAGCTCATACGACAAACAAAATGTATTGACATAACCAACCTTAAAAAACACCATAATACCTTCAAATTGGAACTGAAGAACAGATTCTCTGCTTTAGAAGGCCTAACATCGGAAGAAGTGGATATTTCTGAAGTTAACAGAAAAGTAACCAAAGCTCTTATGGAAACAGCAACAAAATTAGCTGGGTCTAAGAACAAATTGCATGTGAACAAATTATCAGGAAAAACCAAAATGTTGATGCAAAAAAGAAGAGTGATGAGGACAACTAAAGAAGATGTGACTTCCAAAGCGGAATATATAGAGCTATGCAAGACAGTACGAAAAAGTATCACTGAAGACGTAAGGAAATTCAACTGTGAACTAGTAAGGAAAGCAATTGAAAACAACCAAAGCCTAAAGATAGCAAAGGGACCTCTCAGTAAGGGGAAAAAACAGATTATGGCACTGAGAAAAGAAGATGGTTCTGTAACAAGAAATAGAGGCGAAATTTTGACAAGAGTGAAAGATTTCTACTCCAAACTATATGAAAGGGATGATACATGTACTCCAGACATCATGAAAGGTACCAGAGTTCTTCCAGTCCCTCCAGCAGAAGTTTCACATGCAATCAAGAACATGAAGCGGGGAAAAGCTCCAGGAGAAGATGGAATTACTATAGACATCATACAAGAAGCAAGTGGAGAAATCGAAACAGTACTCGCCCAAATTTTCACTCGATGCCTTAATGAAGGGAAAATTCCTGAGGATTGGAACAACGCTACAATGATCTTGCTACATAAAAAAGGTGACATTGAGGATCTCGGGAACTACAGACCTATCAGTCTCCTATCAGTGGTTTATAAAATCTTCACTAAAGTTCTTTCACACCGCTTGAAGGTGACACTGGACATGGCTCTACCGAGAGAACAAGCTGGATTCAGGAGTGGCTACAGCACAATAGATCATATCCACGTACTGAGAGAACTAATTGAAAGAGCAAGGGAATATGAACTTCCATTGTGCATGGCTTTTATCGATTATGAAAAAGCCTTTGATTCGGTGAAACCATCAGCAGTTGCAATGGCTCTGAAATCCTGCGGTATTGAAGATGCATACATTAATATTATTAATAACATCTATGAAAATGCAAGTGCAAAGATTCGGCTGTTTGAAAATACAACACACATAAAAATTGGAAAAGGAGTGAGACAAGGTGACACCATATCTCCGAAGCTCTTTAATGCCACATTGGAAAATGTCTTTCAATCGCTGAACTGGGAAAACAAAGGGATAAAGATTAATGGAGATTATCCAACCCACCTTCGTTTTGCTGATGACATAGTCATTTTTGCAACTACCCCATCAGAGCTACAGAGTATGATCCAGGAACTTGCTGACAAGAGTAAAGAAGTGGGATTAAAAATGAACTTTCAGAAGACAAAAGTGATGTTCAATGCTTTTACAATAAATGAAGATTTATCGATTGATGGAGAAAAGCTGGAGATAACAGACACCTACGTTTATCTTGGACAGCAGATATCAAGTGAGGGTCACATTGGTAAAGAAATTAATCGGCGTACAAAACTCGCCTGGAGAGCTTTTGGAAGAAACAGCATAATTTTCAAGAGCAATATGCCATTATGTCTTAAAAGAAAAGTGTTTGATCAATGCATCCTTCCAGTGCTTACGTATGGTGCAGAGACGTGGACCTTAGCTAAAAGAGACATACAAAGGCTGCAGACAACTCAAAAAAGCATGGAGAAGTGCATGCTTGGTGTAACCAGGAGAGATAAGAAGAGGAACACGTGGATCCGAAAAATCACAAGAGTGGAAGACATCATGATCAGAGTTAAATCCCTGAAATGGCAATGGGCTGGACATACTGCCAGAAGGACAGACCATCGATGGACAGCCTAAATTTTAGATTGGATTCCAAGGGACAGGAAAAGACCCAGAAGAAGACCACATGGAAGATGGGTGGATGAAATTCGAAAGTATGCGGGAGTGACATGGAGGAGACTGGCACAAGACAGACCGTTGTGGAGGAAACTTGGGGAGACCTTCGTCCAGCAGTGGATTGATAATGGTTGACAATGATGATGATACCTGTATCTATCTATCGATCTATCTACATATATATATATATTTATTTATAAATTATATATATATATTATTATAATTTATTTTTCATTTCAGACTTGGGTAGTAGGGCACTGCTGATTTCTTCCTTAAATCTAGTGATTTACTGGAGATCGTTGGCCGCCCTGCTGAGTCCTATTATTCTTTGGCTTCAGCGGAAAACCAATAACAGAAGAATCTACGTACTTCTATCTCTTTGATTATAGCTATATATGAACATTGGCTACACATTAAAGAAGATATTTGAAGATAAACACGGGTTATTTTCATTGGAAGGCAAACTCTCCAATCTGGAAATTTTACAGTATAGTTAATTGGTAAGTCGAAAACATTACAGAAGACAATGACGATATTACACTTTAAAAGGTAACTTTGGCTTTTCAAAATTTGTTGTACATATATAACATTCTGTGTATCTCGTTGTTTTATCTGAATCCCGCAAAAGTTGTCAGAACGTTATGAAAGAAATTGAGTAATTTGAATCTACAGGTGCTCTTTGTGCATTTTATTTTCCTCCGGTTTCCAGCACACACTATCTTACAGAAGAGACAAAATACTACCTTAAGTTTACTTCATTGAAAGTCTGCCACATCATTGTATAGGTGACAACTATAAAATCAGTGACTTTTTTCCTTTGTCAGCAGTCTGAAATCTATACTGAAAATTTTCACAACCATTTAACAAAATATGGTTTCAGAGCTCACATGCTTTAAATTTCTATTTTTTTTTTTTACATGTTTGATATAATGAGAAGTTTTCAAAGCATTCTTAATGCTCTCATAGAAATCAGACAAAACATCAATGTGGCATTTTTCTTTGCATGTGTGGACAACACAATTAGATGAAATGTGCATGCACTGTTTAGTTCATGAATGCATAATGTCAAAAAGTGAAATTATTAGACTAGCAGATTTATGAATAAATAAAAATTAAAAGTTATTCAGCATGGAATCAGTGCTGAAGTATTCCATGAGAGAAGACACTGAACAATTAATTGTAAAGGAAGTGAAAGCAGAAATTGAAAATTCAATGCACATCATTCCACGTAAAATGGAAGATTTATTGGAATGTGAAATATGCTTCCAAAAACTCTGGAGAATCCACATTTGCAAAACATATGGAACTTCATGCAACTGAAAAGCTTTTCAAGTGTAATGTGTGTCGCAAGAAATTCAAACAGAAAGATAGTCTCTTAATGCATGTAAAGGTCCATGCAAAAGAACAACCTTATGATTCTGACATGTGTTCAAAGCCAAGTGGAAAACGCAGCATCTCAAGGCATAGTCTCCTTCAGTCACGTGAAGACCACCAATATCTTGTAGGCTTAAAACAATTTGCGTGCAATCGTAATCGTTCCAGGCACATGCTTGTTTACACAGGTGAAAAGCCACACCAGTGTGATATCAGTTCCAAACAATTTGCTGACAGAAGTGATCTTTCAAAGCACATGCTCATTCACACAGGTGAAAAGCCTCACCAGTGTGCTGTATGTTCCAAACAATTTGTTTTTAAAAGTCATATTTCAAAGCACATGCTCACTCACACAGGTAAAAAGCCTCACCAGTGTGATGTATGCTTGAAAGAGTTTTCTGTAAAAAGTATTCTTTCAAGGCACATACTCATTCACACAGGTGAAAAGCCTCACCAGTGTGACGTATGCTCCAAACCATTTGCTCGAAAAAGTGTTCTTTTAAGACACTTGCTACTTCACACAGGTGAAAAGCCTCACCAATGTGATGTATGCACCAAACAATTTGCTGATAAAAGTAATCTTTCAAAGCATATGCTCATTCACACAGGTGAAAAGCCTCACCAGTGTGTTGTATGTTCCAAACAATTTACTCTTAAAAGTCATATTTCAAAGCACATGCTCACTCATACAGGTGAAAAGCCTCACCAGTGTGCTGATTGTTCCGAACAATTTGCTCGTAAAAATGATCTTTTAAAGCACATGCTGATTCACACAGGTGAAAAGCCTCACCAGGGTGATATCGGTTCCAAACAATTTGCTGACAGAAGTGATATTTCAAAGCAATTGCTCATTCACACAGGTGAAAAGCCTCACCAGTGTGATGTGTGCTCCAAACAATTTGCTCATAAAAGTGCTTTTTCAAAGCACATGCTCATTCACACAGGTGAAAAACCTCACCAGTGTGTTGTATGTTCCAAACAATTTACTCTTAAAAGTCATATTTCAAAGCACATGCTCACTCACACAGGTGAAAAGCCTCACCAGTGTGATGTATGCTTGAAAGAGTTTTCTGTAAAAAGTTCTCTTTCAAGACACATATTCATTCACACAGGTGAAAAGCCTTACCAGTGTGACATATGCTCCAAACCATTTGCTCGAAAAAGTGTTCTTTCAAAGCACATGCTCATTCACACAGGTGAAAAGCCTCATCAATGTGATGTATGCACCAAACAATTTGCTGATAAAAGTAATCTTTCAAAGCACATGCTCATTCACACAGGGGAAAAGCCTTACCAGTGTGATGTATGCCCCAAACAATTTGCTCATAAAGGTGCTCTTTCAGAGCATATGCTCATTCACACAGGTGAAAAGCCTCACCAGTGTGCTGATTGTTCCGAACAATTTGCTCGTAAAAATGATCTTTTAAAGCACATGCTGATTCACACAGGTGAAAAGCCTCACCAGGGTGATGTATGTCCCAAACAATTTACTTCTAAAAGTGCTCTTTCAAAGCATATGCTGATTCACACAGGTAAAAAGCTTAACCAGTGTGAAGTATGTTCCAAACAATTTGCTCATAAAAGTGCTTTTTCAAAGCACATGCTCATTCACACAGGTGAAAAGCCTCACCAGTGTGTTGTATGTTCCAAACAATTTGCTCTTAAAAGTCATATTTCAAAGCACATGCTCACTCACACAGGTGAAAAGCCTCACCAGTGTGATGTATGCTTGAAAGAGTTTTCTGTAAAAGTATTCTTTCAAGACACATGGTCATTCACACAGGTGAAAAGCCTTACCAGTGTGACATATGCTCCAAATCATTTGCTCGAAAAAGTGTTCTTTCAAAGCACATGCTCATTCACACAGGTGAAAAGCCTCACCAGTGTGATGTATGTCCCAAAAAATTTGCTCATAAAAGTGTTCTTTCAGAGCATATGCTTATTCACACAGGTGAAAAGCCTTACCAGTGTGATGTATGTTCCAAACAATTTGCTCATAAAAGTTCTCTTCCAAAGCACATGCTCATGCACACAGGTGAAAAGCGTCACCAGTGTGATGCATGTCCCAGACAATTTGCTCTTAAAAGTGATCTTTCAAAGCACATGCTCATGCACACAGATTAAAAGCCTTACCAGTGTGATGTATGTCCCAAACAATTTGCTCGTGCAAATTATCTTTCAAGGCACATGTTCATTCACACAGGGGAAAAGCCTCACCAGTGTGCTATATGTTCCAAACAATTTGCGAAAAGTACTCTTTCAAAGCTCAAGTGCCACCCCGGTGGCGCAGTGGTCTAAGGCGCTGGCCTCTGATAATTCGTCCGTCAGGGGTCCGGGTTCGAATCCCGGTGAGGCATGGATGTTGTGTTTGTCTTACGGCACTGGCTCTCTCCCTTCCCTGGAACCAGTGACCCTAAATTAGGGACGGGCGACTGCTTATAGCCCATTGAGTTGCTCACGGTGGTCGTTAAACCTCTCAAAAAAAAAAAAAAAAAAAAGCACAAGCTGATTCACACGGGAAAAGCCTCACCAGTGTGATGTATGTTACAAACCACTTTGTCGTAGAAGTGCTCTTTCAAAGCACATGCTCATTCACACAGGTGAAAAGCTTCACCAATTTATTCAGGAAGCAAAACAGGACAACATGGAGTTACAGAAAATCAACAGGACAAAATTTGGGGAGTGATAAACATTTGACAAACAGGAGTTGTTAAAGATACCGGGAATACAGGAATAGCGACAGGAAAAGTAACGTACATCAATCGGTATAAACAGTATGGCACATAACAAACAAACAATTGTGAAACCGGAATAAGCACCGGTGAAACAGAAGGTAATAACTGGATGACAAACAGCACAAATAGTATGTACAACGAACACACAATATGTACAATGATACTGAGACGTAACAGAGCACAGCTAGTAGGAAAGAAAACAGCGGAGAAATCACTCGCAGTTTGATGGCAGTAAGGAGGCGATAGAGCCATTCCAAAGACTGGAAGAAGCAGTAGCAGAGAATGGTGGCCCTGAGGAGTGAACGCCGGGAGACATGGGCGAAGAACCAAGAGAGTCTTGCTGTTTTGAAAGAGAGAGTTACAAATACGCTCAAGCAGAATACTGAGAGCTGGGGAAAAGCTTGTGTGATGTATTTTCCTAACAATTTACTCTGAAAAGTCATCTTTCAAGGCACATGCTTCTACACATAGGTAAAAATCCTCACCAGTGTGATGTAGGTTCCAAACCATTTGCTCGGAAAAGTTATCTTTCAAGGCACATGCTCCTTCATAACAGTAAAAAGCTGCACTAGTGTGATGTGTGCTCCAAATAATTTGCTGATAAAAGTACTCTTTCAAATCACATGCTCATTCACACAGGTGAAAAGCCTCACCAGAGTGATGTGTGCTTGAAACAGTTTGCCTGCGAAAGGAATCTTTCAAGGCACTTGCACCTTCACACAGATAAATAGCCTCTCCAGTGTGATATGTGCTTAAACAGTGCTTACAGAAATCATTTTTCAATGCACATGCTCCTTCAGAAAGCTGAAAAGCTTCACTGGTGTGATGTATGCTCCAGGCACTTTGCTCAGAAGAGTAATCTTTCAGCGTGTATGCTCCTTCATGCAAATAAATAACTGCATCTGAGATTTTGTGTTATTTAAATGTAAAATTATTTAGCTTTTAGCAGGGTTGGGCAATTAGTAGTCAGTTTTATACACTGCTGGACAATTGCTAAGGACGGATCATAAACGGCTATATAGCGCATAAAAAAGTAAGTGTGGTTGGATGCCAAGTGAAATAAAATAATGTAAGAATGCCAGGACATTACAAGAAAGACAATTTATTGTGCTCTGAAATCCAGAAGGCTTTGGAACGTGTTCAAGGGACAAACAAGCCATTTTGTGCAGAATACGTAAACGTGAAAAAAATGCAATTACCGTCCGCAGGCGTTCCGGCGTAAGATGTCAATACGGGATATGGCCACCATCTAGGGCGATGCAAGATTCCACATGTGTCATGCTTTGCACAACATTATCAAGCAGCTCTTGGGGTAATTGATCCCATTCCTCTGTCAGTGCACGGATGAGGGTGTCCTTGTTTATTGGAGGGCATTGGCGACCAGCAAGACTCCTCCCCAAAGCATCCCACACATTTTCAATGGGATTCAGATCTGGAGAACGTGCTGGCCATACGAGGCGTTGAATATCCTTACTCTCAAGATACTACTGGACAGCGACTGTTCGATGACATGTTGCGTTGTCGTCCATGAAAATGAATCTATCACCCACAGAACATGCAAACATAAGGTAGCAGAACATCATTAATGTATCGTTGGCCAGTCATAGTCCCAGTTGAAAGCACATAGAGGGACGTACGGCCATTGATCATGACGCCAGCCTATAGCATGACACTACATGTCGGATATCGGTCCCTTTCCTGTATGTTTGCTGGGCAATATGCAGTACCACTATCACACCAGATCAGCTGTCGTTGACAACTGTCTACTCTCATCTGAGAAGAGGACAGCAGACCAGTCGTTATCAATCCAGTTGTGATGTTGATGGCACCATTGCAAACGGGCGGTACAGTGACGTCTGGACAATGGGATGCACACAACAGGACGGCAAGCGTATAGTCCTTCATGCAAACGTCTGGCGACAGTTTTTCGGGAGATCCGCTTGCCAGTAGCAGCCATAAACTGATTTGCTACCTCACTAGCTGTGCTGCACCGGTGTCTTTTTGTTGATAGCACTATGTACCGATCTTCTGCAGGTGTCGTACTGCGAACACGACCTCCCCCGTGACGTTTGCTACACTCTCCATTCGTTTGAAATGATTTCCAAAGCCTTGTAACAACACTGTGGCTGACGTCGAACTCCCTGGCAACATCTGTTATTTTTCGCCCTTCTTCAATCTTGCCAATAATATAGCCACTCGTAAAATCATCTAGGTGATGTCGGGAAGACATACTGAAAATTGCAAGTTCGTCAATTGATTCTTTCCCTTTCAACTTTGCGTTTGAACAACAACGGTCAATACGCGTCAAATCCTTTATATCTCATCAGCGCTATGACGTCACGAACAAGTTCGGCAATCCATAATTTGCATACGCACAACACGTCTTACTGTATCCCGCACTTATGCTAATTTCCACATTTTCCTGCCTTCCATTTTATGGTTGCTATTGTCATCCGACCTTAGCAATTGTCCGGCAGTGTATGTTGCGATACAAGTTTAGAATGCTCAGGGTTTTTTACATTTTTTTTTTTTTTTTTTTTGAGGTTTCAATAAGAATGGTGATTCAGAAAAAATGAAGTTTGCTTTAATGATTTGTTTTTCAGTTTTATCTGATTTTTCGAAAAATTACCATTGAATTTTGTTGTTTTTGTTCAGTTTAGGATTTACTGTAACAGTGACTGGGCCAATTTGTTTGGCATCTTTTGGGAAAAGAGATTTTATTTTGCACTAACACTGTGGTATTTTCCCCTGAAGATAGCTTTGCCTAGTCATAGGGAAATGTTGGCTGTGTGAGTAGTACACTAGCTGCCTCACCACTCCTTTCTCCACCAACCCAAACAATAGTTGAGACTTAGTTTTTTTTTACTTATTTTTTAAAACCGTGGCAGTGATATCACTACATATCACTGTGGCAGTTATTAAACATAATTATAGAAAAATGACAAAAGCATTAAAATTTTTGAACATGCATGCTTGTAAAATGAATTATATATTTAAATTTTTTTGCTACCTTTCATGTGAACCAAAGGTGTACCAAAAAAGGAATGTTAGTGGTGTTGCATAGTATTTTCACTTATTTACTTGCTGAGGAAGTGTAGCTCATACAACAAACAGGGCTTGCCCCTACTTCCACAGAAGCTACTATATAAAAGCCGTAATTGTCATTGCCACCGAACCTCTTTTTTTCAGGAGAACCAAAGTCTCTTGTAGTGGAATCTGGATCAAATGTAACTTGTGTAGTTTGTTGAAATCCTGCATTGATGTTGCAGATTATTCAAATTGAATGACCGCATTGAAGCATGAAAGAGAGGAAATCCGGGAATAACAAAATTAATATTAACATAATTAAAAAGAAATACTTTATTACATATGTGACCTGAGTTACTGGGCTGTAAAAAGAAACCTTTATTCTGTTTTTGTCTTCTTAAAAATCTGATTGCCTAATACTGTTTAAAAGGGATGATGAAACAATGCAATCAATAAGCATTTCATTGTAGGCTATCATTTTGCTTCAGAATGGTGCGAAGAGTTTTTATGGTTTTGAAGGTACAGTGCATGTGTTCTTAAGGTTTAGTTTAAATATTACAATGTCTTGCACAATATTTTTGTTTTCAACATAATTAGGATGAGAAAGATACAAAGGTGGTTTTTTTTTTTTTTCTGGGATGTTGCAATGAAAGCAATTTAAGTTCTGAGTCCTGATATAGTTCAATGATTTGTATTCTGAAAAGCACTACTTTTTCACCCTGTTCAAGTTTGTCAGTGTGAAGGATTCTAGTCATAGGATATGCCAGGATTGCCTTTTTGAGGCTGGGGTTGAAGAGGATCTATAAACCATTTTATTTGCATCATACATTATACATTTTAACCATTTTTATTTTGCATCGTACATGAGATACATAGTCCAAATGAAAAAAAAAATGTATATTCGTTACTGAATGTAGCAACAATAAGTGGTGAATATTCATAGTTATGTCGATAAAAATAGCTCGTGAAATTGTAGTGGGACCCCCCCCTTTGAAGGTACCCACAAACAAGGTTTGTATCAGTGGTGTGCGGTGGTATTTCATCATAGGCAAGTAATGTGATTTTAATAATAATAAAATATTATATGTATGCTCAGTTTGCTACTGCTCTTTTTATCTTTGTGTGGGTGTGAGGGAACGGGGGGGGGGGTTATCCTGTTCAACCAGGTGTAAAAGCATTTAAAATTATTATTTTAATGTGTGTGACAAAGAAATTAATGCTAAACTTTACTAGGAAAAAAAAATATTTACTCACCTTGTTTTCGAAGTCTAAGGACGTCCCTGGTTTATCCCCTACCACTGAATATGTTCAGTTTTTATCGAAAAAATAAAAATATTTAGTTAAGGGTACCTGATTGAAGTTTCCTGGCTTAAGAGGTTTCTAAGTGGAAAATGGCGATAAAAAAAACAGAGATCGCGTACAACAAATGCAACAAAACAAGTTTTGAGTGCGAATTACTTATTCTTGAATCAGGTACCTTTTAATCAACAATTTTCAATGTTGCTACGAAAACTGAACATATCAACAAAAATGAAAAAAAAATATATTTAGAATTATCGTCAACAAAAACTACATTTATTTAGAAGACGAAATGAAAATTGAAGGTGTCCTATGGTTCTGGTGAAAGTATACACTGACAACGAAGTAGATTGGGGCTAATCTTAACTATTAGCAAACATTTCAAAAAATACATATATCTTTCTAAGAGCACGATTACTGAAAAATATAATTCACCTTTTTTAGAGAAAATTACACAATTCTTTTATATTTGCATTTTTGAACTTCACTTTTAGTTGGTAAAGTTCGATGAACACTTATCGCACGTGGGGCTTGGCTTTCAATTCATATTTCCGTTATGTGGATGCGGCATGGGATTTTTTTCATTTGGCCACGGGTCCACTTCTTTTTTTTTCCGTTGGAATTTATTTTGCCTCATCACCAAATAAGTTTTTTTTTTTTTTTTTGCTGCATCCTCATTTACTTCAATACTTATTCATAACCCTAGTACTTACTCCATTACCGTCTTCGAGGGGACGTTTTGCTCCGACTAGCACGGACCGTGTCAGCTGGGCATTTCGGTGGTTCTCGCGAGCTGCTTCTGTCATCGGCTATCGCTTCTTCTTGGGCGTTGTGGCGCCATCTCTTGTTGGTCAGTGATCTCATTTTACGAATTTTTTCATTTTTTTGCTCAATTTTAATTAAATTTCTCCAGCTGTTTCTCAAAATATTTGGGTCATTATGGTTGCAAACTTTTGCCCTATTTTTTTCAATCATTACCGACTCTGCTATTCTGAGGTGTTTTTCGGATTTACAGCTTTTAATGATTTTTATATTTTCGAATTTAGGATATTTTTGGTTATCCAGATAGTATTGAATAAGTGCTGTTTTTTTCTTCTTTTTTCTGCCAGTTTTTTACGTGTTGTTTTAATCTGTGTTTAAGCTTATTTTTTGGTACTTCCTATAAGCCATTGGAGGATTTTCAGTAATAGGAATTGAGTAAATACCTGCTTTTTCTAACATTTTTATTTTTTCATTATTTTTTATTACCATATTTTTGATGGTATTTACTTTTCCTCCAATTTGAATGTTATGCTTTTTACAAATATTATTAATTTCATTGGTAGTACCTTTAATGTAAGGAAAACCATTTAAATATTTGACTTCTTTTTTATTTACTACAGCATTATTTTTTATTTTCTTTATTACTTCTGTGTCCCATTTTTTTATTAAATGGTTAGGTTAACCAAAGCTGCCTGCAATTTTTTTTATGAATTTGATTTCTTCATTGATGAACTGACTATTTTCAGAATGCGTATATGCTCTTTTAATTAAGGTTTTTATACTATTGCATTTTTGAGGATAAGGATGTGCGGAATTGCACGGGATTAGGACCGGAACAAATGAACTTTTCCGATAAACCCTGTATAGTAACTTATCTGTGGATTTGATAACATGTACGTCCAAAAAGGCTATTGCATTATTTTTTTCTATTTCAACAGTGAGTTCTATAGTTGGATATAAAGAGCTGTAACATTTTGTTAATTTTTTTAATTCTTCTTCGTTCAGTTTTGATAGAATGAAAATATCATCCACGTATCGACAGTACACTTCTACTTTTTCTTCCATACGATGCAGGACATTTTCTTCAATCTCGTTCATCACAACCTCAGCATATAAAGTTGATAATGGTGAGCCCATTGGGCCTCCTGAATTTTGCTTGAATATTTTGTTCTTGTATGTAAAAATATTATTTTCATATAAATAGACTAAAACTTTTTTGAATTCATGAATTTGTGTGTTATTTAATATTTTAAGATTTTGCAACTTCTTAAAAACTTCTTAATTTCAATAGCTTCTGGAACAGGAGTGCTTGGATGTAATGCTTTAACGTCCATGCTTGCCATATTTAAGTCCTTTAATCCAGTTTTTACATTTTTAATTTTCTCAATAAATTCATACGTGTTCTTGATGGTGAACTTGTTGTTCATGAAAAAGGGTGCTAGGAACTTGTAAATGTTTTTCTCTAATGTTATCAATGGTGAGTTTTTTTTGAAACTATCAGTCTCATTGGAGCACCATCTTTGTGCGTTTTTATCTTTGCAACAATACGTGGTATGCCTGCTCCCATTGGTGGAAAAGAGCGCTTGATTTCATCAGGTAAGGTGCTATGATTTCTTATATCCGCTAAGAATTTAATTTTATTATCTGTTGGGTCTTTATTTATTTCGGTACAATTTAATCCATCTATTGCTGCTGTCATTTTTTGTTCAAATTCATCCGTGTTGAGAATAATGATTTGGCCGGATTTATCTGCTTCACAGAATTTGATATATGAAAAAATTAACAAAATGTTACAGCTCTTTATATCCAACTATAGAACTCACTGTTGAAATAGAAAAAAATAATGCAATAGCCTTTTTGGACGTACATGTTATCAAATCCACAGATAAGTTACTATACAGGGTTTATCGGAAAAGTTCATTTGTTCCTGTCCTAATCCCGTGCAATTCCGCACATCCTTATCCTCAAAAATGCAATAGTATAAAAACCTGACGATTATGGGCAAAACACGTAACAATATTAACAAAGAAAGGTAACTTGATCACGCTAGTTACGTTAACTAAAACTTTTACAAAAAGTTCGTAAGTTGGAAGCTTTCGACCTTATCTTAGGTCTTCATCACGCCAATGGAGGACTAAAATTGTTGCCAGATTCTACATTTGAATTTTTCCTATTCTCCTCTCTACATTCCGTTGATCTGGAGATCAATTCTAAGTTTTGGCAACAAAAATAGGAAAAATTCAAATGTAGAATCTGGCAACAATTTTAGTCCTCCATTGGCGTGATGAAGACCTAAGATAAGGTCGAAAGCTTCCAACTTACGAACTTTTTGTAAAAGTTTTAGTTAACGTAACTAGCGTGATCAAGTTACCTTTCTTTGTATAAAAACCTTAATTAAAAGAGCATATACGCATTCTGAAAATAGTCAGTTCATCAATGAAGAAATCAAATTCATAAAAAAAATTGCAGGCAGCTTTGGTTATTCTAACCATTTAATAAAAAAATGGAACACAGAAGTAATAAAGAAAATAAAAAATAATGCTGTAGTAAATAAAAAAAGAAGTCAAATATTTAAATGGTTTTCCTTACATTAAAGGTACTACCAATGAAATTAATAATATTTGTAAAAAGCATAACATTCAAATTGGAGGAAAAGTAAATACCATCAAAAATATGGTAATAAAAAATAATGAAAAAATAAAAATGTTAGAAAAAGCAGGTATTTACTCAATTCCTATTACTGAAAATCCTCCAATGGCTTATATAGGAAGTACCAAAAAATAAGCTGAAACACAGATTAAAACAACACGTAAAAAACTGGCAGAAAAAAGAAGAAAAAAACAGCACTTATTCAATACTATCTGGATAACCAAAAATATCCTAAATTCGAAAATATAAAAATCATTAAAAGCTGTAAATCCGAAAAACACCTCAGAATAGCAGAGTCGGTAATGATTGAAAAAAATAGGGCAAAAGTTTGCAACCATAATGACCCAAATATTTTGAGAAACAGCTGGAGAAATTTAATTAAAATTGAGCAAAAAAATGAAAAAATTCGTAAAATGAGATCACTGACCAACAAGAGATGGCGCCACAACGCCCAAGAAGAAGCGATAGCCGATGACAGAAGCAGCCCGCGAGAACCACCGAAATGCCCAGCTGACACGGTCCGTGCTAGTCGGAGCAAAACGTCCCCTCGAAGATGGTAATGGAGTATTACTGAAAGTACTAGGGTTATGAATAAGTATTGAAGTAAATGAGGATGCAGCAAAGGAAAAAAAACTCATTTGGTGATGAGGCAAAATAAATTCTAACAGAAAAAAAAAAAGAAGTGGACCCGTGGCCAAATGAAAAACCCCCATGCCGCATCCACATAACGGAAATATGAATTGAAAGCCAAGCCCCACGTGCGGTAAGTGTTCATCGAACTTTACCAACTAAAAGTGAAGTTCAAAAATGCAAATGCATTAATGCACGTTAAAAATATAACCTCCAATATCGGAAGTAAATTGAAAAATTCTGTTATATGTTACATTTTGCTAAATATCTTGTGAGATCAAATCATTCAATCGCATATTCATTACAAGTACCCATTTTTATTACATTTCCTTTGTAGTATACAAAAACGCTGGAAATACATTTCCTATATTTTTGTGCAATATAGATAGCTGGCAAAATGCATACACGTATGCAAACATCATATTCACAGGGGAAAAAATGTAGTAAAAGTTCTTTTGTCAAGTTTTATAATTTTCTTACTTGTATATGAGCTTCAATCTTTTTTCTTTTAAGGAAAATGAGTTAATAACGTGATCATAGAACTAACACTCCTTTTTAAGTTTAACTACAAGATGCTTTTCAATAGATAACAAGGATAACTTTGACAGCCTGTCCTGTTCTTGAGCATTTCTGAGATACGTTTTTATGCGCTTTAGGGATGAAAAAATCTTTTTGGCTGAAGAGCTTGTTGCTGGAATAGACATTACGAGCTTGCAAAATTTGGCTAGTTCCGGCATCACTTTGTCTATATTATTTGATTTCAAAAAGATTAAAAATTTTAGAGACATATTTACCACTGAAGTCATCTGTTGCATACAACAACTTTAGTTCGGATCACAGATGAGCAAAATCGAAGTACTTGGTGTAATTTTTCTTTAAACTTTCGAAGAAACTCTGGGAAACAATTTTTAAATTCCACTTGTTTGTCAGGATTTAGTAATTCTAGAAATTTCATATTCTGCAAGTTTAAAAATCTTGAAGTCATGTGGCTCATTATACTGTCCAATATTTCGCAATAGAGCCATCAGTAATTTGTTTTGGGAACTCCGTAAGCATCTGTGCGCTTACGCTTTGTAAGAGCTTCATCTCCTTCGCTTTGTTCTACTTTTGACCACAAACATCTCAAACTGATTTCTTTTCTCTGACACTACTTTCTGAAACTCTGCGACTTTCTTCATACAATACGTGATGTCCAATTTCTTTTTCTGTAGTATTTTAAATAATGTATGGATCAAAGGAAAGATATCAGAGAAGAGACACAGCAGGAAGCGGAAATCGAATTCACCCAAACACTTTGAAAACCCATTGACTGTAACAATTGTATCAGAATCCCAGTGTTCAGGATTTTCAAGAATATTTGTGAACAATGCTCTTGTACTTTCTAGATGCTCATACACAGTTCCTACCAAGTGACTTTAAAAATTTCAAGGAGTAGGAGTTGCATTGGATAATCTTCTTTTCACTTCCGCATCCAATGCATGAAATCTTTTCGTCGACTTGAAAAGAAAGAATGTTCTCCAGCCATCACAGTAGCTTCATTGTATGTCTGAGCTATTAATTTTTTGGAGCACTCAAAACTTTCTAAAATGCTTTGGACGTGCTCTGCCAAAGAATTAGCTGAACGATCAGTACTCACATCAATAAAACCAATGAATGTCTCTTCGGGAGTCCCGTCATTAGTCACATAGCGAAACACTGTAGACAGCTGAGACCTGCAACTCGCACCATTTCTTTCATCGAAATTAAAACGAAAGGAGCAACTTCAACTTCTTTTTTTATTTCTGCGATCATTACTTCTCCCATTGATTCAATCAAATCATTTTGTGTATGATATGACATCCCTGAAAAGACGGACGAACTGTCTATAAATGATTTTTAAGCTTTTCATCATAGCAAGTAATTAAATTTGTCAATTCAACATAATTCCGAGGATTAACAGACTCCGTGAATTGATCAGGCCTCCTAAAGGCCGATTCCTGCTTGCCAAGGAAACACGTAACGTCAATTAAGTGCCTTAAAACATCTGTAAATTTTTAACGAGTTCATTATATTGAATAACGTCCGTTTTTATTTGCTCGTCTATTTGAAACTCAAAATCTTTGTTTTTCCAAAAGTTTTTAATTTTATCACTGATGAAATGTGTTTCTCTGAACATTTGTGCCGTTTGGATGAATTGTGAAAGTTATTGAAGTCGCCAAAACCACCGTTTGTCCTTAAACTTATTCTGTCTACCAAAAATAATGTGTGGGGCCAACAGTATAATTTTTGGTCACTTTTGCAAGCTGTTTACCACTTTGTTTTTTCGTATTCTTCCCGATGGAAGGGGCGAAAACATTTTTTAACCTTCGTTTGGAGAGTTTCTAAAGAAGGGTTTTGGTCTCTCAGCATTTATATTATCCCTTTTCTCTTGAAAACTCCTTTGACTGAAAGGCTTATTTCTTAAAAAATAAAAAACAACACAATCTAAAACACACACTTATATTTGTTGTCATCGTGTTAGTCCATAGATAATATGTTGCTGAAAATCTGTGGACACCTGATCAATGTTTTCAGATTTTCATCAACATTATCCACGTTTTTCTTGAAAGAAAAATTAATCGAAGGGGTAATAGTGATTAGTTCAGGAAAGGGTGACGATTCTTCCCTGGAGTGATTTGCTGTTAAACTTTTCGTAAACTTAGATTTCACCTCCCCTGGGTTCAGTCTTTGGATCCAGAGAGAAAGTCAAGAAAAAGTTACAGAAATTCTATTTCTCATTTGTTGTTTTTTTCCTTCTTTGTTCTGTGGGGCCTGCGAGAAAGGTGTTCGCTTTATTCACGAAAAAAAAAACTGTATATAGTGTGAACTGGCAGTCACAATGCTGTTCCATTTGTTTTGGTATTACACAGCCCAGCAGGAGGAAAAGAAAAACATACTCAGCAGAATTAAAGTAAGAGCAGTGTAAATAAGTTTTTTTTCTCTGTATGTGTATGAACAAAATGTAGCATTTATACGACGCAGTACCAAAAGTTCGATGTCGCAACATTCAAGAGAATAAACCTGGGGTATGCTCATTAAAAAATAATTACGAAAAAAAAATATTTTGTATTTCTTGCTTTGTTCAGTGTATGAAGTAACATGTTAAAACATTTTGAAAGCCAGCTACAGTTTCTCTCCTTTAACAGATAGCGGTCATTGCTCTGGGTTTTCCAGAAAAAGGGATTAAAGCAGCAAATTCTTTCGACCCTATTAGAGATTTTCTTTCCTAGAAAAAGATCACCGGGAGGGCAAACATTCTTTTTTTTTTTTTTTTTTTTTTTTTCTTCTCTCTCGAGGTCTGGCAAATCTTACTACCTGAGAAGGGGCTTAGGAACTGAAAATGATACCCTTAGAAAACACACTGGAAAGGGGATGTGTTGGCTGGTTGAATGTGGTAAGCAGCAGCCCCTCTCGCCAAAATTTATGGGGTTGTTTACGAAATGTGAATTTAGAGAAGCATTACAGATGTCACGTGTCTAGCACACGGTCCCCACGTGCTTTTGGCTGGAAGCAGCCAATGGGATCGCTGGCGTCCTTCTTGGCCGTTCCGATTGGTCATTTTGACCCTCCAAAGTGAAAGAGGTTTCTCAGCGTGCATTTTGATTTTGGGGAGGCTCTCTGAAAAATTGACTACTAGAAGTAGGACACAAAAAAAGTGGTTGCTGGCTGTTGTGTGAAAAGAAAATGAGAGAGATTGTCTTTGAGACGCCCAGAGTGAGGTTAGGTGGTTATCCTCATCCTGGGAAGCTCCAATTTTCAACATAGGCTACCTACTTGGACCTGCAGCCCGGATAGAAAAAAAAAAACACTCATTATGATGCCTCTCCGAGAACAACAGTGCTAAGTTCGTTTTTTTTTAAACAGCTATCCCTAGCTGTGAGAAGAGCCCTGGGCGACTAGTGGCAGCCGATCCACCTATATGGCCGAGGTGCAAAATGAATGGAGACCAGGTTATCCACTTCTCTACGAGGAGTAAGAAGAAATTGTCGACAACCTAAGGTACCATTCCGAGGATGCTGAAGATTTTTGAAGGAGCCACTTCAACTACGCTCTTCGAGTGAAATCAGCTCGAATAACCCACAAAATGGTCCAGACAGGCCTGCTGAAGATGTTCTTATCAAGAGGAGTCCAATCATTCAACTACGCGTGGCGGGACAGTAAAAAAAAAAAGGAAAAAAAAGGTGAAAACGGTGAACCCACCAACAAAAGATCCTCGAGCTTAATTATGTAAGTTGTCTTTTATTGTTTTTTTTTTTCTCATAATATGGTTAAAAGTTTTTTTGGATAGGGGGTAAAAATTTGCTAAAAAAATTTAAGAGCGAGGCAGCACTATGGAAAGGGAGAAGCTGTAGTTGACCGTAAGAGTCTAACATTTAACTAGTGTTATAGTTCAAAAGAAAAAAAAATTCTTTAGAATAAGAAACTAAAAATTATTAAAATCACTCGTGATGTTTTGTAATGGCCTCAAAAATCCTGAAAATGGGAGAGGCATGTGAAATCAAATCTACAAAAACAGGCAAAAATGTATCAACAGGAATTGCTATGACATAAGAAAAAGGTTGTGATCTCGAAACACTATCAGTAGAGTTTTTTCTTCTATTTTTTTTTATACCATATTGTTATTGTTTAAAAAATATATATATAGGCATTAGCCTTTCAAAAACCTAATTTTGGTACGAATTGGCAATTCAGTTTTCTTGATGTCTCCTAAATTTCTGAGCAATGGCACTCATCACCCGACGCTCTGACGTTGGCTAGGAAGTCCCTTGGGTGTTGTTTAAATAATAATGCCCTAATAATTACGGTCTGATAATTTTTTGTTCATGCTTACAAACACGAGTTCATAAATACGGTCTCTTTGAGTTGACACATATATCACACATGTACCAAAAACACAGTGCTGTAGTTATTCCTCGGGTGTGAAAAACAAAAATTGTTCAGCATTCACAGAAACAATATCACAGGTGAAAACTCATGTGTGTTATAACAAATATGACATCTCGAAGTTCTTCTTATAAATTTTAATTTTTGGTTGTTTCAAAATGCATCCACCAACTCCCAAAGTTAAATTTTAGTCTAAATTCAAAATTTTCCTTCAAGTTTACTTTTGACTGTCTATTATAATCACCTTACTTAACGTGGCTGATATTTCCGCCACAACATAGATGACAGCGCAGACGCGAACAAGAAAGCAATATGAAATTGCTTCTCTCAGAGAAGAGAAATGCTTACATCTTCAAAAAAAATTAAGTCCAACAGCATTGAAAGGTGTTCTCTTACAATAATTGTGCAGTAATTACACCTTACACGGAAAGATACAGAAAATCATTGCACATTGTAGAGTGTTTGAAGAACATATATTTTACTGCTTGGTTCGATAGCGAAAGAACTACAAATAATCACTTCGGATCAGATTTAACTTCGACTCACAGAACGAATGGGCAAACCCTAAGCAACTGCTGTGTTGCTTGCATAGCCTTCATGGAGGCAGCGGTGAGCTTAGTCACGTGGTCGTTCGGAGCTGCGGCGGCTTGCACAGCCCTCATAGCCTCAGCTTAGTCACGGGGCCGTTCGGCGAGCAGGAGGCATGATCTTTGCACGACAATGACACTAAATTTCAATAAAGCCACGGCGAAAATTATTTAATAGTTATTTAAGAGGCGCATTTTCGGAAGCAATCACGCCATGAGTCTAAATTTTAATAGCCATTCTAAATAAAAAATAATCTAATTTTTGTAAAGCTTTCAATTATTCATTTCTAGTAAGGCAAGCATTGCTTCTATGAACTGCACGTCCCTGGTTTGTAAGTGATGTCAGGAAGCTTCTTTTACAAGCTTTGAAGGAAATTTCATCATGAAAATAAGCTAAAAGATAAAGAGAAGTTATATTCGGACAACTTGACTCTGGAAACATTTCAAGCATATGCAATAGTATTTGGGATAAGAAACATTTCAAGCATACGCAGGACTACTTTCGATAAGTTTGACAAATTTCAGTACCAAACTCTTCCAAATTCTTTGATACTGATTTGTTAAAACGTAGCAAATTTTACATGTACCATGAAGCATGAGAAGCCAGGAGCTGTGAATTTACAAATCACAAGACCACCGTCTGACAACCATCTTTAAATAACGTCCAGAATGTTGTCTTGCAAGAGCTTTTGAACTTGCAGTAATGAAGCATTGATGCCACACAATTTCAGCAGCATTGTCAGATATTGTAATTTTTCACTTGGGTGTAAACAGAGGTTTATTTATACACACTAACAGCAAAAATTTAAAAAATTCCCCGAAAGCACACAGTAATTAGAAACATGTGAACACTTAGAAAAACAAAAAGAATAAAAAACTTTTTTCTTATACTTTTCCAATTCTGTATTATGCCCTTATAAACAGATACACAACTCTTCATCCATACACATGTGTTCATTCTTTTAGTTGTCCACAGCACCCGTTTGACCTTTTTGGTTCATGTCCATGTCTCTGATGAATAAATAAAGACTGCAATGATGCACTGACTAAATGTTTTTAATACAGAAGTGGGTTAAGTAAAATTCATTTTGTTTTAAGACATAATGGCAAATTGCTCTTGAGAATTGTTCGATTCCTTTCAAATATTCTGCGTCCAAGTTTTTATACCTATTAATTTCTACTTAGATATGACCCTTATTTGATATCTGTTGTTCAAAGTAAATGTTGGCACAGTTTACTTCTAGATTTGCCTCTGTTCATGTCTAAACCTTCGGTTCGGGTAAAAACACTGTACATGAAATTTATTTCCTGTAAGTTTTTAATTTCATTTATTTGCTCCTGTCACCTTGTTCCTGGCTCTTACACTGCAGCTGTAAGGAGTACTTGCAAAGAGAATTAAGTGTCCAATAATACAAAAGTGGGTTAAGTAAAATCCATTAATCTTTATCTCTTTGTCTACCAAGATCAAAGATAGGAAGACATTTGAGAATGGGGCACTTGAGAGCTTGGAAAATACTATATCTGTTTCACTCACTTTCCAATTTTTATACATGCTGTTTCATGAGACAACTAAACCTTCATATTTGTGATTTCATGTAAAACACATAACTTTGCATTAGGAACACCTACCTAATAATGTATTGGCCCACCTCTCTGTAACAGTCACTGCTTGCAGATTCCACAGGTGTCTGACACCCTCCATGCATAACTTCACCCATTTCTGCTGCATCAGTTCTCTCATTCTGTGAGCAGTTCTTATATCCCATTCCAGAATACCCCACAAATGTTCAATGGGTTTACAGTCAGGAGAGTTTGGGGCCAAAGCAATGTGGTAAATTCGTCATGTTCCTCCAACCATTCAGTAGTTATATGCGCCCAATGAGTTGATTTGTTGTCCTGTGCAAAGATGGTACTAATAAATCTCCAGGTAAACCTCGTGCAGATATAGATGGAGATAATTGACTAACAGGTCCTTGTAGCTCCACCATTCAACAATTGTGGAATAATAACCAATGAACCTAGGGTTTCTCAAGAAAAAGCTCCCCCACCAGAATACCACCTCCACAAACCAGGTGAACCCCAACTGTGCAATCAGGGGATAGGGCTTCATGCTGTTTACGCCAAATGCGAGCCTTGCCATCAGCATGGTGAAGTAGGAAATGGGACTTGTCATACCAGATGACCTTCCACTTGTTAAGGGTTCATTTCTGATGTTCCTTGGCCCATGCAAGGCATTGCTTGCAATGACTCGGTGGCACAGTGGTCTAAGCGATGGCCTCTGATCATTCGTCCATAAGGGGTCCGGGTTCGAATCCCGATGAGGCATGGATGTTGTGTTTGTCTTACGGCACTGGCTCTCCCCCTTCCCTGGAACCAGTGACTCTAAATTAGGGACGGGTGACTGCTTATAGCCCATTGAGTTGCTCACGGTGGTCGTTAAACCTCCAATCAAAAGAAAGAAAAAAAAAAGAAATTACTGGGCATCATCATGGGTACCCTCATTGCTCTCTGGCTGTAAAACCCCAGGCAAAGGAAGCTATAGCATATAGTGCATGTGAAAATAAATCTAACTGTATTGCTGTTGTACTGGTGAACGAGATGGGTGTCTGTTGCATGTTGTTGCTGAGATACTAGTCATAACGCTTGACTCTTACCTCTATGATGAAGTGTGCATGGCTGAGATACTAGTCGTGACGCCCGACTCTTACCTCTATGATGAGCTGTGCGTGGCTGAGATACTAGTCGTGACGCCCGACTCTTACCTCTATGATGAACTGTGCGTGGCTGAGATACTAGTCGTGACGCCAGACACTTACCTCTATGATGAGCTGTGCGTGGCTGAGATACTAGTCGTGACGCCCGACTCTTACCTCTATGATGAGCTGTGCATGGCTGAGATACTAGTCGTGACACCCGACTCTTACCTCTATGATGAGCTGTGCGTGGCTGAGATACTAGTCGTGACGCCCGACTCTTACCTCTATGATGAGCTGTGCACGCCTGAGATACTAGTCGTGACGCCAGACTCTTACCTCTATGATGAACTGTGCGTGGCTGAGATACTAGTCGTGACGCCCGACTCTTACCTCTATGATGAGCTGTGCGTGGCCTGAGATACTAGTCGTGACGCCCGACTCTTACCTCTATGATGAGCTGTGCACGCCTGAGATACTAGTCGTGACGCCCGACTCTTACCTCTATGATGAACTGTGCATGGCTGAGATACTAGTGACACCTGACTCTTACCTCTATGATGAACTGTGCGTGGCTGAGATACTAGTCGTGACGCCCGACTCTTACCTCTATGATGAACTGTGCATGGCTGAGATACTAGTCGTGACGCCTGACTCTTACCTCTATGATGAACTGTGCATGGCTGAGATACTAGTGACGCCTGACTCTTACCTCTATGATGAACTGTGCATGGCTGAGATACTAGTGACGCCTGACTCTTACCTCTATGATGAACTGTGCATGGCTGAACAATGTGAGCCTTTCTGCTGAATGTCTTTGCATGGTTAATCCAGGCCTGATACACCTTTGATACAGTAGTACTAGAGCAGCCATACAGGGTGCCCACGCGTCCTTGAAAACCTGGAAAGTCCTTGAATTTCAAAAAAAAAATTCAAGGCCTGGAATGTCCTTGAATTTCTTTTATTAGCCTGGAAAGTCCTTGAATTTTAAAATCCCACAGCCGAAAAATTTCTATTTGAATTTCCGATCTTTTTCCTTTAGTTATTTTTCACTTTTTTCTGCAATCCCCCATTGACATGGGAAGTCAAAAAGAGTAAACTTCAAAGCAGCTGCGTCACTGGGAGAAAGGGTGCACTGCATTCTGACAGGGAGTTAAGTAGGTCTAGATTGGATCCCCCCCCCCCCATCTACTGCGAGAGGAGTTGAGTGTTTGCTACCCCAGAGCACTTGTTCTGCGACGGGGAAATATTGTATCATTTCTTTCATTTTCCTTATGGCAAGGTGGGGATTTCCCCTTATTGTTTCTTCATCTGCTTCAAAGCTGGTTCATTCGATACTGTTGATAGGTGTATTTCACCAGACCCCCCCCCCCACACCCCCCAATGCACACAGCACGTTGAAACCGCTCGGAGGGTTAAAAAAAAATGCGTAATTTAAAAACTTTTCATTGGATCCAAGCGAAATTTGCAGGGTAACCTTATAAGACCAAGTTATGGTATCTATCAAAAATTCAGCTCTATTAAATGAAAATTCGGAATTTTTCTTTTTTGCATATTTATCGTTAGTTAGGGAAAGAGGCAGTTCAACAGGTGGCCCACGGAACTGCAAATGAAAAGGTAGACGTGATTGACAAATTGTGCATGCCAACAGGTCCTCCTTGCTGCTGTTGTTCCATGAGAGCAAAAAGTTGTAATTATTTGTTTGTGTTGGTTCATTTTCCGTATTTTGGTTGCACTTTTTTTCTGGCCACAGAGTATTATATTACTCTTAGATATCTGGCAATAGCATAGGATTACACACAATGCTCATGGCATTGCTGAGTAGGAATTCCTTACATTGCTTTTCCGGAAAGTTCTTTGCAATGTGTGTGTGTGTAGCGACTGTAAAAAAAAAAAAATCTTCGATTTTTGTTGGCTTAGTGTTTTGCTTTGAGATGTGTCTAGTTGTCATTTAATTGTTAGATATTGGAGTTTTCTTGTTTTTGTGTTTAATAAATATGAGTCATAAGTGCAATTTCAGTGATCTTTGGTTGCACAATCCCAAGTATTCCACGTGGGTTGGTAAGGATTGCTGCAATAATCATGTTGCGAGATGTTTGTTATGCTTAGAGAACATCGATATTTTGTTCATGGGAGAGTCTGCATTGCGAAGCCACGTGAAAAGTAAAAAGCACGTGACCCATTCTGAAAACAAATTCCACCTTAGATGGACTGTTTGAAAAAGTACCGGCACCAGCATCACAAACACCATCATCACCAGAGCCATCTTCATCATCATCATCAGCAGGTTGTTTACCCAGAAAAGATCCTACAAAAGCTGAAATATTATGGACTTTAAAAGTGGTAGAAAACCATTATTCGTATAGATCATGTGCTGGAATTGATAAGTTGTTTCGATTGATGTTTCCAGACAGTGAAATGGCTCTCAACTTTTTTTGTGGGCAAACAAAATGTTCATATATTTGCTGCTTTGGCTTGGCACCCCATTTTAAATCACTTTTGTTCAACAGATTAATGAAAGCAAAGATTTTGTTGTTTTGTTTGATGAGAGTAAATAAATACTCTCAACAAAAACAAATGGACATCCATATAAGATTTTGGGACAAGAACAGAGTAACGTCACAGTATCTGACTTCTGTGTTTTTAGGCCACGCAAGTGCAGAAATTTTTTTACCCAAACTTAAGCAATCTTTGAAGGGTTTGCCTTTAAAAAATACAGTTCAGTTTTCTATGGATGGGCCGAATGTGAATTTAAAGCTTTTTTCTTTATTTCAAGATGATTTATCAGCCAATTCAAATGCATCTCTCTTAAACACTGGTACCTGTGGCTTGCACATAGTGCATAATGCATTGAAACATGCTACTACTGTGAGCGATTGGGAAATAGAAAAAATTATCTCAAGCCTACACAGGTTATTTAAAGATTCACTGGCACAGCGTGAGGATTATTTAAATGTGGATAATGTTGTAAAAATGCCACTAAAGTTCTGTTCACACAGGTGAGTTGAAAATTCTCCTTTGTGTGAACGTGTAGTAGAAATTTTGCCCTTTATTTTGAAGTATGAAACTTTGGTGGCCCAAAAAATTGTTAATAATCCTTGCACAATTTCCTTTAATATTGTCCAAAAATGGGTGAAGGATCCATTGGCACTTGCCAAATTATATTTTTTAATTCTATTGCAAAGCAACTGAGTCCCTTTTTTAAAAAAGTATCAGGTAGATAAGCTAATGCTGCCACTCATGGCTAAAGAATTAGAGACTGTTAAGAAATCTGATGAGTCACTTTGTTAAAATGGATGTATTAGAACAAACAAAGACCATTACAGCACTTCTAAAAATTGTTCCACTTTTAGGATGATTGATATTGAATTCCAGGCCGAAAAGGAGATGAAGACTTTGCCATCAAATGCAAGTGAAAAGCAGATAATGGAATTTCGTATGAAATGCAGATCAATTTTACAAAACCTTGCCAAAAAATGCTCACTAAATGCCCACTGCTGTATGCTCTTGTGTGGCACATGAAGTGTTTAGATCCTAAATTAATGAGTGCTGAGAAAGGAATCTTGCTTAAAAAGTTTCAAGATTATTCTAGAAATTCTCGTGGATGCAAATAATCTGAAACCTGGTGGTGTTGACACTATTTATTATGCTGCAGTTAAAGGATTTTATAAGTAGTGTTGCAGCAGTAACTTCAGATTTTAAACTTTTTGATAACAATTATGAGGAATTGAGAATAGATGTGTTATTTTATGAACATTTATCCTCAAGTAAAAACTATGATCTGTTGTGGGAAGTAACTGAAAAGCTGCTGTTGCTCTCGCTTGGACAGGCATCAGTGGAGAGAGGATTCTCCATTAATAAGGAACTAACAATTGACAATATGAAAGAAAACTCTATTGTTTCACAAAGAATAATATATGACCATCTAAATAACATTGGTGGCATGGAAAAGGTTGAGTTTTCAAAATTGCTTCTGAGTAATGTCAGATGTGCTAATAAATTTAGAAGAAAAAGCTCGGGACAAGGCTGATTCTGCTGTATCCCAAAAGAGAAAACAAATACTGGATGAAATAGAATGTATGAAAAAAAGAAAAACGTGTAGAAAATGAAGTATTAGATTTATTAAAATCAGCTGATGATTTGGCAACAAAAGCAGAAGATACTTTGGCAACAAAAGCAGAAGATTTGGCAACAAAAGCAGAAGATAATTTTAACTGCATTGTTAAATCAAATAGCTTTAGAAAGACAGCTCAAGACAAACAATCATTGATAAAAGAAATAGATTCTGAACTCAAGAAAAAAATAAATTTAGTGAATAATTGTAAATAAATTATTCACCCATTTGCTTAATATATTTTTAATATACTTGTTAATTATATTTTAACAATGATAAATTTAATGTTGTGTTAAAAGTACTGACATTTGAGTAGAAAAAATTCTAATTACTTAAAAATTGATTACAGTATTTTCATTTGTTAAATATTTTCACCTGAAGAAAGTTTGTGATTCAGTAAAGAACTTTTTGCAAAATTTGGAGATGCATTGTTGCTAAGATTTTTCTTTTTTATAATTGGCTACCAATTACAAATGCTGTTGTTAATTTCTTTGGTTCAGTTTTCTTATAATAACAGAAATACACCACGGTCTTGCTTTCGTATTGTGTCGTATGTAAGGTGTTTAAAACCATTTTAATTATAAACCCATAGGATCTTTTTAATTTCTCTGTGTTGGAAACCTAATTAAATGGATTTTGAATCTATAGTTTGTTTTCTAGTGCATGCCTAACTACTAATAACTGAAACCATCTATCGTAAAAACTTGAAGATAAACCGAAAGTAAAAGAAAAATTTAAGTGCTGGTATTGTGTGTCGTTTCTCACATTTAGTGATAAAATACGACTGCGTACTTTATTTTGTCCAAAAATATTTCCCACTAAAGAAAAGATAATTCAGTCTCCTCACCCCATGCCTGTGTTTCTAAAATGTTTAAAGTATCTGTTTTCATTCTTGGCATTTAATTCAATGTGTATAAAACTGGAAATAGCTGCAGCTCTGTTTTTGTGTGCTCGAACAGGATCTTTCCTAATTTTGATGTACGAAGAATCATTGAATGGTGCATAAGATTTATCTTTCAGATTTTTCAGGATTATCAGTTTCATGTCGTGCTGTTCATTTTTAGAAATATGTGTGCCTCTAAGGTAATTAAGCTTTTACCAGGGTTGTGCTGTTAGTTGTCAGGTTTACGTGTTGTGATGCAAGTTAAGAATGATCAGAAGTTTTTTTCGTTCAATTTTCTAGTGAGAATGGGGATTCAAAAAACATAAAATCTTTCTTTAATCATTTTTTTTTTAGTTTCAACTGATTTTTCAAAGAAATCACCATTAAATTTTATTGTTTTATTCAGTTAAGAATTTTCTGTAGCAGTGACTGTGCGAAATTTGGTCTACAGACTTTGGAAAAAGTTAATTTATTTTGTTCTACCCTGGGGTATTCTTCCTAGAAGATAACTTTGCCTAGGGATAGAGGAATGTTGTTGAATGTGTAGGTAGTACACTAGCTGCATCACCATTCTTTTCTCCACTAATCCAAACAATAGTTGACAATTGTTTTTCTTTTACTTAATTTGCAAAGGACTGGCAGTTGTATCACTACACATCACTGTGCCAGTTATTGAACTTAATTATAGAAAAATGACAATAGCATGAACATTTTAAAACATGTATACTTACTTGTAACATGAATTATTTAATTTTTTTTGTGAACAAAAGGTGTACCAAAAAGAAATATTAGTGGGGTTGCTTAATAATGTCACACATTCGCTTGCTGAGGAAATGTAGCTCATACAACAAACAGGACTGTCCCTCTGCTTCCAGAAAAACTGTAGTACGTAAAAGCCTTAATTTTTATTGCCACTGAACCTCCTTTTTCAGGTGAGCCAAAGTCTTTTGTAGTTGAATCAGGATAAAATTTAACTTGCTTAGTTCGTTGAAATCTTACATTGATGTAGCAAATTTTTTGAAAATGAATAACAGCATTTAAACATGTGAGAGAGTGAATCTAGGAATAACAAAATTCACATAAGCATAAGTAAAAACTTGTTTATTTATTTAGGTTTTTACTTATGAGAATTTTGTTATTCCTAGATTCACTCTCTCACATGTTTAAATGCTGTTATTCATTTTCAAAATTTTGCTACATGAATGCAGGATTTCAATGAACTAAGCAAGTTAAATTTGATCCTGATTCAATTACAGTAAAAATATCTGGAAGTTTGTATTTCTTTTTGGAGCTAACCTCTGAATCTCAGAGAACAGCTTAGTGATATGTATGTATGTACATAAGCATAATTAAAAAGAAGTACTTTATTACATATATGTGACCTGTGCAACTGGGCTGTAAAGATAGTTTATTTTGTTTTTCTTCTCTTTAATTTCTGATGGCCTAATACTATATAAAAGGAATGAGATGCAGTGCAATCAATAAGCATTTTATTGTAGGAAATCAGTCTGCTTCATAATGGTGAAGAACTGTATGTTGTATTGCAGGGACAATGCATGTGTCCACAAGATTCGGTTTAAGTTTTACCATTTTCTGTTTACAACATTAATGTGATGAGAAAGATCCAAAGATGTTTTTCTTTTACCTGAAATGTTGCCATAAAAGCAATATAAGTTAATTTCCTGTTACACTTCAACTGATTTGTATTCTGAAAAGCACTTTTCACTTTATTCAAGTTTGCCAGTGTAATGGAGTTTGGTCATAGCGTATGCTAGGATTGTTTTGGAGACTGGGCGGGGGGATGGGAATATATAGGAACTAAAAAGTTTTAAACAATTTTTATTTTGTGTCATACATGAGATACATTCTCAAAATGAAAAAAAAATGTATAATCATTACTGAATTAAACAGCATTAAGAAACAGATATTTGTAGTTATATTGATAAAAATAGCACATCAAATTGTAGTGGGGTTACCCCTCCCCTTTGAAGGTACCCAGAAAACTGGTAGATGATGTCAGGATGCTTCTTTCAGAAATTTTGAAGGTAAATCCTGAGAACAAGCAAAAACTAAAATGAAGTTATATTCTGACAACTTGACTCTGGCAACATTTTAAGAATATGCAATAGTATTTGGAAGAAGAAACATTTTAAACATATGCAGGAGTACTTGGGATAAGTTTGATGAATTTCGGTCCAAAACTTTCTTTCAAATTCCTTGAAACTGATTTGTTAAAAGCCCTACAATTTGTACATGTGCTCTCAAACACCATAACTTTGGTTTTTCCCTTATTTATACTCAGTCTGATTTTCATGCAAACTTCGTACATTTGCAAAGTATGTTGTCTTGGATGTACGAAGTTTGCATGAAATGCAAACTCAGTATAAATAAGGAAAAAACCAAAGTTATGGATTTTGAGAGAGGAATGGGTAGCACTGAATGTAATGTAAGTATAAATGGCACTGTGATTGACCAAGTGAGTGAGTTTGTGTACTTAAGAAGCATGTTTCACAGAGAGAAAAAATTGGATGGTGAAATTAGTAGGCGAGTGAATTCTTCATTGAAAGTCATAGCTGCTCTGGGAGGTTTTCACAGGAATGATGGGTTCTCTAAAGAGTCCCTCATGGCTTTGTATGAAACTGTAATTGTTCTTACTCTGGTGTATGGGAGTGAAACCTGGGTACTGCAGAAGAAACATAGGAGTATTTTGTGTGCTGAAGAAATGTATTACTTATGGGTGTTTGTGGCAAGACATGTTCTGATTGTGTGAGGAATGAAGATGGGTTGCAGTTGTGTGATGTGAAGCAAAATGTTAGCAAGGTGGAGACCAATATGCTTCGGTGGTTTGGCCATGTTGAAAGAATGAGTGATGAGATGCTTACTAAGAAAATCTTTTTAGCCCAAGTAGCAGGAAGGAAAGGCAGAGGAAGACATGGGTGGATCAGATTCAGGAATGTCTGCATGAGAAAATGATTGTGTGTATGAAGTATAAAATATCTTGTGTACGGCGTGTAATGGATATCAATGAAGCCCGAGTTTTATGTCAAGATCGCTGTAAATGGAGAAGATTGATATGGCAACAGTAAGTAAAAATATCTGGTAGTTTGTATTTCGTTTTGGAGCTAACCTCTGAATCTCAGAGAACAGCTTAGTGATATGTATGTATGAACGAAGAAGTCGGGAGCTGATGACATTACACATCACTTGCCCACAGGCCCACTACCATCTTTAAATGACAATGTCCAGAACGTTGTATTGAAAGAGGTAACGCTATTGCACATCACTTGACCACAGTTCAACCACGATCTCTAAATGACAATTTCCAGAATGTTGTCTAGAAAGAGGTTTTGAACTTGTGGTACTAAAGCATTGATGGTACACAATTTTAGCAGCATTGTACATACATACATATCACTAAGCTGTTCTCTGAGATTCTGAGATTAGCTCAAAAAAGAAATACAAACTACCAGATAGTTTTTACTTACTGTTGTCGTATCAAACTTCTTCATTTACAGCGATCTTGACATACAACTCGTACTTCACTGATATCCATTACACGCCGTACACAAGATCTTTTATACTTAACACTCATAATCTTTTTCTCATGAAGACACTCCTGAATCTGATCCACCCATGTCTTCCTTGGCCTTCCTCTGCCTTTCCTTCCTGCCACTTGGGCTAAAAGATTTTCTTAGTAAGCATCTCATCACTCATTCTTTCAACATGGCCAAACCACTGAAGCATATTAGTCTCCACCTTGCTAACAACATTTTGCTTCACTCTGTCAACAATTCAGATTTTGAAATTGGCAGTAAATGAAAACTGTTAGTTATATGTAAGTCATTGAAATACCATAAACAGGTTTTATTAAAAGGCCTCTGATTTAATTTTAAATTTTGATATACTGAATTAAAATAGTTATGTAAATAATTAGTTATGTGTTGAATATTACTAATTTTGCTGCCATCAGAAGTTTCTAAATGTTGTGGAAAAATAATTTTATGCTGGTTTTGCTATAAGTTATTTAGGTGCTTCCAAGTCAACTACATGTTATTCCAACAAAAAATATTACCATAATTTTGTGAATTTTTGAATTTAAGGAATTTCTGTACAATTTAAAAGCATCATAATCAATTTGTTGTTTATTTTTTAAGAATTTAGAAAATCTATTTTTTCTGTTTATTTGATTCATAAGGGGCGAAGTAATCCATGGTTTACAAAAAAACTTTTGTGTGAGCTCGCTCGGGAAATAATTGGAACAGCACAGCCATAGTTTTCCTTAAAGACTCGAAATAATTTGTTAAATGATGTATTTGGGGATTCATCCAGTTGTAAATCATCCCATCTTATTTAAATTATGGATTGTTTAAATTTTTGAATATTTTTTTTTTTTTATTTATTTTACGTAGTAATACTATTGTGGGTTTCCCTCATTGTAATTTACAGCAGTCTCCCTAAAGCCAAAAGTTGGTAAATGATCACTTATATCAAATTCAAGAATCCCTGATGTTATATTTTGGTCTGAACATTTTTAACAGCCAGATCTAATGTAGTTTGTGTTAGTGTGCAATTCTAATTGGAGACGTAAATGCATTCCAAAAACCAGATGATGATAACAACTAATGAAACTGTCTAGTTGTACAATTATCTTCAACAATATCAATGTTAAAGTCACCATAAAGGAATGCTTTTTTTTTCTTGTAAAATTAATCATGTTAATAAGATCATCTAGAACTATAAAAAAATTATTGATATCTGAAGATGGAGGTCTATAGCATACCGAAATAATGTAAAATTGGTTTTGAATAGTAATCACGTCAAAATCTGTGCTCATTATGGTAAATTCACTTATTGAGGAAAAATATGGATGTAACTTATTAATATAAATAGCCACACCGCTAGCCGTAGAATTTAATTTATTTAAGTTGAAGACCTGGTAATTATCTATTGATATTGTGAAGTCATCTGGAAACTATGTTTCTGTAATACATATTATGTCTAAAGTGGAATTAATTATCTGCATTAGTGTCTCCAATTTACAATTTTGTTAATCAAAGATCTGGCATTAAGATGTATCAATTTAAGAGCAAAGTTAGTGTTGGTTGTTAATAAATAGTTAAATTTATGAATAGTATAATATTGACTGCAATCTAAAGGTTTAAAGTACAACAACAAAAAATAATTGTAACATAAGTTAAATATTCCGTTGTAGTACTGCAGATCCTCAACACAAACCATTTTTTTCTCTGATGATCATCTCTTTGTTTTATGTATTAATTTGCCATTACTAATCCGTGCATATTTGATGATACCCTGATTAACTAATTGTTCGGCATGCCGGTGTATCTTTTTTATAGTATGGTGTTTAATCTTTATTAATGTAGATTCTAGTTTTTTTTTTGTTTTTTTTTTTGTCTCTTAGGATCCAAATCTGAGTTTAAAATAGAAATTTCATTTTTCTCCAACCATCTATTTGTAGCTGATCTGGTAGTAAATTGGATAATAATAGGTACAGTTGAAGTTTTACTTTGAGTAGAAGGTACAGCATGAATTACATCCATATCTTTTGTTCTGTAGTTTTCTATTTGTAATTTAGCTGCCATAAGATCAATTGTGTTTCTCAAAGCAGCTTTATCTGTTACATCATCAACCTGAAGAACATGTATTTCCAGATTTTTTTCTATGATATGGATTCAAATGTGACAATTCTGCCTTTAAAACGCTTAATTTTTTCAGCACTGTCAAGTTCACCCTTCTCATATTTGGCAATTCTCTGTGTGAGTGTGTCATTAGACTGTTCTAGCTTAGTACATTTCTCTGAATAAAGTCATCATATTTATCACTGAAGAACTGCAGAGATTGTTTAATGCCCTGAATCTCTTTTTTAAGTCCGACATGCAATCAAGTTTCTCCTCAATCCAAAGCATTGACCATCTAAAGAAATTCAAATGTAGTTGATTATATTCAAACTCTACTGGCAAGGCAGTTTTTAAATTATCTGAATCTGCAGTATCCTAATTCATGGGTAAAGTAGTAGATGAATGCTCAGCATTCAAAACGCATCCTTAGCATTGTATCTTATTGTTCACGTCTGCTGATAATGACCAAATTTTTTTTTTTCCCGGTCTTGTGAGTACAAATAGAATAAAAATATGAAGCACATGTTCTACATTTAGGTGCCATGGATACATCCAGCTGGTACTAGTTACACAATTTACATTTCATTTTTTGCAGCCGTTACTCAGTCTAAAATATTCAAACTCTTAGTCAATAGGCTGTGCACACCAAAACAGGAGGTTAT
Organism: Macrothele yani; assembly: GCA_039090855.1. Taxonomy (NCBI): domain Eukaryota; kingdom Metazoa; phylum Arthropoda; class Arachnida; order Araneae; family Macrothelidae; genus Macrothele; species Macrothele yani. The sequence goes on from CM077009.1 coordinate 197,827,850, forward strand.
TACAATGAATATGTACAATAAGCCAATACAGCAGCCCCCTAGGGTGTGGCTGAATATCAAAACTGATAATTACCAGTTGACACTGCAATGTCTTCTATGCCAATTTATTTCACAAAATATAACAATGATATATGTGCACAACTGTAACACCAAAAAAACTCATTTCTAGAAACATGTACCATATACATTAGGCAGAAACATGTATCAGCAATCTCTGGGAAATATTAAGTGAAATGCTTAATAGGTTGCAGCATTAGCTCATTATAGTGTGTAATAATAGCAAAGTATATTCTTTCTTCAATGCAATCAATAAGTACAGAATTTTACAACTGGCAAGAATTTATTGATTACATACAGAAGATAGATGTGCACAATTTATAGTAGACACATGTGATGTCCATATCATGTGGCGCTTCATTATTGCTCCAAATATCTAAATGGGTGTTGTTCCTAATGCAAATCTATCTCGGTGTATATTGCTAATAATATTAAAGTATGCATGTTCAATACTTCTGGATTTGAGAGACAATAAATATGACATAATTGTTTGAGAGAATCAAAGGCCTTTCTGTAATGAATAAAATCCACGCTTAGTGGGAATTTATGTTCATTTACTCTTTTGCTTAGTTGTTTCTGTTCATGGGTATGATCGATAATGATATAGCCTTCCCTGAATTAAGCTTGTTCTCGTGGTTGAATCATGTGCAGTATTTCCTTCAAGCAATGTTACAGTATTTTGATGAAGATTTTGTAAACAAGTTGTAGTAGACTGGTTTGTCTGTAGTTCTTAAAATCCCCAGGATCTCCAATTTTATACTACAGGAGCACTGTAACAGTGTTCCAGTCATCAAGAATATTTGCTTTGTTGTATTTTGAATGAGCGGCTGTATATGTTACACATGAAACTGAACTTACAAACTCTCAAAAAAATAAGCAGTTCATAGTTATGCATATTGTACAGTGTGTACCAATAAATTGTTTCTCAGTTGATTAAAGGAATACAAATCCCCAGTTTTTTTTGTGAAAATTTTACAATGTGTGCAGAAAAATGTGTAGTCCAGTAATTTTCCATTCTCTGCTGTATTGAATGTTAGTATGCACACTTAGTAATTCCCCTTTTCTATGCTATACTAAATGCACAGTACAGCAATTGGAAAATGATACTAATGCTACAGAATGAAAATACTCCCATGAAAATTTTTCCTCCGTACGCTAGCTTTATCATCTGAAATGTTTTAAATGATAAGGACAACAAAAATAATATGCACCCTCCCACAAAAATTTTGGCAGTTAAACTTCTTGCAGTCTTTAAATCAAATTAAAAGGAAATTAAAGGCGCTAGAGGACAAGGACATAATTCTGAGCAGCTTTCTGTCAAGACTTTGAGGAAGTGTAGAGAACAACTCTACCCTCATATCGATAATTCTGTTTTCCAGTTCGATGGTATGTGATGAAGAAATTCTTATTTTTAGAATAAGTTTAGTTTTCAAATAATGTATCTTAACAATATATGTTTTTCGTGTGATACATAAAGTTTTTGGCATCAGTTCAGTATTCATAACTGTTATTTAATGTTTTCATTTCACGGCATGTAAAGTTTTTTTTGTTTTTCTTATGTGAACCCAGTACACTTGCTGGTAAGAGTGTATAATAGGGCAGTGAACTTTGCAATATTATTGCTATTTGGGTTGCTCTGTACTCACATATATGGCCTATCTAGTCAGGCTGTTCACTATTTCGGTAAGTACACACGTACAGTAGATTGTTTCTCTCCACTTGTTCTGCAAATAAAAACCAGTTCAAGTGTTGAAAGTCTGAAAAAAATTGTGTGTTCTGTCTACTGTACAATTCCCTGACTTAAAAAAAAAATGCAGTCGGCATCAACAAGTGAACTGTGTGATGTAAAGAGGCTTACGATACTCAGTGAATTAGATAGCCATTGGAAAGTAAATAAACTGCTTGTTCACTGTGAAAATGGGAGGAGGTAGGGGGGGGGGCTAGGTGGCACCATTTAGTGGTCTGCAAAAATGAAGTCTGTATTGCTGGAAGATATATACAGACAGTGAGACAAAGAGCACTACAAGCCAACAGATGCTGATGACAATAACTTACCAAGTACAGTATCAAAGTGTTTTCATATACCATTGAAAATTAGACTCAGTTTTTGATAATGACATTGAAAATTAGACTCAATTTTTTGTAATGACATTTAAAATTAGACTCAGTTTTTGATAATGACATTGAAAATTACTCAGTTTTTGATAATGACATTGAAAATCAGACTCAATTTTTGAATAGTAACATCCATTTTTCAAAAGAGAGCTTGCCTATTGTGTCTGAGCACCTTCTTGTTACTCCTCCTTGAGCTACAACCTTGTGTGTCTTTTTTGTTTCAAGATCTTTTTAAAACGTTCTGTCTATGCTGATTCTTTTTAAGACCTCATGATTCCCAACATGTTCTTGACATGATACTAAGAGCTCTTTACAACATCAGAATAGAAAGTTAAGGTAATTGTCCCCCAAAACAAAGTATTTTTTAATGCTTTTTCTAGACTTTTTCCACTTGTATATTAATTTTAGTGCAAAGTTAATGAGAGGCTTGAAGGTGATTTTCTTTCCAATTGCTTACTTCATTAGTTTGTAATATCAGCATTCATAATGGTGAAAAAACCTGCAGTTTTGTCATTGAGCATAGTGGCTGCCTAAGCCTAACATAAGTAGAATATTACTATTATTATTATTATTATTGCGACCCTTTGAGCCTTAGATATCAGGATGCCAAATTAATTCCGGACTGCGATTCGAATCACTGGATCCGCCAATACCTCGTTAGCCGACACAGTACACCAATAAACCAATGGAGGCACAGTATAACAATTAAAACAGGGATTAAATAGAAAGGATATAACTTCCGGCCGGTTTTGGCCTTCTTCGGTGTTTCAGAAAATATGTCTTAACTAAAAGTCTGTTCGTTCACAATGGACCGCAAATAAAATTATTCGTAAAAAGTACTTACATAGGTCCTTGAGTATCCACAGTATGGATGACACTAATAACACAAACACTCACTCGCTTCACTAATATGTTGGCACTACGGGTAGTTTGATCTTTACTTCCATCACCGCTCCTGCTTAGCTGTGGCTGAAACGATGTCGTTCCCCGGTCACACGCACAAAAGTTTTCTCCCCGCTTTCTTTGCGAAGAGGCTAGCGGTTGCTTCAGAGCTCTCTGCAGGGGGGGGGTCCTCCGTGGTTCCTGGTGCTGGTGTTTCTCATCTCTCTCTCTCTCTCAGGATGAGCGAGGATATTTCGTAATTGTCTCTGTCGGCATTTCACCTGAAATGGCTCCTTACGACAGGTATCCGTTGTCCGGCGAGGAGAAGAAAGTTCCCCGACAGATCTGGTGCTTATTATTCATCCGCTAATGCTTTCAGCTGGCTTTCCTTCTTATGCTCCTAATTCAAGAGCACGGCAGCAGACGGCAAGCAATTGTTCTAACGCGCGGAAAAATCGTGGCCCAATTCTCTCGGCTATCAAACGGGATCTCTCCTCAACAACAATCTCCCCTCTCCAAGAAATTGGTAAGCGGGGAATTCTAACACTTGAAACCACGACTCTTATTATAAACCGCTCTTCAAGTCCAAGAGCTTTCCCATTGTTTCGCGCGCGGCACAGACAAAAGCTTCAAACGCTTTTGCCGTCCAAACACTTTTGAGTCATGGGAAATAGCTTTTAAACTCTGACCCGTCCCATTTCCGTTTATGGGCTCTTTGTTCTGGTGGCAAACACCTGCAACTCGCCACTTGAATTCAAAGTGCTAGAAGATCTTTTCTTAATATACCGCCCCTCGCTAGTGCTTAAATTAAAACTCTGTTAATTAAAACCCCCAATCAAGTTTCAATTACCGTTAATTAACCACGCCTCTCGCCAATTAATTATGCGAGGGGGGAGGAATCGTCACATTATTATTATTTTGTACAGGAACCTTTTCATATGGTTCTTGATGTTTTCATTTCAGAGTAAGGACCACTCTCCTTATTTTTTACATGTGGGCTGATCCCAATACCTGCCGCCGCAGTGGTCTAAGGCGTTGGCCTCTGATCATTCGTCCGTAAGGGGTCCGGGTTCGAATCCCGGTCAGGCATGGATGTTGTGTTTGTCTTACGGCACTGGCTCTCTCCCTTCCCTGGAACCAGTGACCCTAAATTAGGGACGGGCGACTGCTTATAGCCCATTGAGTTGCTCACGGTGGTCGTTAAACCTCCAATCAAAAAAAAAAAAAAAAAAGAAGATCCCAATACTGTATAATAACATATATTAGTGAGCTTCACTGAACTTCATGATACACTTTTTGGCATCTGTTCAGTATTCATAACTGCTACTCAATGTTTTCATTTCACAGCATACAAATATTTATTGTTCTTATATGGACTCATTCATAAAAGATATGTGAGAATGTTGGTACTATATACGTATATATATGTACAGTATATATATATATATATATATATTGTATGTATATATATAGATGCATGTTTTTTTGTGGGTATCTCTCTTTTAACAACTATTTTTTTTACTTCTCTTTATCTTACTCACTGTTTGAGATGATATCAAAAGCAGCTGCGTAGTAAAGGTAATTGCTTGCTTTATCTCAGGAATTGTTTTTATAAACTGTTATGTGATACAAGCCGTCCCATAATTGGAGTAAAGTTTTACACCGGCATTGAGCAGCCTCGACTGAAAAATCCCGTGCATATAGGTATGTAAAAATAGGCTGTGTATATGTGCCAGCAGGATTTTGGCATTTCATAAATGCTAGAGCTAAGTAAATAAAGTTAGTGGTTCTTGTTTAAATAAAGTGACAAGTCATTTACTCTGGACAGTTCAGTGAGCAAAAGTTTTCACCCTTCTGGTCAAAGATAAATATCATTTAGTCAGAATGGAGTTCTTGATGTAGGTTATACAGGACTGTACTTTGCTGAGTATTCAGTTATTGTCTCTTTGCTTCCATGCATAGTATCAGTATATCCTAGATGTGTTTACATTAATGTTTCAGCACAGCCCTTAAGGCTGAGTTGTGTTTGTAGGTAGGAGTGTTAGGATGTTTTTCATCCTTTTTTCCTGTAACAGTAATGTATGTGATTTAATTGGTCCCAGTTTGGTTAACCCACCATTTAATGAAAATGATCTCACTGTTTGGGCAATTTTACATAGAGCAGAGATTTCGTGGCATTTAATAAATTTATCAGTAATAAATCAGTAGATTTGGTTTTGTTATAAGGAAAATTATTTCTGTAAAACGAAAATGTATTACTTGTATCAAATGTTATGTTCTGAAAACCCACCTGGTGGTCCTACAGCAAACTGAACATTACTTTTGCCATTGTGAAAATCTTAGGGAATTCATTTCCCTTTTATATAGAATACCATAATAGATATTGATTTTTGGGGATTAACTACACTACACTGCCGGAAAGTGAAAAAAGAACACCAAGAAGGAATTAGCGGACGATCATGAAATTTGCATATATTAATAGGGTCGAGTTTACGTAGTTCTGATGTTTATTTCGGGACCAACCGGTGAGCGCTTACGCCACAGCACGGTATAATATGCAAATTATCGTCGGTGGTATTTAAGGAGTATGGCAAAGTGAATGTAATCAGTCGTCGGCGTACGGACACGTGCAAAGACCCTGAAGAAGCTGCAATGCCTGGACATGGAAGACGTGTACGATTTCAGCAGTTATCGGACTTTGAGTGAGGTCGTCTAGTCGGACTCCGCGAGGCCGTGTGGTCGTATTGCGGAGCGGAATTGGACGGGAAGTATCGGTGGTGGTCCGAGGAACATTCCCACACGAGAAGACGTGGAACCGGGAGCCACAGACGGACTGATGAGTGGACCGATCGACGCATAAGAAGAGCGATGTCAAGCAGAACATCCACTGCGACTCAAATCCGAGCTGCGTCGCACCTGAGGTGACTGTGTGAACAATCCGCAACCGTCTAATGGATGCAGGACTACGTGTGCCTCTGGCATGTGTACCTCTGACTCCAGCCCACCGTCAGGAACGGCTGCAGTGATGTCGCCAACGTCTTCACTGGAGAACGCAATGGCGATCTCTCGTGTTCAGCGATGAAAGTAGATTCTGCTTAGGAGTCTCCGATGGCCGTATGCTTCGCAGACGTACAGGGGAGCGTCTCCACCCTTCTTGCATCCGACAGCGACACACAGGGCCTACACCTGGTGTGGGGAGCGATCAGCTATCACTCCCGTACATAACTAGTGTTTGTACCGGGTACGTTAAACAGCACCTTCATCAACAACATCATTCAGCCCGTTGTGCCATTTGTAAGGTCGGTCCATCGTGGTGTTTTCCAGCAAGATAACGCACGCCCACACACGGCACGTGCAACGCAACATGCACTTCAGGGTGTGAGACAACTTGCATGGCCTGCACGTTCACCGGATTTGTCCCCAATTGAGCACGTGTGGGATTTTATGGGACAACGACTTATCCGGTCTCCACGACCATCCCCGATTTACGCGTCCACGTTGAGGATGCTTGGAACTCAATATCCCAAACTTACATCCAACATCTGTACGACATACTCCATGCCAGAATTACACAGTGTGACGCAGTTCATGGCGATTCAACCTCGTACTAACCATGTTACATGGAAATGTTATTTTTCAGTTTACTAGCAAATACAGCTGTGTTTTGCCATAATGTTTTGATCACGTTATGCTCTGTGTTCCGTCATTATGCTGTATAAATTTCGTTGGTATCAGACGTCTCCTTCTTGGTGGTTTTTTTTTCACTTTCCGCCAGTGTAGGTACATTTTTTTTTTTTTTAGGGCGGCCCCTTTGGGGCTGCTCAAAAATCTAAAAGCAGAACTCACAAAATTTCCGTCTACAAATTCCATTACTCCAAACTCCTAACTACCGTATCCAGCAATACTTTAGGCTATTCCTTATTGTCAACCGAAATTGTGTTACTCTTCTTGCACTTTTTTGCAGTTTGCTCTGTCTCGGATTCAGAGTCGGCTATTTGCCACAAACCAATGAAAATTCACGATTTGCACAACTTTGAAATCACAACCCCGAACAGTGTTATTACCTTAATATAACAGTATTATCACTTTAATAATACTGCTATGTGTTACTATACCCCTAAAACTGCACTTCAGCCTAATTTATTTATTGATTCCTTATGTTTTTATTTAAAACCTATCCCGGGTATATTCCTAGCAGCAAATTGCACATATTACCCTGTTTGGCCCTTAAAAGTGTAGGAGAAATATGAACCCCTAAAACATGCAATACCTGCCATACGGCAAAACCCAGCTCTTTACCCCAACTTTCTACCTGTATTTTTTTTTTTTTTTTGTCTTAAAATTTCAACGACCACGGTAACTCGTACCAACAAGACAGAGCTAAACGGAGTTTAGCTCTGTCTTGTTTCCGGAGTCGGCATTCTGCCTCCTGCCCACGAACCAATGATAATTCACGATTTGACACGATGCTGATTCTCACTCCCCAAGCATTTATTTACGATTTTCTCAGTCTTCAGTATAAATTCCCTATTTAGTACATCACCCGAAGCTAAGGAATTACCAAAATAAACGAATTACCAACTCCAAGGAAACTTCCAGCGTCTCTTCGGTCGGACCCACCATATCTTCAACGTCTACCTCGTGTGACTTCTCCCTCGCCTCCTCCGCACCCAGCCATGTTTTCTAAATTCTAAATTAATGGTTACACAAGAAGGTTCTTTTTACTTAGCCACAGCGAAAGGAATTTTCCCACCTGTGACATATTCCTCTAACACTAATACTTCACCTTTCCCTTATAAAACCATTTCTCAAGGCGATCTGTCTGCTCCTCGAAAAATTTTCATCCTGCAACCTGCAAGCCATACAGCAGTTGGTGAATTGGCTTCTAAACCTCCCGAGCCGCCCCGGTGGCGCAGTGGTCTAAGCGATGGCCTCTGATCATTCGTCCGAACGGGGTCCGGGTTCGAATCCCGGTGAGGCATGGATGTTGTGTTTGTCTTACAGCACTGGCTCTTTCCCTTCCCTGGAACCAGTGACCCTAAATTAGGGACGGGCGACTGCTTATAGCCCATTGAGCTGCTCACGGTGGTCGTTAAACCTCCAATAAAAAAAAAAAACAAAAAAAAACCTCTTGATCATTTTTTTTTTTTTTTTTTTTTAGCATTAAAGAAGATAGCCGAACATAAAGATGGGTTATTTTCATTGGAAGGCAAACTGCCCAATCTGAAAATCTACAGAAGTAATAAAAGCAAAAACAATTGGTAAGGCGAAAACATTATAGAAAATCCCAACGAAATTACGCCCCTAAAGGTAACTTTGGCTTTTCAAAATTTGTTGTGCACATGAAACATTCTGTGAATGTCGTTCTTATATCTGAATCTCGCGAAAGTTGTCGAAATGTTTTTAAAGAAATTGATAAATATGAATCTACAGACTGTTTTTTTTTGTACATTTTATTTACCTCCAATTTCCAGCACACAACTTCTTACCAAAGAAAGGACAAAATACCAGTTTATGTTCACTTTGATGAGTCTGGTATGTGACCACTATAAAATCAGTAAAACTTTTTTTTTGTCATCATTCTGAAATCTCTACTGAAAATTTGCACAACAATTTAAGAAAATATGCTTTCAAAGCTAGCATGGTTTCATTTCTATATTTTTTGTTGCACGTTTGAATTAAAGACGTTTTCTCAAAACATTCCTAATGCTATCTTAGATATCAGACATGACTGTGATGTGGGCGAAAAATTTAGAGCATTAATAACGATAAAGAATTGATGTGGAATCCTAAAGTGAAGGTCTACTGACTCTACCTAAAGTAAGCAGTGTGTTTGACGTGAATGGTTGCTGCACATACAACGGACCATAACTTCAACGAAGACCCGAAAACGTGCGAGAAAAGTGAATCATCGCTAGAAACGGAATGAGGATGTAGCAGACACGTGACTTTCAGCATGGCAATTGAAATGATGGCGTCTTACTTTGAAAGTTTAATTTCCGAGTACAAAATGCGGTAACTGGAAAAAATAAACAGATTGAAGGAAAAGATCCGTATGTGCTGAATGCAAGTATTTTCGAAGGTGACGCGAAAAGTTTTCCGAAACTTCAAATAGTAAATATTTTCTATTACTTCGTCTCTGGTAGAAGCGCCGTTACTACACAACAGTTCGAGGTATATAAAAATCTCGGAGCATATAACAATTTCTCATCGTGTATATTCTTTCACGTGGTAATTTAGTGAGATCACAATTAGTGAGTAATTAGTAACTCTTCAATAAAAAGTGTTTTTCTTAGTTCTGGGAAGCGATTTTCAAAACTTCGGAAAATTTAGAGCAAAATCTATTTCTTCACGAAAAACTGTGGTGATTTGATTTTCGCTCAAATTTATGTTTCCGAAAATAAATTTAGCAGCACAATCCCGGTCTGTAAATAAACTAAGACACTAAAAATAATTTCATTTGGAGAATAATTTTAGCCATGATACGATTTCCATTTTTGCGCAAAAGTGTGCTTCAGCTAAAGATAACAATTCAGGTGTACTAAAAATAAAATCAACGGTGGTTTGGAGATTATATAGAACAAACTAGCAAAGTAAAACACCCCAACACCGACAGCCAAATAACCTTGTGAAAATAACAAGTGAATCAGAAGGACGGTGTGCTAGAGTTCTAAAAAATCCCGAACAGCCAAAGAGATTTGATTCTGAGTAACAGTCAGGTTGGCTAAAAAATTAACTCTTAGCTCTATAAAAAGTTTTAACACCTCCTAGATAGATCAAGAACCTCTGAATAAAAAGCCAAGTCCCTGGAAGTGAAAAACCCACGTGCACAGAAGTGCCGAAGTGTTGATTTAAGAAAATTTTTGACTAAAAGGCAAACCCTAAAAGGTGTTCTATAAGAAAATATTCAGTAGCAATAAAACCAAAGCAAAAAAAAAAAAAAACCAACAACTTTTGAATTCAACTCGAAAATTTGGAATCAACGAGTGAATCGCCTGGCTCAATAAGTGCAAGTACGTACGCCAACGGCATTTGAACAAGTCCAAGATAGGTTCTATACCTTACCAGAAATCACTAATTTATGGATAAAACTAACCTTTAAAATAATTTTTGCCTCTGAAGAGACAAATTTTTTTAAGGTTATTCAATAAAAAGTGTTTTCAAAGCTCTGGGAAGCGATCTTCCTTCGTACATCATACATATCACTAAGCTGTTCTCTGAGATTCAGAGGTTAGCTCCACAAAGAAATACAAACTACAAGATAATTTTTACTTACTGTTGTCGTATCAAACTTCGCCATTTACCGCGATCTTGACATACAACTCGTGCTTCATTGATATCCATTACACGCCGTACACAAGATCTTTTATACTTCATACTTATAATCTTTTTCTCATGCAGACACTCCTGAATCTGATCCACCCATGTCTGCCTTGGCCTTCCTCTGCCTTTCCTTCCTGCCACTTGGGCTGAAAAGATTTTCGTAGTAAGCATTTCATCACTCATTCTCTCAACATGGCCAAACCACCGAAGCATATTGGTCTCCACCTTGCTAACATTTTGCTTTGCATCACACAACTGCAATACATTTTCATTCCTCACACAATCAGATCGTGTCTTGCCACAAACCCCACGTAAGTAACGCATTTCTGCAACACACAAACAACTCCTATGTTTCTCCTGCAGTACCCAGGTTTCACTGCCATACATCAGAGTAGGAACAATTACTGTTTCATACACAGCCATGCGGGACTCTCTAGATAACCCATCATTCCTGTGAAAACCTCCCAGAGCAGCCATGACTTTCAAAGAAGAATTCACTCGCCTACTGATTTCACCATCCAACTTCTCTCTGTCAAACATGCTTCCTAAATACACAAACTCACTCACCTGGTCAATCACAGTGCCATTTATACTTACATTACATTCAGTGCTACCCATTCCTCTTTCAAACACCATAACTTTGGTTTTTCCCTTATTTATACTCAGTTTGAATTTCATGCAAACTTCGTACATCCGAGTCAACATACTCTGCAACTCACTTTTGCTCTCTGCCAACAGGACAGTGTAATCAGCATACAGCAATCTGCACACAAGGATATCACCAAGCCATAAACCACTATTATCTATTTTGGCCTCACGCATGCTTCCATAAATATATTAAACAGCCATGGTGACATTTCGTTTGGCAAATCGAATTTTTTCGGTACTGCTTTTAAAGACAGCAGCTAGCAGCCTAAAAAAAATAGAACTTTAGGTCTCGAACCGCAATTAATAATGCCACAAAATCTAGGCATTTCCGCTTAAAATTTTTGCAAACACCGATCGCTAATGATCGTCGCACTTTACACACTAACTGCAGGACAGCCAGCTATGCTTGTCCTTCAGGAACTTGTAGGGACTGTTGCCATTTAACTGAAACTTCTCGATGATGTCACGTGCTACAACCTCATGCCTAGGTAAACATTATCCAACTAGGATATTTCCAAGTTTTTGAAATAAGGCTCGTAAAACTAAATAGTAGCATCTGTCCGATCGTTTTCTAAGTCGGAATATAAAGTGCTAATATGAATTGATTTTGATAAGTGCCACATATTTGTCTTCTGCAAATTAAATCAGTCTCTGAACGAATTTATCCTACCCAAGATCAAATGTTTAGAAAAATACAAAAGAAAAAAAAATAAAGGAAAAGAAAAATAGCCGTTTCATTAATGCCCCATCCTGAAATGTTACGGCTTGCGATGTTTTGTCACCGCTATGTTTTGTGTCTGCGGTGTTTTGGCTTGCGATGTTTTATGCCCGCGATGTTATGGCGCGTAACCCTCCTTTTTTTCTTCTCGTTCGTTTCTCCTACGCAGAGTGTCTACCAATCAAGGAGGTTAGAAGTAAGAGGAGCTGGCAACAGCCCGTCTCACTGTGCTTCTGGCGTAACGCCCCTTTTTATCAGCTGATTACGCCAATGCGCCCAACCTAAGAATCTCCTGTATATCTCTATGGGGAAATCACGATTTTGAAGGGGTTTTTCGAGCCCTTACTCAACCGATACAGGCATGAAAAAATTGAGGCTGAAATATTCATTCCCATAATAAAAACTATCCAGAAAAAACAGGAAAATACGTGTTGGTATTTCTTTAAAAAATTGAACAAAATAATGTTTTTATGAGCGGAAGTGCACAGTGCGCATGGTTACTTACTGCCCATGTGCAAGTAAACATGTTTAAAATATAACCAAAAGCCTAATGTTAAGAAATAAGAAGTCCGAAATATTCCTTCTTTCCATCTTTGGTTTGCATGCGCTAAGCAAAACTGCTTAAGCCACAGGAAGTGACGTCACGTTCCCGAACTCTCGCAGCGCAGACTCCCACCACCTCAGAGAGAGGACAGAAACAACTGATCTGTTTTGGCTTCACTCAAAACGGGTCCCTTCACCTCCTCTTCTTCTAACCTCCTTGCTACCAATCAAGGAACGTTGAGCACCCTCCGAAAGGTTTCCTAGTAGGTTTTGTGAACACGCTCCCTACTAGGGATCTCCTCTTTTTCATTGGCTACAGCGGAGAACCAATAACAGAAGAATTTTACAGACTTTTATATCTTTCACTGTAGCTGTATGAATCTACAGAAATTGGCTTAATATTAAAGAAGATAGCCGAACAAGAAGATGGGTTATTTTCATTGGAAGGCAAACTACCCAATCTGAAAATATAACGAAGCAATAAAAGCATAATTAATTGGTAAGGCCAAAACATTGTAGAACATCCCAACGAAATTACGCCCCTAAAGGTAACTTTGTCTTTTCAAAATGTGTTGTGCTAATGAAACATTCTGTGAATTTAGTTCTTTTATCTGTATCTCACAAAAGTTGTCGAAATGTTCTTAAAAAATTGACTAATACAAATCTACAGATTGTTTTTTGTACATTTTATTTATCTCCAATTTCCAGCACACAGCTTCTTACCAAAGAAAGGACAAAATACCACCTTATGTTCGCTTTGATGAAAGTCTCCATATGTGACCACTATAAAATTAGTAAAATTTTTTCATCATTCTGAAATCTCTACTGAAAATTTGCACAGCCATTTAAGAAAATATGCTTTTAAAGCTAGCATGGTTTCATTTCTATATTTTTTGTTGCACGTTTGAATTAAATACATTTTCTCAAAACATTCCTAATGCTATCTTACATATCAGACATCACTGTAATGTGGAATTATTCTTTGTGTGTCCGGACAACACATTTATTTGAAAAGGGCATGCACTGTTCAGTTCGTGACTGCATAATGTCAAAAAGAGAAGTTATTAGACAAGCAGGTTTCTGAATAGTCTGTTAATGCACATGAAGGTACATGCAAGAGAACAACCTTATGATTCTGACATGTGTTCCAAGCAACCAAGTAAAAAATGTAGCACCTCAAGGCATAGTCTCCTTCAGTCAAGTGACAGAGATCACCAATGTCATGTATGCTTAAAACAGTTTGCATACAAACGTTATCTTTCCAGGCACATGCTTTTTCACACAGGTGAAAAGCCGCACCAGTGTGATATATGCTCCAAACAATTTACTCAAAACAGTGGTCTTTCAGTGCACATGCTCCTTCACACAAGTGAAAAGCCTCACCAGTGTGATGTATGTTCAAAACAATTTTCTAATAAAAGTAATCTTTTAAGGCACATGCTCCTTCACACAGGTGAAAAGTTGCACCAGTGTGATGTATGTTTCAAACAATTTATTCGTAAAAGTCATCTTTCACGTCACATGGTCCTTCACACAGGTGAAAAGCTTCACCAGTGTGATGTATGTTCCAAACAATTTACTCGTAAAAGTTATCTTTCAGTGCACGTGCTCCTTCACACAGGTGAAAAGCCTCACCAGTGTGATGTATGCTCCAAACCATTTGCTGACAAAAGTGCTCTTTCAAGGCACATGCTGCTTCACACAGGTGAAAGGTCTCACCAGTGTAATGTATGTTCCAAACAATTTACTCAAAAAGTCATCTCACAATGCACATGCTCCTGCACACAGGTGAAAAGCCTCACCACTGTGATGTATGTTCCAAACAATTTACTCAAAAAAGTTATCTTTCAATGCACATGCTCCTGCACACAGGTGAAAAGCCTCACCAGTGTGATTTATGTTCCAAACAATTTACTCATAAAACTCATCTTTCAAGGCATATGCTCCTGCACACAGGTGAAAAGCCTTACCAGTGTGATGTATGCTCCAAATCATTTGCATTCAAAAGTGCTCTTTCGAAGCACATGCTCCTCCACACAGGTGAAAAGCCTTACCAGTGTGATGTATGTTCCAAACAGTTTACTTGTAAAGGTTATCTTTCAAGGCACATGCTCCTTCATACAGGTGAAAAGCCTCACCAGTGTGATGTATGTTCCAAATGCTTTGCTCATAAAAGTCATCTTTCACGTCACATGCTCCTGCACACAGGTGAAAAGCCCCACCAGTGTGATGTATGTTCCAAACAATTTACTCATAAAAGTAATCTTTCAAGGCACATGCTCCTTCACACAGGTGAAAAGCCTCACCAGTGTGATGTATGCTGCAAACAGTTTGCTGATAAAAGTGTTCTTTCAAGGCACATGCTGCTTCACACAGGTGAAAGGCCTCACAAGTGTGATGTATGTTCCAAACAATATACTCACAAAAGTCATCTTTCAAGCCACATGCTCCTTCACACAGGTGAAAAGCCTCACAGTGTTATATATGCTCCAAACCATTTGCTGACAAAAGTGCTCTTTTAAGGCACATGCTCCTTCACACAGGTGAAAAAACCTCACTAGTGTGATGTATGCTCCACACACTTTGCCCAGAAGAGTTATATTTCAGTGCATATGATCCTTCATGCAGATAAATAACTGCAGCTCTGTTTTTGTGTGCTTTTCCTAATTTTGATATACGAAGATTCATTGAATGGTGCATAAGATGTATCTTTCAGATTTTCCAAGGGGAAATCAGTTTTAGTTCACGCTTTTCATTTTTGGAAATATGTATGCCTGTAAGATATTAAAGCTTTTATCAGCACATGGTGTTAGTAGTCAGATTTACCAGTTGTGATGCAAGTTAAGAATGATCAGGTTTTTTTGTTGTTGTTTTTTGTGTGTGTGCAATTTTCTAGTGAGAATGGGAATTCTGAAAATAGAAAACATTTCTTTAATCCTTTTCTTTCAGTTCCATCTAATTTGTCAATGAAATTACCAATGAATTTTGTTGCTTTATTCAGGTTTGGAATTCTTGTAGCAGTGACTGTGGGAAGTTTGCTCTGCAGCCTTTGGGAAATGTTATCTTAGTTTGCATTAATCATGTGGCATTCTTTTTTGAAAATAGCTTTGCCCAGGCATAGGGGAATGTTGGCTGTGTGGGTAATACACTAGCTGCCTCACCAGTTTTTTTTCCACTACCCCAAATAATTAATAGTTGAAAGTTCTTTTTTTTTTTTTTCTTTTTTTTTTTTTTTTTTTTTTGCTGTCTTTCAAGTGAACAAAAGGTGTATTAAAAAGGAATGTTAGTGGTGTTGCATAATATTTTCACATCTTTGCTTTCTGAGGAAATGTAGCTCATACAACAAACAGGACTCTCCTTCCAGGGAAACTATTCTACATAAAAGCCTTAATTCTCACTGCCACTGAACCTACTTTTTCTGGTGAACCAAAGTCTTGTAGTTGAATCTCGATCAAATTTAACTTGCCTAGTTTGTTGAAATCCTGCATTGATGTTGCAGGTTATGCAAACTAATAACAGCACAGAATCATGACAGAGAGGGAATCTAAGAGTAACAAAATTCATGTAAGCGTGATAAAAAGAAGTACTTTATTGCATGTATGTGACCTGAGTAACTGAACTGCAAAGTGAAACCTTTAATTTACTTTTGCCCTCTTTAATTTGTGATGGCCTTTTACTATTTAAAAGGGATGAGATGCAGTGCAATCAATAAACATTTCATTGTAGGTAAACACTGCTTCATAATGGTGAAGAACTGAATAGTAAATACACTGTACTAGTGATCCGATTTATTGGCGCTAGAAATAAACACATAAGCGTTTCCAAACTTTGGCACATCAACCAGATAGCTTTTTCAAGGAAGTTAGACAGAAACTGCAAACTGAATAATAGAACGCTTTAACAATTTCAACGCGGGAATTTGACAATAAATCTATACAATGTTATATTCATTTGAAGATACAAGGCATCGCTTTGTTTGTGCATGCGGTATCCTGGTAGGTAGAAGGCAAAACTTGAAGCACTGGTTCCAAATTCGTGGCAACTCGAGTGAGACGCTATCATTGCAAGTATCGCTGTTGGTAATGATCTCCAAGGTTTCCCAAACGGCTGTACATTTAGTGGTAGAGTAGATAGCTAATTTCTTTATATCATCCCTCATAGGAGTAGCGGACTTGAATTTGACTTCTCTGGATAGTGCCGTGGCTACTCTACCGTATTTTGTGTCACTTTTATGTTCGTTGACTTCGATTCCAAACGAACGCTTGGTCATTCCAATGTAGTATCATTTAGAGCCATCCGGATATTGTAGGGGGATCGCATAAATGCCTGCTTCACAGCTTAAAGGTGGTTCTTCACTATTTCTCTTTAGCATAGTATATAAAGATGCAGGTAACCTTATGCTGACACTGTAGTTCATCTTCTTGAGGGCGTTCTTTAGTTTGTAAGACACACTTGGTATGTAGGGAATTGAGCCTAAATAACGAAGCTGCAGCATAGGAAGATTAGAATGTTTGACCCTGGCTTTTTGGATAAAGTTACGTATCTGATTCAATGAATATCCTGCATCAGTGGTCAACTTGATGATGCTTTCAATTTTGTGTTGTCTAGAATGGGTGTCCGAGGAAACGGCGAAGGCTCTTCGAATTCGAGAATGGAAGATAGCCGTTTTGTATTCTGTGGGACAGTAAGAGCTGTGGAGCATCAGATTGGGGACGGACATGGGTTTATAGCAGACTTGTGTACTGAGGTAGTTGTCAGGCGATTTTCTCAATAAAACATCCAGATAAGGTAAAGTGCTGTTGTGTTCAAGCTCCACCGTGAAATTGATTGTAGGATGCTTATCATTAATTTCATCAAGGAATGTTGGAAGTCTCTTTTCCATGAGACCACTCTTTTTCGTGAGGTCACACGTTGATGTGCGAAAGCTTGGAAACGCTTATGTGTCTATTTCCTACGCTAATAAATCGGATCACTAGTACAGAGTTACTATTTACTACTTAATTGGTGTATTGTTCCTCGTTATAAATTTGAAGAACTGAATGTTGTATTCCAAGGACAATGCATGTGTTCACAAGATTTAGTTTCAGTATTATCATATCTTGCAGAAAATTTCTGTTTACAACATTAATGTGATGAGAAAGATCAAAAAATTTAATAATTTTTTTCTCTGGGATATTGCCATGAAAGCAATATAAGTTCTATTTCCTGTTGCACTTCAACTGATTTGTATTCTGAAAAGCACTTTTCACCTTATTCAAGTTTGCCAATGTAATGGATTTTGATCATAGGGTATGCCAGGATTGTTTTGGAGGCAGGGGGACGGGGGGGGCATATAGGAACTAAAAAAATTGTAAACTATTTTTAATTTGTGTCATACATGAGATACATGCTCAAAATGAAAAAAAAAATGTATGATCATTACTGAATTAAACAGCATTATGTAACAAATATTTGTAGTTATATCGATAAAAATAGAACATCAAATTGTAGTAGAGTTGTCCCTTCGCTTTGAAGGTACCGAGAAATCTGGTAGATGATGTCAGGATGTTTCTTTTAGAAGTTTTGAAGGAAAATAATGAGAATAAGCAAAAAGTTAAGAGAAGTTATATTCTGAGTCTGGCAACACTTCAAGCATATCCAATAGTATTTGGGAGAAGAAACATTTCAAGCATATGCAGGGGTACTTGGGATAAGTTTGATAAATTTTGGTCCCGAACTCTCTTCCAAATTCCTTGATACTGATTTGTTAAAAGCCCTGCAATTTTTACATGTACCATGAAGAAGTCAGGAGCTGATGTTGCACATCACTTGACCACAGTCCGACCACCATCTTTAAATGGCAATGTCCAGAATGTTGTCTTGAAAGAGGTTTTGAACTTGCAGTACTGAAGCATTGGTGGCACACAATTTTATCAGCGTTTTCAAATATTCTATTTTTCACTAGGGTGCAAACAGGGTTTATTGATAGACAACAAAAGAGCTGAATTTTTAACAATTCTCACAAAAGCACACAGTCATACACTGAAGTGCCAAAAGCAACAGGATACGTATCTAGTGTATCGTGCTGCACCTCCTCTAACTCGGCAAAGTGCAGCAACTCAGTGTGGCATTGATTCCACAAGTGTCCGGAAGACTTTTGGAGATATGTTGAGCCATGCAGTCTGAATAGCAGCCCACAGCTCCCTGGTATTTGTATGTGCAGGATCGTGGGTGTGAAAGGTTTTCACCACATCCCACAAGTGCTGTTTTGGGTTGATCTTGGGCAAACATGGTGGCCACACCATTTGTTGGAATTGTCCAGAAAGCTCCTTAAACCGATTTTTTACAACTTGGGCCTGATGACATTGTGCATTGTCTGCCAGGAAGATCCCATTGTTGTTGGGGTACATGAAGTCCATGAAGGGCTTCAAATGGTAACACAGAAGAGCAACAAAGCGATTACCGGTTAATGACGTGTTTACAAGGACCAGAGAACTCAAAACGTGCCACATAAAGACACCCCACACATGTATGGAACCATCACCAGCTTGCATAGTGCCTTGTTGAGAGCTTGTGTCCATGGCCTCGTGGGGTCTGTACCGCACCCAAACTCTACCATCAGCTCATAACAACTGGTAGCATGACTCATCAGACCATGCCACATGTTGCCCAGGTTCCAATTGCCATGTTCATGACCTCAGGTGAGGCACTGTGTCTGATGTCATGGAGTTAACAAAGGGAACTCTATTGAGTCTTCTGCTCCCATACCCCATGGACACTAAATTACGCTGCACTGACCTGATGGATATGTCTCTGGTACCTTTTGCGTTGGATGTGGATGCTATTTGAGCCAGTGTCGCTTGTCTGTTAGCATGGACAATCCTGGTCAGACGCTGCTGGTCACAAGCATTCAGTAACCATGGTCGACCACTGCACTGTCCACAGTATGTGGAATGCCTTACACGAGGTATTCCTGGTGCGTATGTGACACTGTGGATCGAGGAATGTTTAATGTTCGCACAACTTCAGAAATTGAATGTTCAATTCGTCTAACTACCATGCCTCATTCAAAATCCGATATATCATGTCGGCTTACCATAGTACTACTGGCGGTTGTTTAGCCTGATGCATGAGATTACATCTCACAACTGATAAAAATCCTGGTGCGCATTGAAGCCCTTATATGACTGCAGTTCCAGTTAAAAATTTGCATACTGTTGTCCCATGCCTTTTGGCACTTCAGTGTATAAACATGTTAGCACATAGAAAAAAGAAAAACAAAGGAAACAAGACAGACACTGACCTTTTTCTTATTCTTTTCCTTTTCTGCGTTATGGCTGAATAAACAGATACACATCTCTTCATCATTCATTTAATTGTCGACAGCTCCTGTTTGACTTTTTTAGTTCAGGTCCATGTCTCTGATGAATAAGTAAGAACTGCAAGGTTGCATTGACTAATGCTTTTGTTTTAAGACATAATAGCAAATTACTCTTGAAAGTTGTTCTATTCCTTTAAAATATTCTACATCGAAGTTTAATACCTATTAATTAATTTCTACTTAGATGTGACCCTTGTTTGATATCTTTTGTTCAGAGTAAATGTAGGCGAAGTTTACTTCTAGATTTGCCTCTGTTCATGTCCAAATCTTTGGTTCTTGAAAAAATATTGTACATCAGCTTCCTGTAAGTTCGTTTTTAATCCAACTTCTTTACTTTTGTCACCTAGTTCCTGGTACATACACTGCAGCTCTAAAGGGTAGTTGTGAAAAGAATTAAGTGTTCAAAAATACAAAGTTGGTTCAAGATTTAAAGACACCATGTTTGTTTTTTTATTTTATTTATTTCATTATTTATGCCGTTACATTATAATGTCATGAAACAGAAATATTATGTGCAATTAAAAATTTATACTAAATAGCAGCAAGAGAAAACAGGGAAAAGCAGAGACCTGACTTGCCCTGAATCCCCAAAACAGAACAAGTGAGTCAAGCACTTGTCCTCTCAATGCAGTAAGGAAAAGATGTATGTTAGTTTTTAAGTCAGTACAGGTATTAATACAGTTTAGCGGCCACATATAATTACCCCGAATATCTTCCTGAAATGAATTTTGTACAGTAGTCTGTGATCTCATGATACTAAATCAGTCTGCTGCGCAAGCACTTTTGCTGTTTAAATTGGTGAAAATGAATTTTATAAATTGTTACCTACCCACCGTGATGCTTCAGGCACCCGCCATTTGCAATGGCACGTAAAGTTGTTTTCACTGCAAGAGTGTCGTCTGCTACTTGAAACTTCCGGTTGCCAACCGAAGACCAGTGGATGAGTAAAAGTCAATTTCAGTTTGCCTGAGTGTATTTTCGAGAAGTGGGCATTTTTTCTGAGGACATTCTTTCGTACATTAAAATTTTGGATGACGTTCATAAGGATGCCTGAGGTCCTGTTTTTTTTAACTAGTACCAGAAATGAATTTTTGGTGCCGCATCCTATTGCTTCGAACCGATATGGAATTTTGTGTTGCCGATTTCACATTCGTCAATGATCTTTCCTGTAGTTCCCAAAGTTTGACTGGTCTTCTCGGCAAACTCCTTATGCATTTCACGGAAAAACAAAGACCAATCAGACATTGTTTTTGTAAATATTTCCATTTGTTTGTGGATAAAATCTGGATTCGAACCCGAATCCATAGCGGACGATTAGAAGACAGCGTCTCGTTCCACTCGGCTACTGGGACGACGAAATTTTTGTTGTACGGATTAAAACATTAATTTCCTAGTAACTGTTGGATGAAGGGGGCGCTAGCCCTACCAAAAATCTGTTATATGCCTACCAAACATTTTGTACGAAAGTGGAAATGTGTTTAAATTATCAAAGTTCAGGGAATATTTCCTCCTTTATTTTCCGGAGATATTATGTTAACAAGATGATGTCGTTATACTTAACTAAATTTCTAAATAATGAAATGAGGAGACTTATTTTCTGGAGATATTGTGTTAACAAAATGATTTCGTTACACTTAACTACATTTCTAAATAATAAAATGAAATGTCGAGGTTGTGCACGTGACAATTGGTAGCTAAATGTTGAAAAATGTAGGTTATATCTGCTTTCCAAATTATTTTATTTGAAAAATCTACGTTACATCTGCCTTCGAACTGATTTTAGTTCTGAGTGTTGCGAAATATTGAAAACGAAATTTCCCTTTTTACCCAAACCCTACGCAAAATAGTAGTTGAACGCTCTTTCCGCTCGGCTGTCATTAGAGATAATGATGATCAGACTTTTACTCATCCACTGGACTTCGGTTGGCAACCGGAAGTTTCAAGTAGCAGACGACACTCTTGCAGTGAAAACAACTTTACGTGCCATTGCAAATGGCGGGTGCCTGAAGCATCACGGTGGGTAGGTAACAATTTATAAAATTCATTTTCACCAATTTAAACAGCAAAAGTGCTTGCACAGCAGACTGATTTAGTATCATAAGATCAGAGACTAATGTACAAAATTCATTTCAGGAAGATATTCGGGGTAATTATATGTGGCCGCTAAACTGTATTAATACTGTCAGTACATTTTTGACATTTTTTTTTCTAATGTTAAATTTTCAATATCAATTAACTCCACAGGCAACCCATTCCAGTACTCTGGACTAATGTATTTAATACCTTGCTTTGACACCTGTGTCTTTGGTAAAATAGGTCACAATAATGCCTTTTTCCTTGTTTTATAATTATGAGTAATGAAATTTAAATTTATTACATCAGAAAACATTACTTTTTATCCTTTGAAATCTCAATTTACCAGTGTCAAAATGAAATAGTTGTTTAATCGACAGAATTCCAAACCTATTTGGGTTAACATGGTTGTGATGATAGAGGAATAACTGTAAGTTGTTATGAGTAGAGAGAGAGAGATCTTTAAATCCAATAATCTTATAAACTTATTCTGTAAAATTTGCAACCTATTTATATTAGTTTGGGTACTCTGTCCCCAAGAGTCAATGTCATAATTAATATGTGAATGAATGAATGAACAGTACAACATTTAATGAGTTTTAACTATCAAACATGACATAACCCTAGAGACAATACTAATATGTTTTGCAATTTTACTTTCAATGTATGCTATATGATTATTTCATTTTAAAGTAGAGTTCAGAATGATTCCAAAAAACTTAAATATTTGCACACATTCAATAGTTTGATTATTCAAAGTTAAATGATGGTGGTGCATCATAGATATTTTTTGTCTAGTGAAGAGTAAATATTTAATCTTTAAGAAGAAGGTAGTGTAGAACACGCTAAGTTATGTATGAAAAGTTTAAGGCAAATATATTTCAGCCATTACTATGGCCTTCATCAGTGCAACTACAATTGGTTCATTTACAACCTATTTATATTTCAAACCAATCGTAGTCACACTGATGAAGGCCATAGTAATGGCTGAAATATATTTGCCTTAAACTTTTTATACATAACTTAGTGTGTTCTACAGTACCTTCTTCTTAATTTGTTTGTTAGTTATATGCATTGTCTACCACTCATTTATATTTAATCTTATTAAGATTAACTATTAAATCATTATATGTCAACCATTCTGAATAAATTTGCAATTGTGCATTAGCCTCCACGAACAGATCATTAATATTTGTTCCTTGGAAAAGTAAAGTTATGGCATCTGCATACAGCATTAAGTCATTGCAAGACTGAACATGAAATATATCATTTATATATACGTTAAATAGTAGGGAGCCAAGAATAGAGCCCTGTGGGACACCACAGGTCACTCTTAATAACGCTGAAGTAAACTGATCAATAAAAGTGAATACAAATCTGTCTACCAGATAACTTTTTAGAAGATTGCAGGAAACATTCCTGATCCCCAAATTATATAATTTAGCTAATAGGAAATCATGATTGACAGTATCAAAGGCTATACATAAGTCCAAAACAGTAGCAAAAGTTATTTCTTCAAGTTCTAAATTTTTTTGAATAACACTTTGCAAATATAAAAGTGCAGATTCAGTAGATTTATTAGGTTGGAACCCAAACTGGTTTCCATTTATAACATTATATTTTAGAAAGTATTAAATCAATCTCCTGTATAACAAACTTTCCAAGACTTTTGCAAAAATTAAAATTTTGGCAATTGGTTGGTAATTATTAGTATCATTTCGGGAACCAAATTTAAAAGTAGCAGTTCATTTTGTGATTTTTAAAGAACTGGGATATGTACCTGAGGAAAAAATGGAGTTAAAGATTATTAGTAAAGGGTCTATGATTAAATCAGCCACATCCTTTAAAACCGATGGATGAATTTCATCGTAACCTGGACTGCAGTTTGTCTTAATGTGATATAATTCCGCCAACAATTCAGATTTTGAAATTGGCAGTAATGTTAGTTATATGTAAGTTATCAAAATATTGTAAATAGGTTTTATTAAAAGGCTGCTGGTTTAATTTTAAATTTTGAGATACTGAATTAAAATAGTTATTTAAGTAATTAGTTATGTGTTGAATATTACTAATTTTCCTACCATCAGAAGTTTCTAAATGTTCTGGAAAGATACTTTTAGGCTGGGTTCCCTATAAGTTATTTAGGTGCTTCCAAGTCAACTAACTGCATGTTATTCCGACTAAAACTATTACCATAATAATCTCTTTTAATTTTGTTAATTTTTGAATTTAAGGAATTTGTGTACAATTTAAAAGCATCATCAATTTGTTGTTTACTTTTTAAGAATTTAGAGAACAATCTATTTTTCTGATTTATTTGATTTATAAGGTGTGAAGTAATCTATGGTTTACGAAAAAAATTTGTGTGAGTTTGCTCATGAAATAATCGGAAAAGCAGTCATAGTTTTGTTCACTTGAAAGATAGTATTTTACGTGGTAATATTATTGTGGGTTTCTCTCATTGTAATTTACAGCAGTCTCCATAAAAACAAAAGTTGGTAAATGATCACTAATATCAAATTCAAGAATCCCTGATGTTATAGTTTTGGTCTGAACATTTTTAACAGCCAGATCTAATGTAGTTTGTATTAGTGGTTTATTTTAGTTGGAGACA
The DNA here is from genome assembly GCA_039090855.1 of Macrothele yani. Taxonomy (NCBI): domain Eukaryota; kingdom Metazoa; phylum Arthropoda; class Arachnida; order Araneae; family Macrothelidae; genus Macrothele; species Macrothele yani. The sequence goes on from CM077009.1 coordinate 197,852,183, forward strand.
TAATTGCATTCCAAAAACCAGATGATGATAACAACTGATGAAACTCTCTAGTTGTACAATTATCTTGAACAATATCGATGTTAAATTCACCTAAAGGAATGCTTTTTTTTATTAAAATTAATCATATTAAGAAGATCATCTAGAACCATAAAACATTATACACTGCCGGACAATTGCTAAGGACGGATGACAATAGCAACGATAGCAACCATAAAATGGAAGGCAGGAAAATGTGGAAATTAGCATAAGTGCGGGATACAGTAAGACGTGTTGTGCGTATGCAAATTTTGGATTGCCGAACTTGTTCGTGACGTCATAGCGCTGATAAGAGATATAAAGGATTTGACGCGTATTGACCGTTGTTGTTCAAACGAAAAGTTGAAAGGGAAAGAATCAGTTGACGAACTTGCAATTTTCAGTATGTCTTCCCGACATCACCTAGATGATTTTACGCGTGGCCGTATTATTGGCAAGATTGAAGAAGGGCGAAAAATAACAGATGTTGCCAGGGAGTTCGACGTCAGCCATGGTGTTGTTTCAAGGCTCTGGAAATCATTTCGAACAAATGGAAAGTGTACCAAACGTCACGGGGGAGGTCGTGTTCACAGTACCATTCCTGCAGGAGATCGGTACATAGTGCTATCAACAAAAAGACACCGGCGCAGCACAGCTAGTTAGGTAGCAAATCAGTTTATGGCTGCTACTGGCAAGCGGATCTCCCGAAAAACTGTCGCCAGACGTTTGCATGAAGGAGGGCTATACGCCCGCCGTCCTGTTGTGTGCATCCCATTTTCCAGACGTCACCGTACCGCCCGTTTGCAATGGTGCCATCAACATCGCAATTGGACTGATAACGACTGGACTGCTGTCCTCTTCTCAGAGGAGAGTAGATACAGTCTATCGTCTGATTGTCGACGACAACTGATCTGGCGTGAGAGTGGTACTGCATATTCTCCAGCAAACATACAGGAAAGGCACCGATATCCGACATGTAGTGTCATGGTATAGGCTGGCATCATGATCAATGGCCGTACGTCCCTCTATGTGCTTCCAACTGGGACTATGACTCGCCAAAGATACATTAATGATGTTCTGCTACCTCATGTTCACATGTTCCGTGGTGCTGTCGGTGATAGATTCATTTTCATGGACGACAACGCAACATGTCATCGAACAGTCGCTGTCCAGGAGTGTCTTGAGAGCGAAGATATTCAACGCCTCGTATGGCCAGCACGTTCTCCAGATCTGAATCCCATTGAAAATGTGTGGGATGCCTTGGGGAGGAGTCTTGCTGGTCGCCAATGCCCTCCAATAAACAAGGACACCCTCATCAGTGCACTGACAGAAGAATGGGATAAATAACCCCAACAGCTGCTTGATAATGTTGTGCAAAGCATGGCACGACGTGTGGAATCTTGCATCGCCCTCCATTGTGGCCATATCCCGTATTGACATCTTACGCCGAAACGCCTGCGGACGGTAATTGCATTTTTTTCACGTTTACGTATTCTGCACAAAATGGCCTGTTTGTTCCTTGAACACGTTCCAAAGCCTTCTGGATTTCAGAGAACAATAAATTGTCTTTCTTGTAATGTCCTGGCATTCTGACATTATTTTATTTCACTTGGCATCCAACCGCACTTACTTTTTTATGCGCTATATAGCCGTTTATGATCCGTCCTTAGCAATTGTCCAGCAGTGTATCTGAAAATGAAGGTCTATAGCATTCCAAAAAATGTACAATTGGTTTTGAATAGTAATTAGCTCAAAATCTTTGCTCATTATCAGAAATTCACTCATTAAAGAAAGATATGGATGTAACTTATTAATATAAATAGCCACATCCCCAGCCCTAGAATTTAATCTATTTAAGTTGAAGACCTGGTAATTATCTATTGATATTGTGAAATCATCTGGAGACTATGTTTCTGTACTCCTATCAGTGGTTTATAAAATCTTCACTAAAGTTCTTTCACACCGCTTGAAGGTAACACTAGACATGGCTCAGCCAAGAGAACAAGCTGGATTCAGGAGTGGCTACAGCACAATAGATCGTATCCACGTACTGAGAGAACTAATTGAAAGAGCGAGGGAATATGAACTTTCATTGTGCATGGCTTTTATCGATTATGAAAAAGCCTTTGATTCAGTGAAACCATCAGCAGTTACAATGGCTCTGAAATCCTGTGGTATTGAATATGCATACATTAATATTATTAATAACATCTATGAAAGTGCAAGTGCAAAGATTCGGCTGTTTGAGAATACAGCACACATAAAAGTAGGAAAGGGAGTGAGACAAGGTGACACCATATCTCCGAAGCTCTTTAATGCTATATTGGAGGGCGTCTTTCAGTCGCTGAGCTGGGAAAACAAGGGGATAAAGATTAATGGAGATTATCTAACTCACCTTCGTTTTGCTGATGACATAGTCATTTTTGCAACTACCCCATCAGAGCTGCAGAGTATGATCCTGGAACTTGCTGACAAGAGTAAAGAAGTGGGATTAAAACTGAACTTTCAGAAGACAAAAGTGATATTCAATGCTTTTTCAAGAAATGAAGATTTATCGATTGATGGAGATAACAGACATGTACGTTTATCTTAGACAGCAGATATCAAGTGAATGTCACATTGATGAAGAAATTAATCGGCGTACAAAACTCGCCTGGAGAGCTTTTGGAAGAAACAGCATAATTTTCAAGAGCAATATGCCATTATGTCTTAAAAGAAAAGTGTTTGATCCAGTGCTTACGTATGGTGCAGAGACGTGGACCTTAATTAAAAGAGACATACAAAGGCTGCAGACAACTCAAATAAGCATGGAGAGGTGCATGCTTGGTGTAACCAGGAGAGATAAGAAGAGGAACTCGTGGATCCAAAAAATGACAAGAGTGGAAGACATCATGATCAGAGTTAAATCCCTGAAATGGCAATGGGCTGGACATACTGCCAGAAGGACAGACCATCGATGGACAGCCGGAATTTTAGATTGGATTCCAAGGGACAGGAAAAGACCCAGTAGAAGACCACATGGGAGATGGGTGGATGAAATTCGAAAGTATGCAGGAGTGACATGGAAGAGACTGGCACAAGACAGACCGTTGTGGAGGAAACTTGGGGAGACCTTCGTCCAGCAGTGGATTGATAATGGTTGACAATGATGATGATGATGATATCTAATGTGGAATTAATTATCTGCATTAGTGTCTCCAATTGAACAATTTTGTTAATAAAAGATCTAGTAGCATTAAGATGTATCAATTTAAGAACAAAGTTAGTATTAGTTGTTAGTAAATGGTTAAGGTTATGAATAGTATAATATTAACTGCAATATAATGGTTCAAAGTACAACAACAACAAAAATAGTAACATAAGTTAAATATTCAGTCCACAGTACTGCAGATCTTCAATGCAAACATTTTTTTTTCTTTGATCACAAGCTCTCTGTTTTATGTATGTATAAGTTGCCATTACTAATCCCTGCATATTTGATGATACCCTGATTGGCTAATTGTCTAGCATGCCAATTTAAATTATCTGAATCTGCAGTATCCTAATGCATGGGCAAAGTAGTAGATGAATGCTCAGCATTCGAAACACATCCCTGGCCTTGTAAGAAGTCCCTGGAGAAAAAAAAGGAAAACACATGCACAGAAGTTCCGATTGGGGACCGAAGCGTTTATTTAAGAAATATTTTGACTAAGGCACAAACTCTAAAAGATGTTCTATAAGAAAATAATCAGTAGTAATAAAACCTACGCAAAAAAAACCTACAAAAACCAGCCAACACCTTTTAAATTCAACTTGAAAACCTTGAATCAGCGAATGAAACATGGAACGCCTGGGCCAATAAGTGCAAGCACTGCACATCAATAGCGTTTGAACAAGTAAAAGATGGATTCTCTTCTTTACCAGAAATAACTGATTTCTAGATAAAAGTAACAGTTAAGAGGTTCTCTGACTTTGAAAAGTCTAAATCTTTAAAAAAAATGTTTTCTGAGCTCTGGAAAGCGATCTCCCTTCGTTTGGCACATAAGCGAATTTTTTCGGTACTGCCTTTAGAGACAGCAGCGAGTAGCCTGAAAAAGACTTACGGTCTCGATTTCCTCTGTTACCGATCCGATGGCACAGTGGTCTAAGGCGCTGGCCTCTGATCATTCGTCCGTAAGGGGTCCGGGTTCGAATCCCGGTCAGGCATGGATGTTGTGTTTGTCTTACGGCACTGGCTCTCTCCCTTCCCTGGAACCAGTGACACTAAATTAGGGACGGGCGACGCTTATAGCACATTGAGTTGCTCACGGTGGTCGTTAAATCTCGAATAAAAAAAAAACATAATGCCAAAAAATCGAGGAATTTTGGCTTCAAATTTTTATTTTTATAAACACCGACCGCTAATGATTGCATTTTACACACTAAGTGCAGGACAGCCAGCTATGCTTGTCCTTCAGGAACTTGCAAGTACTGTTGCCACTTCACTGAAACTTCTCGATGACGTCAAGTGCTACATCCTCATACCTATGAGCGTCGTTTACAGCAATAGCATCGAAGCTGTCTTCAGCGTCCTCTGTGATTTCATGAACCCGTCTGCAGAAGCAGATTGCTCGCCGACCTGTTCTAGCGTTCCGCTGTCTTATCTCTGGGAAATGAGAACTGCGCCCGTTTGTGGAAGATGTTGTGCGCACGAAACATTCTGTGAATTTTGTTCTTTTATCTTTTATCTGAATCTCGCGAAAGTTGTCGAAATGTTCTTAAAGAAATTGACTAATGTGAATCTACAGACTATTTTTGTGCATTTTATTTACCTCCAATTTCCAACACACAGCTTCTAACCAAAGACAGGACAAAATACCACCTTATGTTCACTTTGATAAAAGTATGCGCAGATGACAAATATAAAATCAGTGAACTTTTTTGTTTGTCATTATTCTGAAATCTGTACTGAAAATTTGCACAGCCTTTTAAGAAAATATGCTTTCAAAGCTCGCATGTTTTGTTTTTCTATATTTTTTATTTTATGTTTGAATTAAAGAGATTTTCTCAAAGCATTCCTAATGCTATCTTAGATATCAGACGATACTGTAATGTGGCACTTTTCTAGAAAAGTTTTTTTTTATTAGAAGTTTAACGACCACCGTGAGCAACTCAATGGGCTATAAGCAGTCGCCCGTCCCTAATTTAGGGTCACTGGTTCCAGGGAAGGGAGAGAGCCAGTGCCGTAAGACAAACACAACATCCATGCCTCACCGGGATTCGAACCCGGACCCCTTTCGGACGAATGATCAGAGGCCATTGCCTTAGACCACTGCGCCACCGGGGCGGCTTACTGGAGGTTTAACGACCACCGTGAGCAACTCAATGGGCTATAAGCAGTCGCCCGTCCCTAATTTAGGGTCACTGGTTCCAGGTAAGGGAGAGAGCCAGTGCCTAAATTCAACATCCATGCCTGACCGGGATTCGAACCCGGACCCCTTTCGGAAGAATGATCAGAGGTCATCTCTTAGACCACTGCGCCACCTTCATTATTTCAGAGGATTGTTATGGGTATGCATTTTTAATTAGGCTTCATTTCTTGCGTTAGTTCGTTAGGATTTAGTGCTTTTGTTAGAAATGAGTTAAAATTCAACGGGCTGGATTATGCACTTGCCCGGGTGGGAAGAATTAACTGTCATAAGTAAGTACATTTTTCTAATTTTTTGAACTTGTTAGTTGAAGAAGCAACTGGGCCCTAAATTTTTGTGAGCTGTGGTTTGAACATGTTTGAACGCATATTATATTGGGCTAATTTGTAAAACGTATAGGCTTAACTTTGAATTGTGTATACAATGTTCTGCCATATGGGGCATAACTTTTTCTCCCAATTTTTTAAGTTGTGGCACGTGGATACCATAAAAAACTGTTGCCCAGATTTTCAAAAATGGAATTTCTAGAAGTATACTGAAGGAGAATATGCAGGCAACTTCCTCTGTAAGTCGTAAAGAAATACTCCATTGTGCTGTAAGGTTATGCAAGAGTATGGTGACTATTGTTACTCATTTATGAATGCTTCAAATAGTTCCCAAGTTCATGTGTATCACTTTGCTATGTTTACATTCTACGGACTCACCTTAAAAGGGTAAAGAAACTAGCTCCACCACTCAAGATGGCCAAAAAGAAAAATATTGCATCTGCTTCTTTTCTGTATGATAAAACTGTTCCAGAATTCTAAAAAACAAAGATGTTTACTTGCTGTGCCAAACATATTTTTTATGACTTGTCAGTTATATCCTTAGCTGGATAGGGAGAAGGGGCACAGAACATAGATAACTACTAAAGTGATCAGTGCCGCCCCGGTGGTGCTGTGGTCTAAGGCGATGGCCTCTGATCATTCGTCCAAAAGGGGTCCGGGTTCGAATCCCGGTGAGGCATGGATGTTGTGTTTGTCTTACGGCACTGGCTATCTCACTTCCCTGGAACCAGTGACCCTAAATTAGGGACGGGCGACTGCTTATAGCCCATAGAGTTGCTCACGGTGGTCGTTAAACCTTCAATAAAAAAAATCAATCAAGTGATCAGTACTCTAAATAAAATTATTAGGAAACTACAGAGTTCAGTTATAATTTTTTTTAAATGTGCTTGTTTCATTATTCAGCATTTGGCATTATGCACAAGTTTTGTAGCCGTTAACTCAGGTGATCACAGTGAGAGAGCAAATGGAAAAAAAAAACATCCGAAAGGGGTCCGGGATTCAAATCCCGGTGAGACACCGAGTTGTGTTTGTTTTACGGCACTGACTCTCTCCCTTCCCTGGAACGAGTGACTAAATTAGGGACGGACGACTGCTTATAGCCCATTTGACTTGCTCACGGTGGTCGTTAAACCTCCAATAACAAAAAAGTTGTATTTTTTTTTATTCCTATGAATTTGTATATGAAAAAAACAACATCTATGTTATTAGCGCTTTGGTATTGATTTTCTATAAAAATGTTTTCCATGAAAGTTATGCTGAGCTAGTTTCCTTATCCTTTCACACAACACACATTTACATATAGCACACTTATCCATTGAGGTGGGTGAGTGGGCTACATGTGAACATGTTAATATATACATGCAAACATGTGAACTACATGATAGCTTTCACAAATGGATGTTGCCGCCCCGGTGGCTCAGTGGTTTAAGCGATGGCCTCTGATCATTCGTCCGAAAGGGGTGTGGGTTCGAATCCCGGTGAGGCATGGATGTTGTGTTTGTCTTACGGCACTGTCTCTCTCCCTTCCCTGAAACCAGTGACCCTTAATTAGGGACGGGCGACTGCTTATAGCCCATTGAGTTGCTCATGGTAGTCGTTAAACCTCCAATCAAAAAAAAAATGGATGTCCTGTATTGGCTGCCTTGATAATGCAAAGATCTGTTCTTCCAAAGTGATATGGGTTAGTGGGTTTATTCATATTTCTGTTTGTTACTCTCCATATGCCACTGCAATATAAATAGTTCCATGATGAAATCCAATAGAATGTGAGTAGAATAACAACCGACTTTCATAAAGTGAATGGCACGCTTCGTTGATTTGGATGGTCTTTATAGTTTAAGGAATTGATCAATAAAATTAAAACAACATTAACAAAGAAAATAAAAAGGTAATTGTTATTTCAGATATTTGTAATGTTTTTTCAGTTGTATTTTGAGTCACGTTTGACTAAAATATATTTCTTTATTTTTTAAAATAAGTCTTTTACTTACATTTTAGACCAACACGTGTTATGTCTTCAGCAGTGACGCCAGGGTGAGGGTAAACACAGCCGAGTATACAACTCACCTCAAAATAAACAGCTCCTAATCTAAATCATGAACTCACTGGCAACTGCTGCAGGAGAATTGTAGCGTTTATATTGTGTAATGGCGATTGTACAAAGCCATGATCTCAAACATAAATAAATGCATTACCGAATGCCTTAGTGAGGTACTTGTAGCATTTCGGAAGTTCTTCCACACTTGGTAAATCATCATATTTAAAATGCACATATCAATGTGAACTGCAAAATCCCTTAGCAATCAAACTTCTGAAAGGAGCAAACAAGAAAAGTGCTTAATACTAAAAGTATGGAATTGTAGATTTTGAAAGCACTTGTATTCACACACACAAAAGCATGCTGACCTCTTTTACTTTTTTTTTTTTTTATTATTTGAGGTTTAACGACCACCGTGAGCAACTCAATGGGCTATAAGCAGTCACCCGTCCCTAATTTAGGGTCACTGGTTCCAGGGAAGGGAGAGAGCTAGTGCCGTAAGACAAACACAACATCCATGCCTCACCGGGATTCGAACTCGGACCCCGTTCGGACGAATGATCAGAGGCCATCGCTTAGACCACTGCGCCACCGGGGTTGCTCTTTTACTTTGTGTACCCATTTTTGACTATTCGATATTTAGGGCTGAGTTCGCACCCCGCATACACACTCACAAGTCTCACGATCATCTGTAACAAATGAAATTTTTTCTATGAATAGTTTTGTCTAACAAACATTCAAGCACAAACTTTTTTGCTAAGCCTCAAAACTTTTCTTCACTGTTATCCTTTTTCAGTATCAGACGTGCCAACTCTTTGGACATAGACGAGAGACTTCGGATTTTTGGCCGTTCCTCCCGCCATCCGGATGAATGTCAATTCTCCTGATTTTCACCGAGAATTAGCAGTTCAGATAATTGAAATTCCATCAACCACCATGATTTCAAACTGCCTGTGAAATCTTTTTCTTTCTATGTCAATGCTAGGCATCAACAAGTTCATGCTGTTAATCTCCACCTTTCTGCAAAAAGAAAGGCGCCGCAGTGGTCTAAGCGCTGGCTTCTGACCCATCGTTCAAGACGGGTCAGAAAAAATTTGCTTAAATTTTTTTCTCCCAGTCTGATTGTCGTATGACGCCTTCAGCAGAGCTCACCTGCTCTGACACTAAAATGCCGGGGAGGGCCAGTAATTGATTGACAGATGGGAGCTGCCTTGCCTTCTTGCAGTTAAGTCTTTTTTATTATTATTATTAGGAGGTTTAACGACAACAGTAAGCAACTCAATGGGCTATATAAGCAGTCACCCGTCCTTAATTTAGGGTTACTGGTTCCAGGGAAGGGAGCGAGCCAGTGCCGTAGGACAAACACAACATCCATGCCTCACCGGGATTTTTTTGATTCGAGGTTTAACGACCACCGTGAGCAATTCAATGCACTATAAGCAGTCGCCCATCCCTAATTTCGGGTCACTGGTTCCAGGAAAGGGAAAGAGCCAGTGCCGTAGGACAAACACAACATCCATGCCTCACCGGGATTTTTTTTGATTGGAGGTTTAACGACCGCCGTGAGCAACTCAATGCGCTATAAGCCGTCGCCCATCCCTAATTTAGGGTCACTGGTTCCAGGAAAGGGAAAGAGCCAGTGCCGTAAGAAAAATACAACATCCATGCCTCACCGGGATTTGAACCCTGACCCCGTTCGGACGAAAGATCAGAGGCCATCACTTAGACCACTGCGCCACCGAGCGGCCCTTTCAAATCAGGTATTGTTCCTTCACATACTGTGTTATTTAATGCCTGACGACTAACAACAATAGTTATCAAGTAGTTTTAAGAAAACAGCCTGTCGGTTTATGGTGCATTCAAATTGGTATATGCTGTAAGCATCTGTGTGAAATTTATCTGATTTATTTCCCTTGCATTTATACTCTGCAATACATTTTATTTGGTAAACCTTAGGCGTTTGGCACGAAAGTAATTTTTAAAGGGATGATAGATGGCGACACGTTATTGCTGCATCTTTAAGCATTTCGTTATGTTGTGAAAGTGCCAAAGGAAGTCAATAATATAAATTAAGGGTGGCCCTTAAGAGAAACATTTTGAATGTTGATTGTGGCATTTGTATGAAATACTTATTTTGACGGAATAATTGTCCTTATGATGCTGTCTAGTTAGCAAAATAAAAGCAATAAAAGTTTATCTGCCTGGAAAGAACTGTCTGATCGCACGAATCAAGACTTCAAAGCAGTGTTCAGAGGAAAAACGGCAATTCCGTCGGAATTTTCCAGAATATAATCTGCCAAGTACATTTTGTGGTTGCCCTGAGTTAATTTATGTTTTAGGGGACGCCAATAGCTCTCCACTCCTTGTGTATGCACCCCTGTCATGGGATCAACGAAGCTGAGGGAGTAGTTCACGGTCGTAGCAACAGCTCGGCAGGTTCCGATATGCAGCCCACTGATCTGTCATGATCATGGTTCCTGGCTCCACGTCTTTCTATGTATCTGCGGATCTGTTGTTATCCGGGCAGATCTCCACCCTGAATCGCTTGGTGTCTCGTTCAAAGATACCAAGAATCCAGATGCCTTTGACGAGACGACCGCTGTTGTACTTCCTCTTGGCCACTTTCGCTTCATCTACTTCCATGATGATTCCATCACCGCCAAGCCTTTTCCCCTCACATTGCGAGGCTACCATAAACTCTGAGACTTGTATGCAATACGAATACCAGTGGCAAACTGTCTCAGTGGATGTGCTAAGATTGCCATGGGATGTTTCTCCAATCGCCTCATCGTAAGACAATCCTTTGGTAAAACAATACGTCAAAATCATCACTATCAATAGGAATCTGAGCATAAAAAAAACCACGTACTAAGTGTACGGGAAGAGTACTCATAATTCCCTGAAGCGTGCTTCTTCCAACACCTGAATTGTCCTAAACGATGAAACACATCGACACGTAGAGTCATAAGATGGCTCTCAGAACATCTTTTAGAGGTGGGAAACAAACCCTGTCGCTCACACCAGGAAATAGACCTTTTTTCATACTTTCCAACTTCATTAAAAAATCTCTTCCATTTCCACATATTAACACAAAAAGCTGAAACAACAGGCAGAAATAATTTACGAGGTCAGAGGAGTACAGATCTAGAAATAACTTACGTAACACAGGCGCACAGATCAAGAAATAACTTACGTAACTAGTTATAACTTATTGCACGTGAAAGTGCTAGAAGAGCTGAAGTGGTCCGTAGCGCCATCTATCATTGCTTTCGAAAACTAACTCCGTGCCAAACGTGGAAGTTTAGCCTTTTATTTCACCATGCGGAAAAAAAATAATTCTACATTGCTTTCCGTTTGAGATCGTAGATTGTCTACATTGAAGTTTGTTGCTCAAGATTTGGTGGCCGCCCCGGTGGCGCAGTGGTCTAAGGCGTTGGCCTCTGATCATTCGTCCGTAAGGGGTCCGGGTTCGAATCCCGGTCAGGCATGGATGTTGTGTTTGTCTTACGGCACTGGCTCTCTCCCTTCCCTGGAACCAGTGACCCTAAATTAGGGACGGGCGACTGCTTATAGCCCATTTGAGTTGCTCACGGTGGTCGTTAAACCTCCAATCAAAAAAAAAAAAAAAAAAAAAAAAAAAAGATTTGGTGTGATTTGTACACCATTTGCAGAAATGGAAAGGAGTATAAATAACTCACTATAGTAAAAAAATTTTGATTCAGCTACATTTCCTAAAAAAAATTTGCTGTGGAAAGGAGTATGAATAACTTACTGTAGTAAAAAAAATTTTATACAGCTACATTTCCTAAAAATTTTTTTTTTTTTAATTAGGGTAGTTTGAACTATGGCTCTTGCCTTATTTGCAACATGAAAGCTAAAATCTGGGCAGATTTATGTAATACCTATTATTGATAATGTGCAGTTCCGTCTTTGTGTAAATGTGTGGATGTGTTACTCTTCTATAAGAACAACAAAAGATTTTTTGGTATAGTGCTTTCTTTTTTCAAATTCAGTCTTTCCCTAAAGGAAACCTGTATCTCACATATTTGTAAATGCAAATTCTTTATCAGTGTTCACTATGAAATTAATAATAAATAAAGGTTTGTTTTTTTCTGTTTTGTGTAATTTGACAACAGTACAGAACAAGTTTCGCCTAACAAGAAAAAATTTTCTGCATGAAGCTGCTTTTTCAAGTATTTCAAGATTTCAAAAAAAATGTTATTTATGGATATCGAACACAGTAAGCCATATGTTTGGAATTTGTTGCATTACTCATAATAGAGATTTAGTAAATTCTGTATTTTTTACACTTTTTTTGTCTCTGCATTTTTAGAAAATATGTAATATGCATTTACTGCGCTTTTTTTGTAAATGAATAAAGAAGATATTTTACCAGAGAATTACCTTTTATGTTTGTGATTTACACTATCTGATTAACTCTTACACCACTGATTCCAAACTAACCTTATTTCAGTTCACTAAGATTTATGCACATCCATATTCAAGGCTTGAAACATACCATACTTCGGGCATGTAAATTATTGGCCTGGGCAAGTAAAATATGCAATCTTAGTTGACTAGTCCGGGCAACTAAATTTAAAAATGAAAAAGTTTGGAATATAATTTCCTATTACAAGAAAAAAGCAGTCATCACATGTGATTCAGTTTGCTGCTAATCACCACAAGTTATTGTTATGAGTGCCAAGGACAGAAGAATATCACTTTTAAGTATATTATGCTCTAGGTCCAGATATTGGAACCATATTTAATTTTGCTCTAAATGTTGTTTATAGTCAGCGACAGGATGCATGCCATTGATGGAATTAGCCTGCGGTGCTTGGTGACAAAGGGCGAAAAATTCAACGAAAAGAACATGGCAGAATCACTGAATTTCTCAAATACGTACCAATTTCAGCATCATAAACTTAAAACTTGAGGTACATGCTTTTGTGCATTGGACATTTTAAGTACAGGAGTAAAATGGAAACGCAAAACATGAAAAAAATGTTCACAATATTGTTTAACTTAAAAGAGTTCAGATTGTTATCTTAAATGATAAATTAACCTGGGCATTTAGCTCTTTTACTACCTGGGCAGGTAAATAATTTTTGCATATGCCCAGCTGGGCATGTAAATTTTCAGATATTTTTCGAGCCCTGATATTTTTGGTTTTCATGCCTTAAATTTGTTTTTTTTCTACTCTTGTATATAGTAATTCACAAGAAATGCAATTAATGAACACAAGTTTTACGCTCCTTCATAACGGTTGGTCAGGAAATTCGGAAGATTGCCTTAATTTAATAACATCCAAATGCGTTTCTTTGGATGATATGGATGTGCCATAAAAAGAAGGGTTTATATTAATAAAGCCTCTTTTACTTCTGACTTAATATTTTGTCTGAAGAAGAAATGTCCCCCTTTTTGTGTTAGCAATACGTTTTGCAAACTATGTTTTTTTTTCCAGTTTACTTACCGTTACATAAATTTCATCATTACGAAGGCAAATTTCCCATACATCTTTCCATTATATATACCAAGATAATTACTGAACTTTATATTTAAGGAAAAGGATAAAAAAAATCTATATTAAGTGCTATGTTGAATGCAAAATTAAATCGTTTTAAAAACTAAGCGAGAAGATATTCTCATTCAAAACGCAATGCTTCAAATCTGAGATCGAGAGGCAAGGGGGGGGGGGGAGTTAGAGTAAACCCCAAGCAAGGGTCGCGGTTGCGGTTCGAAAACTACTATGTCACGGTCTGACGTCGCGCGTACTTTCTTGGGCTACCACCAGTGTCGCCGATGGTCGCTTTTGATTACCGTTACGAAGATGGTTGGAATAAATGGAGTAAGGATGACGTCACAAACTTGAAGCACTTTGAGCAGACGAGTTTAATACTCAAACGTCTCACCAACATGGCAGCAGAGACTGTGATTTTCCGCGATCGTCTCAAACGTCTCCCAACATGGCGGCAGAGGCTGTGATTGGCTGTGACGTCATGATCGTGACGTTTCGGTTGCTTCACTTTGATTGCAGGAGGGGAATGGCTAGCCTTTACTCCATCTATTCATATCCCCTTGACCGTTACGTATATGGAAAGTGGGCGTGCTAGGTATATTATGGGCTTTGTTCTCCTCAGCATGGAATCAGTGCTGAAGCATTCTATGAGAGAAATCACTACAATTAATTCAGAAGGAAGTGAATTCACAGATTGCTACTTCAATGCACATTTCATGTAAAAGTGAAGATCTCTGGGAACGTGAATTATGCTTCCAGAAATTCTCAGGAAAATCTACATTTGCAAGACGCATGCAACTTCATACAGTTGAAAAACTTTTAAAGTGTAATGTATGCGACAAGGAATTCAAACAGAAAGATAGTCTCTTAATGCATGTGAAGGTCCATGCAAGAGAACAACTTTATGACTCTGACATGTGTTCCAAGCAAAGAAGTGAAAAATCCAGCACCTCGAGCCATAGTTTCCTTCAGTCAAGTGACAAAGATCACCAATGTCATGCATGCTTAAAACAGTTTGCATGCAAGCGTTATCTTTCCAGGCACATGCTTGTTCACACATGTGAAAAGCTGCACCAGTGTGATATATGCTTCAAACAATTTACCCATAAAGGTGATCTTTCCAGGCACATGCTTGTTCACACATGTGAAAATCCTCACCGGTGTGATATATGCTTCAAACAATTTACCCGTAAAGGTGATCTTTCAGTGCACATGCTTATTCACACAGGTGAAAAGCCTCACCAGTGTGATGTATGTTTCAAACAATTTACTCAAAAAAGTAATCTTTCAAGCCATATGCTCCTTCACACAGGTGAAAAGCCATACAAGTGTGATGTATGTTCCAAACAATTTACTAAAAAAAAAAAATCTTTCACGCCACGTGCTCCTTCACACAGGTGAAACTCCTCACCAGTGTGATGTATGTTCCAAACACTTTACTCAAAAATTTGGTCTTTCACAACATATGCTCCTTCACACAGGTGAAAAGCCCCACCAGTGTGATGTATGTTACAAACAATTTACTCAAAAAAGTACTCTTTCAAGCCATATGCTCCTACACACAGGTGTAAAGCTTCACCAGTGTGATGTATGTTCCAAACAATTTACTCATAAAAGTGCTCTTTCAAGCCATATGCTCCTTCACACAGGTAAAAACCTTCACCAGTGTAACGTATGTTCCAAACAATTTGCTCAAAAAAGTACTCTTTTGAGGCACATGCTCCTTCACACAGGTGAAAAGCCTTACCAGTGTGATGTATGTTCCAAACAATTTACTCAAAAAGGTAATCTTTCAAGCCACATGTTCCTTCACACAGGTGAAAAGCCTCACCAGTGTGATGTATGCTCCAAATCATTTGCTGACAAAAGTACTCTTTCAAGGCACATGCTCCTTCACACAGGTGAAAAGCCTTACCAGTGTGATGTATGTTCCAAACAATTTACTCGTAAAAGTACTGTTTCAAAGCACATGCTCCTTCACACAGGTGAAAAGTCTCACCAGTGTGATGTATGTTCCAAACCATTTGCTGCCAAAAGTTCTCTTTCAAGGCACATGCTCCTTCACACAAGTGAAAAAGCCTAACTAGCATGATATATGCTCAAGACACTATGCTCAGAAGAGTTATATTTCAATGCATATTCTCCTTCATGTAGATAAATAACTGCAACTCTTTTATTTGTGTGTGCTTGAACAAGACTTTTCCTAATTTTGATGTAGAAAGATTTATTGAATGATGCGTAAGATTCATCTTTCAGATTTTCGAGGGGGATAATCCGTTTCAAATCATGCTTTTCATTTTTGGAAATATGCGTGCCTGTAACATAATTAAAGTTTTACCAGGGTTGTGCAGTTAGTAGTCAGGTTATGAGTTGTGATGCAAGTTAAGAATGATCAGAGGTTTTTTATTTTGTGCAATTTCCTAGTGAAGATAAGGAGTCAAAAAACAGTTTGTTGAAATCCTGCATTGATGATGCAAATTATTGAAACTGAGTGAAAGCATTCAAGCATGAGAGTGCATCTAGGAATAATAAAATTAATATAAGCATAATTAAAAAGAAGAGCTTTTTTACATTTATTTGACCTGAGTAACCGGGCTCGAAAGATAAACGTTTATTTTGTTTTTGTCCTCTTTAATTTATGATGGCCTAATAGTAATTTAAAGGCATGGGATGCAGTGAAATCAATAAGCATTTCATTGTAGGCAAAATCATTCTGCTTCATAATGGTGAATGGTGAAGAACTGTATGTTATGTTGCAGGGACAGTGCTTGTGTTCACAAGATTTAGTTTGTATTACCATATCTTGAAGAAAACTTCTGTTTACAACATTAATGTGATGAGAATAATCCAAATATGTCTTTTTTTTTTTTTCCCCTGGGATGTTGCCATGAAAGCAACACAAGTTTTGTTTCCTGTTACACTTCAACTGATTTCTATTCTGAAAAGCATTGTTTTCACTTTACCAAGTTTGCCAGTGTAATGGATTTTGGTCATACGATATGCCAGGATTGTTTTGGAGGCTGGAAGAGGGGGGCGGGGGAGAACTAAAAAGTTTTAAACTATTTTTATTTTGTGTCATACATGAGATATTCTCAAAATGAAAAAAAAAAGTTATCATCATTACTGAATTAAACAGAATTAAATGTAACAGATATTTGTAGTTATATTGATAACAATAGCACATCAAATTGTAGTGGGGACCCTTTCTCTTTTGACGGTACCCACAAATCTGGTAAGTGATGTCAGGATGCTTCTTTTAGAAGTTTGGAAGGAAAATCATGAGAATAAGCAAAAAGTTAAGAGAAGTTATATTTTGACAATCTGACTCTGGCTACACTTCAAGCATATGCAATAGTATTTGGGAGAAGAAACATTTCAAACCTATGCAAGGGTACGTGGGATAAGTTTGATAAATTTTGGTTCCAAACTCTTTTCCCAATTCCTTGATACTGATTTGCTAAAAGCCATGCAATTTTTACATGTACCATGAAGCAAAAGAAGTCAGGATCTGATGTCACACACCACTTGACCTCAGTACGACCACCATCTTTAAATGACAATGTCCAGAATCTTGTCTTGAAAGAGATTTTGAACTTGCAGTACTGAAGCATTGATGGCACACAATTTCAGCATCATTTTCAGATATTGTATTTTTCACTCGGGTGTAAACAAGGTTTATTGATATACAAAAAAGAGCTGAATTTTTAACGATTCCCACAAAAGCACACAATTATACAAGTTATATACTGAACTGCCATAAGTCACGGGATAGTACCATGCTGGACCTCCTCTAACTCAGCGAAGTGTGAGCAATTCCGTGTGCCATCGATTCCACAAGTGTCCGGAAGACTTCTGAAGATATCTTGAGCCATGTCATCTGAATAGCAGCCCACAGCTCCCTGGTATTTGTATGTGCAGCATCTTTGGTGCAAATGGAATTTTTCACCACATCCCATAAGTGTTCTATTGGGTTCATGTGGGGTGAACATGATGGCCACACCATCTGTCGGAATTGTCCAGAGTGCTCCTTGAACAACTTTTGGACAACTTGGGCCTGATGACATGGTGCATTGATGAATATAAAAAGTAAGACAATACCATACAGTTTAAACAAAATTATGACATATGTATTATTGTCCTCCTGGGAAATCCCGTTGTTGCTGGGGTACGTGAAGTCCATGAAGGGCTACAAATGGAAACCCAGCAGAGCAACAAAGCGATTGCCGGTTAATGACGTGTTTACCAGGAACAGAGGACCCAAAACATGCCACATAGCCACCCCACACATGTTTGGAATCATCACCAGCTTGTACAGTGTCTTGTTGAGAGCTTGGGTCCATGACCTCATGGGATCTGTGCCACACCCAAACTCTACCATCAGCTCATAACAACTGGTAGCATGACTCATCAGACCATGCCACATGTTGCCAGTTTTTAGGTTCAAATTGCCATGTTCATGACCTCAGGTGAGGCACTGTGTCTTATGTCATGGAGTTAACAAAGGAACTCTATTGAGTTTTGAGCTTCCATACCCCATGGACACTAAATTACGCTGCACTGACCTCTGGTACCTGCTGCATTGGATGTGGATGTTATTTCAGCCAGTGTCAATTGTCTGTTAGCATGGACAATCCTGGTCAATGCCGCTGGTCATGATCATTCTGTACCCATGGTCAACCACTGCACTGTCCACAGTGGGTGGCAATGCCTTCCATGAGGTATTCCTGGTGTGTATGTGACAGCATGGATCGAGGAATGTTTAATTTTCGCAAAACTTCAGAAATTGAATGTACAATTCATCTAAATCCCATGCCTCTTTCAAACTAAGATAATTCATGTCGGCTTGCCATAATCCTTCTGGCGGTTGTTTAGTCTGACTCAGGAGATTACATCTCACAACTGATAAAAATCCTGGTGTGCATTGAAGCCCTTATATGACTGCAGTTCCAGTTGAAAATTTGCATACTGTTGTCCCATGACTTTTGGCACTTCAGAGTATAAACATGTTAGCACATAGAAAAAACAAAAGAAACATGACACTGACTTTTTCCTTACTATCTTCTTTTTCTGTGTTATGGTTGAATAAACAGATACTCATCTCTTCATTAGTATACATTGCCTCGTCATTCTTCTAGTTGTCGAGAGCACCTGTTTGAACTTTTTAGTTCTGGTCCATGTCTCTGATGAATAAATAAGAACTGCAACGATGCATTGACTAAATGCTTTTGTTTTAAGACATAATGCCAAATTGCTCTTGAGAATTGTTCGATTCCTTTCAGATATTCTACATTTTTAAGTTTCATACCTAACAAATTTTACTTAGATTTGACCTTTGTTTGATATCTTTTGTTCAAAGTAAATGTAGGCATAGTTTACTTCTAGATTTGCCTCTGTTCACGTCTAAATCTTGGGTTCGTGTAAAAACATTGTGCATCAGCTTCTTGTAAGTTCGTTTATAATCCAAGTTCTTTAATTTTGTCACCTAGTTCCTGGTACATACTCTGCAGTGCTAAAGGAATTAAGCATTCAATAATACAAAGGTAGTTCGAGATTTAAAGACACCAAGTTCAAATATTGAAAAACATTCTAGAATGTGGAACTGCAGAGCTTGGAAAATATTATGTCTGTTTGTCTCAGTTCCTTTCCAATTTTCATACATGCTGTTTTGATGAGTCAACTCGACCTTCATATTTGTGGTTTCATATACAACAAGTTAGCTTTGTGTTAGGGTCACCTACCAAATAACATCTTGGTACACCATTCTTTAGCAGTCACGACTTGCCGACTCTTAGGAACAGATTCTACAGGTATCAACCGCCCGCAATGCATAAGTTGATCCACTTCTGTTGAATAAACTTCATCAGTTCTCTCTCATTCTGTAAAGAATCAGCAGTTATCATCCATTCCAGCATATCCAACAAATGTTCAATGGGGTTACAGTCAGGGAAGTTTGGAGGCCAAGGCGATGTGGCAAATCTGGCATGTTCCCCTAACCACTCAGTAGTTATACAAGCCTGATGACATTGTTCACTGTCCTATTCAAAGATGGCACATGGTTCAGGTAAATCCCCTGCAGATATGAATGGAGATAATTGGCTTACAGATCCTCGTAGCATCCACCATTTAGTAATTGTGGAATAATAACCAACAGACCTATGGCTTGCTAGGAAAAAGCTACAATCACCAGAACACCAACTCCACCAATCTGCTGAACCCCAACTGTGCAATCAAATGATAGGGCTTCATGCTGTTTACGCTATATGCAAACTTGGTCATCATCATGTTGCAGTAGGAAATGGGACTTTTGATAACAGATGACCTTCCATCAGTCAAGGGTCCATTTCTGATGTTCCTTGGCCCATGCGAGGCATTGTGTGCAATGACTGGGCATCATCATGGGTAACCTCTTTGGTGTCTGGCTGTAGAACCCCAAACAAAGCAAGCTACGGCATATAGCGCATGTGGAAATAAATCGAACTGCACTACTGTTGTACTGGTGAGGGAGCTGGGTGTCTGTTACATGTTGCTGAGACACCCGACACTCATCTCTTGGATCAACTGTGCATGGCTGAACAGAGTAAGCCCTTCTACTGAATGTCTTTGCATGGTTAATCCTGTCCTTGTACAATTCCTGACACAGTGTGGAGCAGTGGCGGCTCGTGGTGTAAAATGCTGGTGAGGTGAACGGTCTTGATGTAAATGTAAAACAGTAAAACATATGTTATTGAAAAATATATAAATTCGTATAACGTTATACGAATATATATATATATATCAGTGGCGTAACCGGGGGGGGGGGGGGGGTTGTGGTTTGCACCCTCCTTATTAGGCGAGACAGTTAGCTTTTTCTAAGTACGTTTTATAGATAATTTCCCTATTTAAATTCATTGATTTTTATATAACTTACAATGTAATACAAATAAATTACATTGATACATAATATCAATGTAATTGCTTGATAATAGAAGAGAAAGTAAAGCAAAGCGGCCAAAGAAGTTGCTTTATTAAATTTTTATTAAAACAACTATAATTTATTGCATTTTCTTCATTTTATTAAATTAGCTTCATTTTGTATTAATATTCAAGATGTGCGTACGTACCAATAGGAAAATATTTGTCGAAGCGCCCCCCCAAAATTGTTATATGTACTTATACACAGTTATACAGCAGATGTGCACAACCCCCCCCCCCCTTTAAAAAGTTTCATGTCAAAGGCAGTATCACCCATTGGATATTTTTGAAGTCCTGGATTCGAGTCGGCTGAATCATTAAAATCTGCTGAGATTCGAAAGTCTCGTTATGCCATTGGTCCAGGGTAGGCGGCGCCTTGTTATTAACAGCTGTAAACCCCATCCCTTAGGGCTGCATCCCATGCCATTTAGCCCTTATATACAAATATTATTCAACAGTAATGGAATAAAATTATAGAAATATATGAAACACGGCGTGGGGAGTCTTTCTTCACGAAAAAATCCAAAAATTTTAGAGGGAAAATGTGCATATGCCACTATATATATATGTGTGTGTGTGTGTAATATACGCTACTTTTGCAACAATATTTTTATGAAAACAATTATTCGATAATTTTACAACAAAGAAAGAAATATTTCACCAGTGTTCTTTTATGTAATACACTTGAGCGAAAATACGCAATTTGCGCGGTTTCTTTAGCTAGTCAATGCGTCACTCACATCCCAACGCCAGTCGGAGATCCACTTCTTAAAAAATTCAAAGTAAATCATTTGAATAGAAATTGTTTTCTCACGAAATGTTTCTTGAACTTGAATAAAAGTCATAGTTCGATTGGCATATTAGTGAAGGAGCATTTAGCAGGGGTCACAAACTGAAGTCTAGGCTCGTGATAACTATGTACAGGAGAAGTCACGTTAAGGTTGCACATTTCTATATAAAAAAGTATTAAGTAATTTAAACCTGGAATTAAAAACAGAGGAATACGATATTAATTTGCTTTGGTCTCAAACAGAATGCTTTCAGTTTATGTTTTATAAATAAGTTCAATTCTGCGATCCTTTTTGGCTGCAAATTTGTCTATGATCAGATCATAAAATGGTTGAGTGGACATTAGATGGTTCAGCAATTCTTTCTCGATTGAAATTTTAGCGAGTGAAGACAAACGATCTTGTGCCGTTGTATTACGGAGGTAAGTCTTAATTCTCTTCAAACAAGAAAAAACTCCTTTCAGCAGCAGAACTTGTTGACGCCAGTGTCAATACAAGAGAATATAATTTGTAGGCTTCTGGTAACACATCTTTCAGCTCGTTTTCTTTCATTGTTTTCAAGGTTTTCTGAACACTGAGTTCCCTGAAGTTGTGATCATTATATAAAAAATCTAATTCGTTTTTTAGTCGTTGTGTGTCTTGTAAAATGTTTGGATAAATTTTTTGAGAGTGTTAAGGGCACTGGATGGAAATGACTCTGAATAACTATGGTATTTTGAGCTGTCAACTAGCTGCAGAAACTCGAGCTTTCCCATATCTTCAAATCTGGTATTTATTTGGACTTTTATATATTCATGAATACACTCCATTAAATCATTCTGTATCGTTTTAGATTGTCCAGAAAATAAGCTTCGTATTTCTTCAAAATGTGCTTTTAATTCTGGGGTCTCCTACGAAGTAACATTTGGAACATTTCCTTGAAATTACCTTTATTTAATGAGGAAATAGTTTCATCATGTCCTCGAAAAGGCAGTTCTTGCTTGCTTAGAACGACAACTAAATCGATTATATGTTCCATAAAAAGCCTATTTAGTCTGACCTTTTCATTAAACTTGACTTTATGAAGAGCAGCATTTTCTTTGAGCATATCAGGAATAGTGTTTGTTTTTTTCCATTCATTTTAGACCTACGTGGTTAGTTCTATGCTCCTTAGAGCTTTCGTGCAATTTTGCACTACGAGAAAAGTTTTTTAGATCAAAATAACCCGTTGTATTCCACACATTTTTCTTATTGCTCAAAAATAAACATGGCCAGCAAAAGAGAGTTTGCTTGTAATAGCTACCAGAAAGCCAGGGGAAAATCTCGTACCATGATTTATTGAAAGACCTAAAAAACGATTTGCCGCACTTCTTATCTTTAGATATTGAACTTATTATAGGTGTCGGTCTACAAGATATGAGAACATCCTTTTTATCATAATCTTTCCAGTGTTTAAAAGGAATTTCTTCCAGAACACAAATCACGTCGTTTGTTGGGCCATTCATATTTTCCAACCAAAATCAAAATATGCTGTTAAGTAACAATAACAAAATAAAAAAAGAAAAACTCAACATTACTGTGAACTAGCAAACACCCGCAGAAGAGACGATTGAAAACACACTACAAAAAGTTAGACACAAATACACTCTGACAAATAGTTAAAGCTACGTAGAAATAATCGTACTCCAAAGCGTATAGAGGCGAACGGCGTCATCGCCTGTGAAACCACTTTTCACAAAGGTCATCTGCTCATTTTCCCGCGCCTATTGGATACACAATCCTTGGGTTCTCCAATAACAGCGGAGATGCGATTCCAGTTTAAGCGAAATGGAGAGTCACCTCAGAAATTTCCTTTCTCTTACTGGAAGTCCGGCACCTCTTTAGGTAGACCTCGGACCGTGGGGGTGGGGGGTTCACTCTGTAGGGTTCTTCTCTGATCCCCAGTTCCCAAAACCGGCTTCTCATCGAGACGATTGAGCTGGTCGCCTCTAAGCGCTTAAAACATGCAGCTGCTTTGCAAAAATAATGATTCATTCCTCTTCTCGAAAGCCTTTCTTTAACCTAATTCATGAATCACAATGTGAATTTCAGTGTTTCATTTATCCTGCAAAGTTCTTATATCTTTGTTACTGACAGAAGGTTTTTTTTTTCTTTCACTTCTCATTCTGCGGAATTTCAGGTGAGGCGGCGCCTCACTTGCCTCATCTGAGGGGCCGCCACTGGTGTGGAGCAACCAACAAGTGGGGCTGTTTCTGAAACAACAGCACTTGCTGTCAATGGGTACCAACTATCTGGCTGCAGTCAAATTGGTGTTTGACTGCAGCCCCATTGCTGACAAGTGTTTACTGATTACTTGCAGAGGATAGGTGTGCACAATTTATGGTAGGCACATGTGATGTCGATATCATGTGATGCTTCGTTATTGCTCCGAATATTTAAAAGGGTGTTGTTCTTTATGCAAATCTATCTCAGTGTGTATTGCTAATAATATGAGTGTATGCATGTTGAATTCCACAGGACTTCAAAGACAATAGTATGACTTATGATTGTTTGAGAGAATGAATAAAATCCACACATAGTGGGAATTCATGTTTATTCACTCTTTGAATGGATGAAGACAACAAAAATAATATGCACCCTCCTAAAAACATTTTGGCAGTGAAACTTCTTGCAGAGTCTTTAAATCAAATTGAAATGACATTAAAACCACTAGAGCATAAGTACATAATTCTGTGCAGCTTTCTGTTAAGACTTTAAGGTAGTGTAGAGAACAAATCTACCCTCATATTCATAATTCTGTTTTCCAGTTCGATGGTATGTGATGAAGAAATTCTTAATTTTAGAATAAATTTAGTTTTTTTCAAATGTATTTTTACAATAAATGTTTTTCGTGGAATACATAAAGTTTTTGGCATCTGTTGAGTATTCATATCTGTTATTTAATGTTTTCATTTTGCAGCGTATAAATATTTCTTGTTTTTCTTATGTGGACCCAAGACACTTGCTAGCAACCGTGTATAATAGGGAAGTGAATTTTGCAATGATATTGCTATTTGTTTTGCTCTATACTCATGTAAGGCCTATCTAGTCTGGCTGTTCACTATTTCGGTAAGTACACACCTACAGCAGATCGTTTCCCTGGACTTGTTCTGCAAATAAAACCAGTTCGAGTGTTGAAAGTCTGAAATAAAAGTGTGTCCTGGCTTCTGTACAATTCTCACACTTAAAAGAAAATGCGGTAAGCATCCACAAGTGAACTATGTGATGGGGAGGGACTACAATACCCAGTGGATTGGAAATAAATTGCTTGTTAGCTGTGAAAATTGGGGTGGGAGGGGAGGAGGGGGGCTATGTGGCACCACTCAGTGTTCTGTGAGAATGAAGTCCCTGATATGCTTCAAG
Source organism: Macrothele yani (assembly GCA_039090855.1). Taxonomy (NCBI): domain Eukaryota; kingdom Metazoa; phylum Arthropoda; class Arachnida; order Araneae; family Macrothelidae; genus Macrothele; species Macrothele yani. The sequence goes on from CM077009.1 coordinate 197,876,587, forward strand.
AGAGAGAGAGAGCTACAAGCCAACAGATGCTGACGACAGTAACTTAACCAAGTATCAAAGCGTTTTCGTATACCATGGAAAATTAAGCTCAGTTTTTGATAATGACATCCATTTTTCAAAAGGAAGCTTGCCTATTGTGTCTGAGTACCCTCTTGTTACTCCTTCTTGAGCAACAACAGCCTTGTAGGGTCTTTTTTTTCTTACAAGTTCTTTTTAAAAAGTTCTGACTATGCTGATTCTTTTTAAGAATTCGTGATCTCCAACATGTTCTTGCCATGATACTAAGAGCTATTTCATAACCTCAGAATAGAAAGCTAAGGTAATTTTTATGACTTTTGTAAACTTTTTTCACTTGTATTTTATTCATAACATCAGAATAGAAAGTTAAGTCTTTTTAAATGACTCCTGTAGACTTTTTCACTTGTATTTTATTTTTAGTGCAAAATAAATCAGAAGCTTGAAAGAGAGTTCTTTCAAGATGCTTATTTTATTAATTATGTAATGACACCATTCCAAATGGTGAAAAAACCTGCAGTCTTGCCATAGTGTATTATGACTGCCTAAGACTAACATAAATAGAAATATTATTATTAATTTTTTGTACAGGAACCTTTTCTTATTGTCCTTGATGTTTTCATTTGAGAGTAGGACCCCCTGCCTTTTTTTTTTTTTTTTTTTTTTTTTGGATGCAGGCTGATCACAGATATAACAACATATATTAGTGAACTTCACGTTACACTTTTTGGCATTTGTTCAGTATTCATAAACTGTTACTCAATGTTTTCATTTCATAGCATGTAAATATTTATCGTTCTTATATGAACTCGTTCATAAAAGTTATGTGAGGATGTTACTGTATGGGCATATATATATATATGCATCCAATTTTTTTGTATGTATATCTCTCTCTGTATTAACATTTATTATTATTTTATTTCCCTTTATCTTACTCATTATTTTATATGATACCAAAAGCAGTTGCATAGTTAAGGTAATTGCCTGCATTAGCTCAGGAATTGTTTTTATAAACTGTATTTGACACAAGCCATCACATAATGCAGGTAAAGTTTCACACCTGCATTGAGCTGGCCAGACTCATCAAATCGTGTGCTTATATGTATGTGAAAATAGGCTGTTTTTACATGTCAGCAGGATTTTAGCCTTTCATAAATGCTTGAGCTAAGTAAATAAAGTTATTAAATGGTTCTTCTTTAAATAAAGTTACAAGTCATTTACTCTAGGCATTTCAGTGAGCAAAATTTTCACCCTGCTAGTTAAATATTAATATGATTTAGGTAGAATGAAGTTCTTGATGTCGGTCATATTGGACTGTACTTTGCTGAGTATTCAGTTATTGTGTCTTTGCTTCCATGTATAGTATCAGTATATTTCTAAATGTTTTTACATTAATGTTTCAGCACAGGCCTTAAGGCTGAGTTATGTTTGTCTGTAGGTTGGAGTGCTAGAATATTTTTAATCCTTATTTCCTGTAATTTGTGTGATTTAATTGGTTCCAGTTTGGTAAAACCCACCATTCAGAGAAATCGTCTCACTCTGTTGTGGTAATTTTACATAGAGCAGAAATTTTGTGGCATTTAATAAATTTATTTATAATAATTCAGCAGATTTGGTTCTGTTATAAGAAAAGGTATTACTATAAAAGGAAAATGCATTACCTGTATCAAATGTCATGTTCTGAAAACCCACCTAGAGGTCCTACAACAAATTGAATTGTGAACATTACTTTTGCCATTTTGAAAATCTTAGGGAAGTGGTTTCCCTTTTGTGTAAAATACCATATCAGATATTGATTTTTGGTGATTAGCTAAACTGTTTCAAACCCACCTGTAGGTCTTATTGATTGTGAAATTTCCAACATTGTTCTTTAGTGTCCTGAAACCAAAATTCAAGCTCTTCAAAATGTGGTTCTCCAATTCTGCTTTGGTTGCAAAAAAACATAACTGTGTTCTGAGGAATCAGTAGTTATTTTGCTTTGTGTTTTTTAACTCTCTTCCTGGTGGTGGTGCGATTAAATAAAAATATAAAGTAATATTTTAAAAATTGTCTCTGTGAGTTTGGTTGTTTTAATGTGTATGCACTATGCATATGATAAATTGAGTAATAGTTATTATCCACCACAGCCAGACTGTAGCTAGAATCCCAAACCTGGATTTTTTTTTTTTTTTTTTTTGTTGTTGTTAAACAACAGCCATTCATATTCTAAACAACTTGAAGTTCTAAACCCAAGAAGTTTCTTATATTTTTACACAAATTCTCCTTACTTTTGCTTGTCATACTTATGTAACATTTTTTTCTTACTTTGGATTTTGAGCACAATGTCCATGTAATGAACATTGTCCTTTACAATACAGTTTACATTTTCACACAAAAACCAAAACAAACAAATATTATGTAACAAATGGTAGCTGTAACTTTTAACCTAACAAGTGTTTTTACACATTTGTGAATCTGATATCATTAAAGTAATTAAACATATATACATTTTATTATTAAAATTTATATAATAAATTTTAATAATGAAATTATATATGTTTCATTACTTATAATATTATTAGTAACAATATAAGCATATTAAATACATAGTATCTTTTTATGTGGATATAATAAAATGAGTGTGAAAGTGCTGTGGTTATAAAAGTGCTACCATTGTGACGATCTGCCTGAGGTCTAGTAGGCCTAGGTGGTGATCTGTCACTATCATCAAGGGATGACTATTACATACTGACACTGTCATTACCGCCTTTCAATTATTATTATAATTTTTAATTTGTTCATAGGATGTCACTTGCAGATTCATTTTCTCTAGCCACTCTGAGAGATCATCTCAAAAGACATGAAAGCACGTTCTCAAATACTATTCAGTGCTCTGGCAAAAAGTCTCATCAGTACAACTTTGTGTCTTCGTACTGAAATGTACCAGCACTGAATAGAGTACTACAACTCAATACCACAGGGTCAAGTACTGCCTGCATTTGGATTTGTGGACCTCTCTGGCTCTTCAGCTAAGAAAATCTCATTAGAACCATCTTTATCAACTCAATTCTTAGTTATTCATGCAATGAAACCTAACTCATCAGCAGGAAGTCTTTCTGGATTAACTGTACATTAAAGGCATATGTTGATGCGTTGAAAAGCATGAAAAACTGCAGTCAGGTGATCTCTTGATAGAAACAAATGTTCAAAACACAAAGAGTTATTCCTTACTGCATTATCTTTGGATGGAGTACCTGCAGAAATTAAGGAGCACCACTCTCCTCAAAGTTTCTAAGGATGAGTTTCCACATAAATTGAATTCCCAAGGTGCAATGGGAATGTCAGAAGTACAGAACTATGGGAGAGGGGGGCACATATTTTAAAGTGCTGGGCACAAATTCTGTAAAAACATTTACATTGCTGATAATGTTATTGCCAGGAAAAAAAAGCTTGTAAGGGCGTAATATACGTAGTATTTATTAAACTTATGTAGGACTGCAAACCACTGATACAAACCTCAATTACTTTTAACTAGTTCCTGTTCCTCAAATTTGGTTATATCTTTTTTTATCTTTTAAATATTTGCTGTCATTAAGACATTGTTTATGAATTTTGGTTTTCAACCTGACAAGAAATATGCACCAACTGATCACTGGATTATTACTACCTACCCAGTATTTCGTAGATCCACCGTTTTCCCTCAGTACAGCAGCTATTCAACTTGGAATGGATTCAATAAGTTGCCAGAAGAAGTCGGTAGTTATGGCCGACCAAGCTGTGTGTAATGCAGCCTTCAGTAGAAATGAGTGGTGTATACAGGCACGTGACATGCCGTTCCATAGTGTCCCAGAAGTGCTCTATTCAACTTGGAACGGATTCAATAAGTTGCCAGAAGAAGTTGGAAAGTATGGCCGACCAAGCTGTGTGAAATGCAGCCTTCAGTGGAAGTGAGTGGTGTTTACAGACGCGTGACATGCAGTTCCGCATTGTCCCAGAAGTGCTCTATTCAACATGGAATGGATTCAATAAATTGCAAGAAGCCGTTCGGAGGTATGGCCGACCAAGCTATGTTTAATGCAGCCTTCTGTGCAAGTGAATGTTGTATACAGAACCGTGACATGCCGTTCCATGGTTTCCCAGAAGTGCTCTATTCAACTTGGAACGGATTCAATAAGTTGCCAAAAGAAGTTGGGAGGTATGGCCGACCAAGCTGTATGTAATACAGCGTAATACAGCCTTCAGTGCAAGTGCGTGGTGTATACAGACTCGTGACGTGTCGTTTCATAGTGTCCCAGAAGTGCTCTATTCAACTTGGAGCAGATTCAATAAGCTGCCAGAAGAAGTTGGGATGTATGGCCGACCAAGTTGTGTGTAATGTTGCCTTCAGTGGAAGTGAGTTATGTGTACAGACGCGTGACATGCCGTTCCACATTGTCCCAGAAGTGCTCTATTCAACTTGGAAGGGATTCAATAAGTTGCCAGAAGAAGTTGGGAGGTATGGCCGACCAAGTTGTGTGTAATGTTGCCTTCAGTGGAAGTGAGTGGTGTATAGAGACACGTGACATGCCGTTCCACATTGTCCCAGAAGTGCTCTATTCAACTTGGAAGGGATTCAATAAGTTGCCAGAAGAAGTTGGGAGGTATGGCCCACCAAGCTGTGTGTAATGCAGCCGTCAGTGGAAGTGAGTGGTGTATACAGAGCGTGACATGCCGTTCCGCAATGTCCCAGAAGTGCTCTATTCAACTTGGAATGGATTCAATAAGTTTCCAGAAACCGTTCGGAGGTCTGGCCGACCAAGCTCTGTCTGCCAGAGGGCGAGGCTAGTTTAAAAACTAAAGGCTTTGTGCTGGCGACAGTAGTAGAAGTGATTTTGGGTGACGAGATGTGTAAAAAATGTGATTTGACGGACTTTCAACGTGCGATGATTGTAGGAGCTCGGAGCCATGGAGCGAGTATCACCGAATCCGCCGCATTCGTGAAATGTTCCAGAGCAGCTGTTGTTAAAATGTTTAAAGACTGGACTGTCAGCCAAAACACTAGGTATCTACGTGCAACGTGTGGTCGTCAGCGACTAGTGACTGCTCGGGCGAAACGGAGAGTGTCCAGACTGGAAACAGACAACAGAAGGGCAACAGTGCAGCAAATTACAGACCACATTAATCAAGGATCCCCTCAAATGATCTCTGCACGCACTGTTCGCCGTACACTGCATCGGATGGGATATGGCAGCCGAAGGCCTGTTCGAACGCCTTTGCTGTCTGCAGTGAACAAGAGAAAACGTCTCCAGTTCGCACAGGAGCTCAGGGATTTGGACAGTCGATAATTGAAAAGAAATTATGTGGTCCGATGAATCACGTTTTCAATTGCACCATGCCGATGGCCGAGTGAGAATTTGGCGGAAACAGCACGAAAACATGGTCCCCAAATGCATTGCTACAACCCTTCAAGCTGGTGGAGGCAACGTTATGGTTTGGGGAATGTTTTCCTGGCATGCTTTGGGCCCTTTAATTCGTGTTGACAAGCGTCTGACTGGCACATCATATCTAAACATCGTTGCGGAGCTAATGCATCATGTCATGTGGATGGTTTATCCCAATGGCGATGGCTACTTTCAACAAGGTAATGCGTCCTGCCATAGTGCTCGTAATGTACAGGATTGGTTTCAGGAACATGCTGGTGAGCTTACTTTGTTTGTGTGGCCCTAATAATATCCAGATCTCAACCCCATTGAAAATATGTGGGATGAAGTTGAACGAGCCATCAGACAGCTGGATCCACAACCCTGCAATCTCACACTCCTGGAAATTGCTATTCATCAAGCATGGTCTCAGATTCCACAAACCACCTATGAACATCTTGTGGAGACCATGCCATGAAGAATCAACGCAGTATTAAAGACAAAAGTTGCCCTAATGAAGTACTCAGGGGGTGGTCATAATAAAGTGGCCACTCAGTGTATACTGCTAATGAAAAAAGAAATCAGAAGTGCACATCCCTAAATTATAAATTTTGGACGATTCCTTTTTACGACTGAGACCACTTACCTCGTTTTTTTTCTTCTACCCTGTTTAGATACTTAATCCATGAATGTAACCGTTGGTCTTATGTTGGGCCGGTTCTTCTTTTTTGTAAGACTTGTAATGTGTTTGAATTACACATTACTTTTTATGTGTGACCTGCATTTCAACTTTTTATACAGTGGGAACTTATATGTTAAATTAAATCATGATTTTCCTAATTTTTCCACTTTGGAATAACAAAGTAATCCCGCTACCGATCAAACAGTACAAAACAGCACTATTATTCAAGGTCTATAAATCGTATATCTACTACATCTACATCTTCGGATAACAAACATTATCAAATGTAAGCAGCACTTCATCATAAAATGTAATATAAAATGTGAACGATCTTATCTTATATTCAAATCTTTGCTGACATCCAATAGCACAACATGTCCACCACATGGTACAAATGTATTTCATAATTTCCTTCAACCACAGAAATTAAAATCGCTCACTTAACTTCAAGTAATCTATAATGATTTTCAGTGCAGTTACGAAGTACGCACAGTGAAAGCCGGTGGTTGACACACATCACGTGACTACCCTCTGGAGATGTTTGTGCCGCCTTCAGAGCTCCTAGCTCTGTCTACCTCACGGTGTATGAAAAGTCAGGTGATGCGACTCCCGGGGAAAAAATCGTCCGTTAATGACACTTGTCACTAGATGGCGCAAGGAACGTGTGGGCTGATGATTTCAAACAACCTATGCTTTCTTATGGGAGGAAGCGACAGAAACATTCGTTTTTTTACGAATGCTTTTTTGCTTGGAATTAAAAAAACCGATCTGGAACGTTTCGCAGACATGTACTTTTGTCCTTATCACGTGGAAATATATCAAATAAGTCATATATATATATATATATATATATATATATATATATATATCATTTTTAGCCACGAAATGAGTACTCGAACGTGTAGATTTCTGAGCAGACGATGCTGAGTTTTTTTCGGAGGGAATAAACCTTTTATCGTAAAAAAAACGTGTATTTCTTGTAAAATGAGATGGTATTGTGTATTTGGAGGAGCAATTACTCACATGGAATGTTAATTTTTCTATTATAAGTTTTGTTTTTGCTGCACTTATTGGAGCATCACTAACGGAAACTAATCGTTTTGAAACATCGAATTTTTCGCAAAAAATAATTTTCATTACCCTTCCCCTCGAAAAATCATTCACTAATGATGTTTTTATTTACTAATACTCAAGATGTCTTTCGCATGTGTGCTATTTTTGTACCTAATCATACTAATGAATAAGGGTCTTCATCTGTGCTGGCGATGGCGGCAGAGAAAGTGCATCGCGGTGAAATGGTCGATTTTTCCCGGCGGAGCTTTCTCAGACCTGCGTGCATATATTGTCGTACGATCAGAGCCCATTTAAGAGGAAGGGGGGCTAGAGGGTCTGCAGCCCCGAGCCCCGTATTTTCAAGAGGCCTCAGAATTACGCAGGATTCTTGAAGAATTGGCAGAGTTCTAGCTTTTTTCTTTTTTTTTTTCCCAGATAGCACAGCAAAATTTATAAGAAACTGCCTTGTGAAAAAAAATTCTATTTCTATTTTTTTAGGAGTGTGCAAAAGGTATAGTCGCCCCCTAATCCATCCTCAAATTTTTTGAAAACATTACAAATTTTTCTTTTTTTTTACACATCTGCAATTGGGGGAAATTTTCGTACATTAAGAATTCGTTTGAATTGTGATATTTGGATCATATTATTTCGCCCACTGCTTCGATATAATTTCAACAAGCTGAACCCTGGTGCTGGGAGGGATTAAAGCAGAACTGAACTGGTATCCATTTTTCTACCATGTATCTTTACATTTTCCTGCTAACACCGATTCCCCCATGAAATATGGAATGCACACTTCAATACAGTGGGGGATATTTTATGGCTTCCACATCATATTTTGGGAATGTTTTCTCCTGGGTTATCTCCTGTTTAAGTAAGAAGAAAAAAAGATTGACGTACTCTACCTCCTGTGCAGATACTTCGTTTCTGGAACTTTTTTTTTATTGGATGTTTAACGACCACCGTGAGCAACTCAATGGGCTATAAGCAGTCGCCTGTCCCTAATTTAGGGTCACTGGTTCCAGGAAAGGGGGAGAGCCAGTGCCGTAAGACAAACACAACATCCATGCCTCATCGTTATTCGAACCCGGACCCCTTTCGGACGAATGATCAGTGGCCATCGCTTAGACCACTGCGCCACCGGGGGGGCTTTCTGGAACTTCATACAATATAATTGCACAAAGTAATAAATTAAAAATACCTAAGATAAACACCAATTTAGCACTGATGAAATATTAACTACCATGTAATCCTACGACGGTTAGCATGAACTATCGGCCCACAACTTCTCAACGCCCCCTGGTGACCTGTGACATTAACAGTCCGTTTTCAAACTGTTAGCAGTACGGAGAGTTGTATCACCTGACTTATCATACACCGTGGTCTACCTGTATTCATGGTCTAAAGGTGACAAACAGCTAGAACAGAAGTGTGTCGTATGTGAACGTCATTTTGATGAACGTTTTATATAAAGAAATTTTAAAACGCTTATAAATGGTGAAATAATATTAACGCCCAGAGCTCGACCAGTACTTTTAGATAATGCTGAGCTCGCAGTTTTCCCAAATCTTCCTGCGTATTTAACCAAACGCTTACCAAAACAATGTAAAATTCAGATTAATTAAAATTTAATTAACCAACGCAAAATTAAGATTCAGCTATTGCTGAGATCAGCAGTAGCTCAGTGTGATTCAACTATTATTGAGATTTTATTTAATATTTTCTTTTGGCGTATTTTACTTTGCTGTGGGTTTTCGTGGTTCATATCAGGGGCGTATAGAGAAATATTTTGCGAGGGGGGTGAGTGTTTAAAATCCACCAGTACAAAATAAAAATGAAAAAAAATGTTTTGTCTAATGTAAGTTGTGAGTACATATTTTCTCATGTTATTTAAACAATAATAAAAAATTCAAATTTTCGGCGGCGAGGGCTCCATACTCCCATTTATATATTGTATAGACCGTATGCATATGACGTCATACCAAGGTAAACCATCCTAGCAGACGCGGTGATCAACTGTTGTACGAACACTGCTTGGATTTGCATTGTGGAACGATAAGGAAGATTTTTTTATTGGAGGTTTAACGACCACCGTGAGCAACTATAACCAGTCGCCCGTCCTTAATTTAGGGTCACTGGTTCCAGGGAAGGGACAGAGTCAGTGCCGTGAGACACAACATCCATGCCTCACCGGGATCCGAACCCCTTACGGACGAATGATCAGAGGCCATCGCTTAGACCACTGCATCACGGGACGGGTAAGGAAGATGGTGTTATGTGCTATTTTCGGCTGCGGTAACCGAAGTGGGAGAGAGAATGATGTCTCCTATTATAGATTACCATCTGAGTAAACGAAATGGGATCAGAATTATAAAAAAAAATATTCAGAAGCGCCAAAATTTGTTTGTGGTTACCACGTATCAGCAGAGTTGTCATTGATGACAGGAAACGAAGAAACATTAGTGTGTAGTTTACATTTTGTAACAGGTATCTTCATAAATTTACTGATGCGTTATCTACAAAAACCCTATTAAGATCTTTAGACTGAAATTAACCTTTCTTTATGAATGACTTGCACAATTTCATTTGCTCGGGAGTGAAGGCGTTCGTGCCAAAAACGAAATAGTTAACAATATCGCCGTGTTCTACTCGTGGCAAGACCTCAATATTGTTCAGGAAAAATGAGAATTTAATTACATATGAGTGACCACAATTGGCCAATAACTTTAATTTATCAGAATAAAGCTATTTTTGATCGCAAGATGACCCTCTTACGTACCCCATGTAATGCATCTTTGATCTCACTTGTACACCAGTTGTTCTGCAAGAAAGCAGCAGACGAACAAGTGACGCAAACCGCGGTTTCCTGACGTCAATGCATACGGTCTATAGGTAAATCAGTGTTGTGAATTTTAATTTTTTCTGTACACTTCATCCAGCATGTATCACATTATAAAGTCACTAATGTGACACATACTTTACATTTTTTACTAAATTTCTGTCCGGATTTGTTGCGAGAAATATGGTTATCTCTGAAATCGTTCTGAACAAGTTACCAATAGTATTTGATCCAAGATTTAATAAAATCGGATCTCAAACAATGTTTTTTACGTTCTGATTTACCAATAAAATTTTGTTTTGGGATATCAGTGAATTTCATTACTTTTATCTTTTAATCGCCAGCGAGATAACAATTTAAAATCCTTACTAAGAGAGAGATGTTTCCTGGAATGCTCATGTACGATCGAGCGTTCTAAGGGGCATATAATTGTTAACATTTTACGGAAAAGTTACGTAAATTCAATTGTTTAATTAGACATCTAAGTAAGAAGAAAATTTGTGTCCAGTAAAGTATTTGTACTTATCAGCCTTGTAACGCGTTCATTCAATGCAAGATTACGCATTTCCTGATTAAACTTGACGAAGCTCCCCAAAACCCACATTCGGAAGAATATTCACTTATATCTGTCCATGCATGATGTTAATTACTTTTAGTATAACTGCAGGATAACGAAAAATATATTCTTTTTTGGTAAAATTTTAGTGAAATTGCACGGAACGGGAAGCACATGTGAGGATGCAGTTGACACGTGACTCTCAGCATAGCAACGAGCCTTAGTAACGTAACTGAAGGACAACCAGCCTCGTTGAAATGATGGCTTCTTACTTTGAAACTTTAACTTCCGAGTACAAAATGCGGTATTTGGAAAAAATTAAAAAGATTTAGGGAAAAGATCCTTATGTGCTAAATGCAAGTATCTTCGAAGGTGGTGCGAAAAGTTTTCCGAAAGTGCAAAGAGTAAATATTTTCGATTACTTCGCCTTTGGTCGAAGCGCCTTTACTGCAGAACACGTCGCGGCATTAAAAAGTTTCGAAGCATATAACAATTTCTCGTCGCCGGTATTCTTTTACAGGGTAATTTAGAACGATCTCAAATTCTTTAGTAATCGGTTATTTATGGAGAAAATAGGTACGCTGCCTTAATAAGTAAGGTTCTCTTCCCTCCCAGGTGCGGAGATCTGAGTAAAACAAAATAGGTTTTCTTTCTAGGAATTGCTGATTTTGGATAAAACTCACCCTTGAAAGGTTCTATGCCTTTTTGAGAGTTTAACTCTTCAACAAAAAGTGTCTTCCGAAGCTCTGGGAAGTGATTTCCAAGCCTTAGAAATATGAGGGAAACCTTTTCTTTTTTTTTTTTTTTTTTTACGTAAAATTGTGGTGAAAAAATAAAATAATTTTGCTGGGATTTGTGGCCTATAATCTATTTATCCGTAAATAAATTTAGTAGCATAACACCGACCTGTAAACATACCTAGACACCAAAAAGGATTTTATTTGGACAATAATTTCAGATATTATTTGCATTTTTCTGCCAAAGTGTGCTTCAGCTCCAGGTAAAAATCTAAGTGCACTAAAAAAATCATCGGTAGTTGTTTTTTTTGGTGTTGGTGGTGGTGGGGGGGGGATATCATATTGAGCAAAGTAGTAAACTAAAAACTCCCAACACCGACAGCCAAATAACCTTAAAAGTGAAAAGCCGAAAACTCGCAAAAAAAGCGAGTCAGGTTAACGGTGTACTCGAGATCTAAAATACACTGACGGAAAAAAATCCCAACACCACGAAAAAATAGTTGTAGAGGAATGAAATGGCGGCAATACATTTGTATAGGTAACATATTTAATCGATTAAGGTTTCAAGATCACAGCTTAATGTAAGCGTGAGAAGAGCCATTTTAAATGCGAAATGCTGGTACATTAATAACCGGTGTAACCGCCAGAATGTTAAATGCAAGCACGCAAACGTTCATGCATTGTGTCGTACAGGTGCTGGATGTCAGTTTGTGGGATGGAGTTCCATGCCTGTTGCACTTGGTCGGTCAATACAGGGACGGTTAATGCTGGTTGGGGGTGACGCTGGAGTTGTCGTCCAATGATGTCCCATACGTGCTCGATTGGTGAAAAATCTGGTGATCTAGCAGGCCATGGCAACATGTCGACAGTCTGTAGAGCATGTTGGGCTACAACAGCGGTATGCGGGCGAGCGTTATCCTGTTGGAAAACACCCCCTGGAATGTTGTTCATGAATGGCAGCACAATAGGTTGAATCACCAGACCGACGTACAACTGTGCCATCAGGGTGCGTGGGATAACCACGAGAGTGCTCCTGCTGTCATAGAAAATTGCTCCCCAGACCATAACTCCAGGTGTAGGTCCAGTGTGTCTCGGTCGCAGACAGGTTGGTTGCAGGCGCTCACCTGGCCTCCTTCTAACCAACACACGGCCATCACTGGCACCCAGGCAGAACCGACTTTCATGAGAAAACACAACAGATCTCCACTCCGTCCTCCAATGAGCTCTAGCTTGATACCACTGACGTCGCAAACGGCAGTGGTTTGGAGTAAGTGGAATGCACGCTACAGGGCGTCTGGCTCGGAGCTGTCCTTCAAGTAACCGATTCTCAACAGTTCGTTGTGTCACTGTGGTGGCAACTGCAGCTCGAATTGCTGCCGCAGACGCGGTACGATGCGCCCCGGCCATACGCCGTACACGGCGGTCTTCCCTCTCAGTAGTGCCACGTGGCCGGCCGGAACCCGGTCTTCTTGAGGCAGCACCTTCCTTTGACCACCGCTGCCAACAATCATGCACAGTGGCTACATTCCTGCCAAGTCGTTCTGCAACATTGCGGAAAGAAAATCCACCTTCTCGTAGCTTTATTACACGACCTCGTTCAAACTCCGTGAGCTGTTGATAATGGCTTCTTCGTCTTCTTAAAGGCATTCTTGACTAACATCAACACCCTACGTCGAATCTCAACGAAAACTAACGCTCACGAACGTTACAGCGCGTATTTACAGCAAACCTGCTTTGCATGCTCCGAGGGGCGCTACTAGCGCCACACGAATGCACCGAGCGCGAAATTTGCATAGACGTCATCTTACAGATGTACTCTCACCGCCTACCAACTGTCGTTTATCTAACACAACCCCTTCTTGGTGTTGGGAATTTTTTTCCGTCAGTGTATATAGAAGAGCCAGAGATTTGATTCTAACTAAAAGTCAGGTTTACTGACAAATAAACTTTTAGCCCTATAAAAAGCTTAAATACCCCTAAATCAACCAGGAACCTTCTGAAAAGAAGTCCCTGGAGAAAAAAAGGAAAACACATGGACAGAAGTTCCGATTGGGAACAGAAGCGTTTATGTAAGAAATATTTTGACTAAGACACAAACCCTAAAAGATGTTCTATAAGAAAATAATCAGTAGTAATAAAACCTACGCAAAAAAAAAAAAAAAAAAAAAAAACAGCCAACACCTTTTAAATTCAACTTGAAAACCTTGAATCAACGAATGAAACATGGAACGCCTGGGCCAATAAGGGCAAGCACTGCACTCCAATAGCGGTTGAACAAGTAAAAGATGGATTCTCTTCTTCACCAGAAATAACTGATTTCTAGATAAAACTAACAGTTAAGAAGTTCTCTGACTTTGAAAAGCCTAACTCTTAAAAAAAATGTTTTCTGAGCTCTGGAAAGCGATCTCCCTTCGTTTGGCATATAAGCGAATTTTTTCGGTACTGCCTTTAGAGACAGCAGCTAGTAGCCTGGAAAAGACTTACGGCCTCGATTTCCTCTATTACCACAATTCATAATGCCAAAAAAGCGAGGCATTTTTTCTTCAAATTTTTATTTTTATAAACACCGACCGCTAATGATTGCACTTTACACACTAAGTGCCGGACCATTGTGCAGGACAGCCAGCTATGCTTGTCCTTCAGGAACTTGCAAGGACTGTTGCCACTTCACTGAAACTTCTCGATGACGTCACGTGAAACATCCTCATATCTATGAGCGTAGATCACAGCAATAGCATGGAAGCTGTCTTCAGCGTCCTCTGTGATTTCATGAACCGTCTGCAGAAGCAGATTGCTCGCCGACCTGTTCTGTGGGAAATGAGGAGTGCACCCGTTTGTGGAAGATGTTGTGCACACGAAACATTCTGTGAATTTCGTTCTTTTATCTTTTATCTGAATCTCGCGAAAGTTGTCGAAATGTTCTTAAAGAAATTGACTAATGTGAATCTACAGACTATTTTTGTGCATTGTATTTACCTCCAATTTCCAGCACACAGCTTCTTCCCAAAGACAGGATAAAATACCACCTTATGTTCCCTTTGATGAAAGTATGCATAGGTGACAAATATAAAATCAGTGAACTTTTTTGTTTGTCATTATTCTGAAATCTGTACTGAAAATTTGCACAGCCTTTTAAGAAAATATGCTTTCAAAGCTCGCATGTTTTGTTTTTCTATATTTTTTATTTAATGTTTGAATTAAAGAGATTTTCTCAAAGCATTCCTAATGCTATCTTAGATATCTGACGTGACTGTAAATGTGGCACTTCTCTAGAAAAGTTTTTTTTATTGGAAGTTTAACGACCACCGTGAGCAACTCAATGGGCTATGAGCAGACGCCCGTCCCTAATTCAGGGTCACTGGTTCCAGGGAAGGAAGAGAGCCAGTGCCGTAAGACAAACACAACATCCATGCCTCACCGGGATTCAAACCCGGACCCCTTTCGGACGAATGATCAGAGGCCATCGCTTAGACCACTGCGCCACCGGGGCGGCTTCATTATTTCAGAGGATTGTTTATGGGTATGCATTTTTAATTAAGCTTCATTTCTTACGTTAGTTCGTTAGGATTTAGTGCTTTCGTTAGAAATGAGTTAAAGTTCAACGGGCTGGATTATGCACTTGTCAGGGTGGGAAGAATTGAGTGTCATAAGTAAGTACATTTTTTCTAATTTTTCGAACTTGTTAGTTGAAGGAAGCAAGTGGGCCCTAAATTTTTTTGAGTTGTGGTTTGAACATGTTTGAACGCATAATATATTAGGCTAATTTGCAAAACGTATAGGCTTAACTTTGAAATGTGTATACAATGTTCTGCCCCATTAGAAGTTTTTCTCCCAATTTTTTAAGTTGTGGCACATGGATATCATAAAGAACTGTTCCCCAGATTTTCAAAAATGGAATTTCTAGAAGTATACTGAAGGAGAATATGCAGGCAACTTCCTCTGTAAGTCGTAAAGAAATACTTCATTGTGCTGTAAGGTTATGCAAGAGTATGGTGACTACTGTTACTCATTTATGAATGCTTCAAATAGTTCCCAAGTTCATATGTATCACTTTGCTATATTTACATTCTACGGACTCACCTTAAAAGGGTAAAGAAACAAGCTCCACCACTCAAGCTGGACAAAAAAATATTGCATCTGCTTCTTTTCTGTATGATAAAACCGTTCCAGAATTCTAAAAACCAAAGATGTTTACTTGCTGTGCCAAACATAATTTTTTATGACCTGTCAGTTATATCCTTAGCTGGATAGGGAGAAGGGGCACAAAACATAGATAACTACTCAAGTGATCAGTACTCTAAATAAAATTATTAGGAAACTACATACTTCAGTTATAATTTCTTTTAAATGTGCTTGTTTCATTATTCAGCGTTTTGCAAATTTAGCATTATGCACAAGTTTATAGCCGCGAACTCAGGTGATCACAGTAAAGAGCAAATGAAAAAAAAAGCATCCGAAAGGGGCCCGGGTTCAAATATCGGTGAGACACCGAATTGTATTTGTTTTACGGCACTGACTCTCTCCCTTCCCTGGAACGAGTGACTAAATTAAGGACGGACGATTGCTTATAGCCCATTTGAGTTGCTCACGGTGGTCGTTAAACCTCCAATAACAAAAAAAAAGTTGTATTTTTCTTTATTCCTATGAATTTGTATATGAAAAAAAACATGTATGTTATTAGCGCTTTGGTATTGATTTTCTGTAAAAATGTTTTCCATGAAAGTAATGCTGAGCTAGTTTCTTTATACTTTCACACAACACACATTTACATATAGCACACTTATCCATTGAGGAGGGTGAGTGGGCTACATGTGAACATGTTAATATATACATGCAAACATGTGAACTACATGATAGCTTTCACAAATGGATGTTGCCGCCCCGGTGGCGCAGTGGTCTAAGGCGATGGCCTCTGACCATTCGTCCGAAAGGGGTCCAGGTTCAAATCCCAGGGAGGCATTGATATTGTGTTTGTCTTACGGCACTGGCACTCTCCCTTCCCTGGAACCAGTGACCCTAAATTAGGGACGGGCGACTGCTTATATCCCATTGAGTTGCTCACGGTGGTCGTTAAGCCTCCAATAAAAAAAATGGATGACCTTCTGTATTGGCTGCCTTGACAATGCAAAGATCTGTTCTTCCAAAGTGATATGGGTTAGTGGGTTTATTCATATTTCTGTTTGTTACTCTCCGTATGTCACTGCAATATAAATAGTTCCATGATGAAATCCAAAAGAATGTGAGTAGAATAACAACCGATTTTCATAAAGTAAATGGCACGCTTCGTTGATTTTGATGGTCTTTATAGTTTAATGAATTGATCAATAAAATTAAAACAACTGAACAAAGAAAATAAAAAGGTAATTTTTATTTCAGATATTTGTAATGTTTTTTCAGTTGTATTTTGAGTCACGTTTGACTAAAATATATTTCTTTATTTTTTAAAATAAGTCTTTTACTTACATTTTAGACCAACACGTGTTATGTCTTCTTTTTTTTTTTTTTTTTTTTTTGATTGGAGGTTTAACGACCACCGTGAGCAACTCAATGGGCTATAAGCAGTCGCCCGTCCCTAATTTAGTGTCACTGGTTCCAGGGAAGGGAGAGAGCCAGTGCCGTAAGACAAACACAACATCCATGCCTGACCGGGATTCGAACCCGGACCCCTTACGGACGAATGATCAGAGGCCAACGCCTTAGACCACTGCGCCACCGGGGCGGCGTGTTATGTCTTCAGCGGTGTCGCCAGGGTGAGGGTAAACACAGCCGAGTATACAACTCACCTCAAAATGAACAGCTCCTAATCTAAATCATGAACTCACTGGCAACTGCTGCAGGAGAATTGTAGCGTTTATATTGTGTAATGGTGATTGTACAAAGCCATGATCTCAAACATAAATAAATGCATTAGTAAATGCCTTAGTGAGGTACTTGTAGCATTTCGGAAGTTCTTCCAGACTTGGTAAATCATCATATTTAAAATGCAGATATCAATGTGAACTGCAAAATCCCTTAGCAATCAAACTTCTGAAGGAGCAAACAAGAAAAGTGCCTAATACTAAAAGTACGGAATTGTAGATTTTGAAAGCACTTGTATTCACACACACAAAAGCATGCTGACCTCTTTTACTTTGTGTACCCATTTTTGACTATTCGATATTTAGATCTGAGTTCGCACCCCGCATACACACTCACAAGTCTCACGATCATCTGTAACAAATGAAATTTTTTCTATGAATAGTTTTGTCTAACAAACATTCAAGCACAAAATTTTTTGCTAAGCCTCAAAACTTTTCTTCACTGTTATCCTTTTTCAGTATCAGACGTGCCAACTCTTTGGACATAGACCAGAGACTTCGGATTTTTGGCCGTTCCTCCCGCCATCCGGATGAATGTCAATTCTCCTGATTTGCACCGAGAATTAGCAGTTCAGATAATTGAAATTCCATCAACCACCATGATTTCAAACTGCCTGTGAAATCTTTTTCTTTCTATGTCAATGCCAGGCATCAACAAGTTCATACTGTTCCTTTCCACCTTTCTGCAAAAAGAAAGGCGCCCCAGTGGTCTAAGCGCTGGCTTCTGACCCATCGTTCAAGACGGGTCAGAAAAAATTTGCTTAAATTTTTTTCTCCCAGTCTGATTGTCGTATGACGCCTTCAGCAGAGCTCACCTGCTCTGACACTAAAATGCCGGGGAGGGCCAGTAATTGATTGACAGATGGGAGCTGCCTTGCCTTCCTGCAGTTCAGTCTTTTTTTTATTATTATTAATGGTTTAACCACCACCGTGAGCAACTCAATGGGCTATAAGCAGTCGCCCGCCCCTAATTTAGGATCACTAGTTCCAGGGAAGGGAAAGAGCCAGTGCCGTAAGACAAACACAACATCCATGCCTCACCGGGATTCAAACCCAGACCCCGTTCGGACGAATGATCACAGGCCTTCGCTTAGACCACTGCGCTCCCGGGCGGCACTTTCAAATCAGGTATTGTTCCTTCACATACTGTGTTATTTAATGCCTGACGACTAACAACAATAGTTATCAAGTAGTTTTAAGAAAACAGCCTGTCGGTTTATGGTGCATTCAAATTGATATGCTGTTAGCATCTGTGGGAAATTTATCTGATTTATTTCCCTTGCATTTATGCTCTGCAATACATTTTATTTGGTAAACCTTAGGCGTTTGGCACGAAAGTAGTTTTTAAAGGGATGATAGATGGCGACACGTTATTGCTGCATCTTTAAGCATTTCGTTATGTTGTGAAAGTGCCAAAGGAAGTCAATAATATGAATTAAGGGTTGCCCTTAAGAGAAATATTTTGAATGTTGATTGTGGCATATGTGTGAAATACTTATTTTGACGGAATAATTGTCCTTTTGAAGCTGTCTAGTTAGCAAAATAAAAGCAATAAAAGTGTTATCTGCCTGGGAAGAACTGTCTGATCGCACAAATCAAGACTTCAAAACAGTGTTCAGAGGAAAAACGGCAATTCTGTCGGAATTTTCCAGAATATGGTCTGCCAAGTACATTTTGTGGTTGCCCTGTGTTAATTTATGTTTTAGGGGACGCCAATACCTCTCCACTCCTTGTGTATGCACCCCTGTCATGGGATCAACGAAGCTGAGGTTACGGTCGTAGCCACAGCTCGGCAGGTTCCGATATGCAGCCCACTGATCTGTCATGATCATGGTTCCTGGCTCCACGTCTTTCTATGTATCTGCGGATCTGTTGTTATCCGGGCAGATCTCCACCCAGAATCGCTTGGTATCTCGTTTAAAGATACAAAGAATCCACGTGCCTTTGACGAGACGACCGCTGTTGTACTTCCGCTTGGCCACTTTCGCTTCATCTACTTCCATTATGATTCCATCACCACCAAGCCTTTTCCCCTCACATTGCGAGGCTACCATAAACTCTGAGACTTGTCTGCAATACTAATACCGGTCGCAAACTGTCTCAGTGGATGTGGTAAGATTGCCATGTAAGGTTTCTCCAATCGCCTCATCGTAAGACAATCCTTTGGTGAAACAATACGTCAAAATCATCACTATCAATAGGAATCTGTGCATAAAAAAAACCACGTACCAAGTGTACGGGAAGAGTACTAATCATTCCCTGAAGCGTGCTTCTTCCAACACCTAAATTGTCCTAAACGATGAAACACATCGACACGTAGAATCATATGATGGCCCTCAGAACATCTTTTAGAGGTGGGAAACAAACCCTGTCGCACACACCAGGAAATAGACCTTTTTTCATCCTTTCCAACTTCATTAAAAAACCTCTTCCAATTCCACATAGTTACACAAAAACCTGAAACAACAGGCAGAAATAATTTACGAGATCACAGGAGTACAGATCTAGAAATAACTTACGTAACACAGGCGCACAGATCAAGAAATAACTTACGTAACTAGCTATAACTCATTGCACGTGAAAGTGCTAGAAGAGCTGAAGTGGTACGTAGCACCATCTATCATTGCTTTCAAAAACTAGCTCCGTTCCAAACGTGAAAGTTTAGCCTTTTATTTCACCATGCGGAAAAAATAATAATTCTACATTGCTTTCCGTTTGAGATCGTAGATTGTCTACATTGAAGTTTGTTGCTCAAGATTTGCTCTGATTTGTACACCATTTGCAGAAATGGAAAGGAGTATGAATAACACACTGTAGTAAAAAAAATTTGATTCAGCTACATTTTCTAAAAAAATTTGCAGTGGAAAGGAGTATGAATAACTCACTGTAGTAAAAAAAAATTGATACAGCTAAATTTCCTAAAAAAAATTTTTTTTTTAATTAGGGTAGTTTGATCTATGGCTTTTGCCTTATTTGCAATATGAAAGCTAAAATCTGGGCAGATTTATGTAATACCTATTATTGATAATGTGCAGTTCCCTCTTTGTGTAAATGTATGGATGTGTTACTCGTCTATGAGAACAACAAAAGATTTATTTGGTATATTGTTTTCTTTTTTCAAATTCAGTCTTTCCCTAAAGGAAACCTGTATCTCACATATTTGTAAATGCAAATTCTTTATCAGTGTTCACTATGAAATGAATAATAAATAAAGGTTTGTTTTTTTCTGTTTTGTGTTATTTGACAACAGTACAGAACAAGTTCCACCTATCAGGGAAATATTTTTCTGCTTGAACCTGCTTTTTCAAGTAATTCAAGATTAAAAAAAATGTTATTTATGAATATTAAACACAGTAAGCCATATGTTTGGAATTTGTTGCATTACTCATAATAGAGATTTAGTAAATTCTGTATTTTTTACACTTTTTTTGTCTGCATTTTTAGAAAATATGTAATATGCATTTACTGCGCTTTTTTTGTAAATGAATAAAGAAGATATTTTACCCGAGAATTACTTTTATGTTTGTGATTTACACTATCTGATTAACTCTTACACCACTGATCCCAAACTAACCTTATTTCAGTTCACTAAGATTTATGCACATCCATATTCAAGGCTTGAAACATACCATACTTCGGGCATGTAAATTATTGGCCTGGGCAAGTAAAATATACAATCTTAGTTGCCCGGACTGGGCAACTAAATTTAAAAATGATAAAGTTTGGAATATAATTTCCTACTACAAGAAAAAGTAGTCATCACATGTGTTTCAGTTTGCTGCTAATCACCACAAGTTATTGTTATGAGTGCCAAGGACAGAAGAATATCACTTTTAAGTTATTACGCTCTAGATCCAGATATTGGAACCATATTTAATTTTGCTCTAAGTGTTGTTTATAGTCAGCGACAGGATGCATGCCATTGATGGAATTAGCCTGCGGTGCTTGGTGACAAAGGGCGAAAAATTCAAAGAAAAGAACATGGCAGAATCACTGAGTTTCTCAAATACGTACAAATTTCAGCATCATAAGCTTAAAACAACTTGAGGTACATGCTTTTGTGCATTGGACATTTTAAGTACAGGCTTTTGTGCATTGGACATTTTAAGTACAGGCTTAAAATGGAAATTCAAAACATGAAAAAAAAGTTCACAATATTCTTTAACTTAAAAGAGTTCAGATTGTTATTTTAAAAGATAAATTAACCTGGGCATTTACCTCTTTTACTACCTGGCCAGGTAAATAATTTTTGCATATGTCCAGCTGGGCATTTAACTTTTCAGATATTTTCCAGCCCTGATATTTTTGGTTTTCATGCCTTAAATTTGTTTTTTTCTACTCTTCTTTATAGTAATTCACAAGAAATGCAATTAATGAGCACAAGTTTTACGCTTCTTCATAACGGTTGGTCACGAAATTCGCAAGATTGCATTAATGGAATAACATCCAAATGCGTTTCTTTGGATGATATGGATGTGCCATAAAAAGAAGGGATTATATTAATAAAGCCTCTTTTACTTCTGACTTAATATTTTGTCTGTAACTGCTTAAGATATAAATAGCAATAAAAGAAGAAATGTCCCCCTTTTTGTGTTAGCAATACGTTTTGGAAACTATGTTTTTTTTTTCCCAGTTTACTTACCGTTACATAAATTTCATCCTCACAAAAGCAAATTTCCCATACATTTTTCCATTATATAAACGAAGAAAATTGCTGAACTTTATATTAAAGGAAAAGGATAAAAAAATCTATATTAAGTGCTATGTTGAATGCAAAATTAAATCGTTTTAAAAACTAAGCGAGAAGAAATTCTCATTCAAAACGCAATGCTTCAAATCTGAGATCTAGAGCCGGGGGTGGGGGGGATTGAGTAACCGCCAAGCAAGGGTCGCGGTTGCTGTTCGAAAGCTCGAAAGCTACTATGTCACGTTCTGACGTCGCGCGTACTCTCTTGGGCTACCACCAGTGTCCCGATGGTCGTTCTTGATTACCGTTACGAAGGTGGTTGGAATAAATGGAGTAAGGATGACGTCACAAACTTGAAGCACTTTGAGCAGACGAATTTAATGCTCAAACATCTCACCAACATGGCAGCAGAGACTGTGATTTGCCGTGACTCGTCTCAAACGTCTCGCCAACATGGCGGCAGAGGCTGTGATTGGCTGTGACGTCATGATCGTGACGTTTCGGTGGCTTCACTTTTATTACAGAAGGGGCTTCACTTTTACTACTGTTGCGCAAGGTGGTGGTGATGATTACTTTTTGACATCTCAATTGTTTAGTGCCGTTCTACCTGATATGTCAGAACCCTTGCAATGATTGAAGGTGAAACTGAGATTCGGGATATTACACTACAAGACTCTACAGGTATGCAGGTACCACCTGCTACTCCCTTTGGCTCTGATTGCTCTGCAGAAGGCTTTCGTTACCTTGCAGGTTACATAGCTTACCGAGGAAGAAAATATGACGGTTCGCTGGGTACGGCAGCTGGCCAGCTACTTAATCCACCATCAACTACAGAATCAGTACCTGTTGGCTGGATTGAGACCCTTTCACGAAGTGGCCTGCTTGTTCCATCAGATCCATGGTTGGAGAAAGTTAGCCAGTTTGAGTTGATTTTTGCAGAAGTGCATGGACATGACTCTTTATCCCAGGAACACAAGATTGTACAAAAACTATGTGTGAAAATTGGTCAGAGGTTTCCAGATGTTCCTACAGAGGTGATAAAGTTATATGTTAGAACCCGAACCTTTATACGGCTAAGACATTTAAATGCAAAAGCAAAAGTTAGGAAGGCAGAAGAGGCTCAACCCAGAAAAGCACGTAATTGGCAGGCTTCATCAAAGTGAAAGTTTCCTGGATGCACATGACCAAACCAGATTTTTCATGCCATGGAGAAAATGTAAGCAACCTGCAGGAATAATGCCAAGGAATTCTGCCATCAGAAAGCTAAGTTTTTTTTTGTAATTTCAATTTTTCATTGTTTGTATGCATGTATGCAAGTATTTGCAATTTTTCTGATAGCTATTATGTATACTCATCTGAGAAAGAAAAGTTTTATTTCAATACATCTGTCATGGGCACATTGCGTTAAGGATCAAATCTGGTAAAGGAAAAGTTGTAGAATTGAATTAGCACAGCATCAGTGGTAATGAGTATACTAACTTATTTGCTAGTCATTAACATGAAAAAGGAAAAGTACCACACACATGTATACGAGAGACAGAGTTTTTAAAGATGAAAAATTTTGACCATTCCTTCATGGTGTGTGTGTATATGTATATATGGTGTGTGTGTGTATATGTATATATGGTGTGTGTGTATATATATGTATATATGGTGCGTGTGTATAAGTATGTATATATGGTGTGTGTATATGTATGTATAGATGGTGTGTGTGTGTGTGCATGTATATATGGTGTGTGTGTATATATATTTTTTTGATTGGAGGTTTAACGATCACCGTGAGCAACTCAAATGGGCTATAAGCAGTCGCCCGTCCCTAATTTAGGTTCACTAGTTCCAGGGAAGGGAGAGAGCCAGTGCCGTAAGACAAACACAACGTCCATGCCTGACCGGGATTCGAACCCGGACCCCTTACGGACGAATGATCAGAGGCCAACGCCTTAGACCACTGCGCCACCGGGGCGGCTGTGTGTATATGTATGTATATATGGTGTGTGTATATATGTATGTATGGTGTGTATTTTTCAAGATGTCATTTTTTAAGTAGATATATCTTCACTTCCAGAAAAAATTCAACTTTCTTAAATGATGTGTGTGGGTGTGTACAAACAATTTTAAAAATAAAAACCTAAAAAAAGAAGAATATCAAAACCCAATCACCGAGCTATATTCTCCCCTTGATGAGGGCTAAAATTAAAAAACTGTAAACTCTAAAAGTGAGATTATGAAAGGAGACATGTAATGTAGAACATGTTGAGAATAATCACTTATTCCTTCTTCAGGGTCAAACAGAAATGACCCCTCTCTCATTTCCACAAAGACCTGAATGTCGGTTTCTGCTATATTACATCTGCTTAAGTGCACCAAATATAAATTTTGTAAGTTAATAAAATTTTTGAACACTAAATTCTACTAAACCTGTAAACTACTAAAACAACCAGCTAGCACACATGCTGGTAAAAAAGGTTTAAAGTGAAAACCACATTCTTAAGCTTAGAGCAAAATAATAAGCTTATTTAACTTTACAGGGAAATGCAATTTTGAAAAAAAAAGGAAAAAAAAAGGACGTATAACACTTAACTCTTGGTTTTCTTGCGCATATATATATATATATATATATATATATATATATATATATATATATATATATTTTGTTTCTTTTAGCTTGCTTATGTGTTGTATACATTCACACCATGAAGGAATGTTGAAAAATGTTTGAAGAGTGAATATATAGAGAGACAGAATATTTTTCGTGTTCTTCACTCTACGGAACTGATTGATTGATTTAGCAGCGATACGTATTGCCGCCTTTGTTGGCATTTTTTGATGAAGTAAATTTCAAAAATAATTTAAGTATCAGTGTTTAACTTTAATTCTTGTAGTTGTTTATTTTGTAGTGGCTTGGCAGTAAGTATTAAAACGTGAGTTCACATATATGCAAATAAATTGGGAAATGTTGCGCTTCACGGAAGGTAAATGATTTTGATTTATGTAGGAGCGGTTTTTTGCACTTTTATTTCGTTATTATCATAATAAGTGAGATTATTACGATCGTTTCGTATGCCGTAACCCAAAGCCACAAGACGCTACAAGGCTGCCATGTTGGCTGCCGAGCCCCGAGCGTCCACGCCAACGTCAATTCAGCAGCCAATGAGAGGCTGACATCGTAGCGAGCCCAGCCTTTTACCATGAGTTATATCTAAAGACCTTGCCCTTACTCCATCTGTTCTTACATCCTTAACCGTTACGTACATGGAAAGTGGACTGGCTAGGTATATTATGGGCTTTGTTCCTCAGCATGGAATCCGTGCTGAAGCATTCTATGAGCGAAGTCACTACAATTAATTCAGAAGGAAGTGAATTCAGAAATTGCTACTTCCATGCAAATTACATGTAAAAGTGAAGATCTCTGGGAACGTGAATTATGCTTCCAGAAATTCTCAGGAAAATCTACATTTGCAAGACGCATGCAACTTCATACAGTTGAAAAACTTTTAAAGTGTAATGTATGCGACAAGGAATTCAAACAGAAAGATAGTCTCTTAACGCATGTGAAGGTCCATGCAAGAGAACAATTCTATGACTCTGACATGTGTTCCAAGCAGAAAAGTGAAAAATCCAGCACCTCGAGCCATAGTTTCCTTCAGTCAAGTGACAAAGATCACCAATGTCATGCATGTTTAAAACAGTTTGCATGCAAGCGTTATCTTTCCAGGCACATGCTTGTTCACACATGTGAAAAGCTGCACCAGTGTGATATATGCTTCAAACAATTTACCCATAAAGGTGATCTTTCAGTGCACATGATTATTCACACATGTGAAAAGCCTCACCAGTGTGATGTATGTTTCAAACAATTTACCCGTAAAGGTGATCTTTCAGTGCACATGCTTATTCACACAGGTGAAAAGCCTCACCAGTGTGATGTATGTTTCAAACAATTTACTCAAAAAAGTAATCTTTCAAGCCATATGCTCCTTCACACAGGTGAAAAGCCATACAAGTGTGATGTATGTTCCAAACAATTTACTAAAAAAAATAATCTTTCATGCCACATGCTCCTTCACACAGGTGAAACTCCTCACCAGTGTGATGTATGTTCCAAACAGTTTACTCAAAAATTTGGTCTTTCACAACATATGCTCCTTCACACAGGTGAAAAGCCCCACCAGTGTGATGTATGTTACAAACAATTTACTCAAAAAAGTACTCTTTCAAGCCATATGCTCCTACACACAGGTGTAAAGCTTCACCAGTGTGATGTATGTTCCAAACAATTTACTCATAAAAGTACTCTTTCAAGCCATATGCTCCTTCACACAGGTGAAAAGCTTCACCAGTGTAAGGTATGTTCCAAACAATTTGCTCAAAAAGTACTCTTTCAAGCCACATGCTCCTTCACACAGGTGAAAAGCCTCACCAGTGTGATGTATGTTTCAAACAATTTACTCAAAAAGTGCTCTTTCAAGCCACATGTTCCTCCACACAGGTGTAAAGCCTCACCAGTGTGATATATGCTCCAAACAATTTACTCAAAAAAAATCGTTTTTCAAGCCACATGTTCCTCCACACAGGTGGAAAGCCTCACCAGTGTGATGTATGCTCCAAATCATTTTCTGACAAAAGTGCTCTTTCAAAGCACATGCTCCTTCACACAGGTGAAAAGCCTTACCAGTGTGATGTATGTTTCAAACAATTTACTCGTAAAAGTGCCGTTTCAAAGCACACTCTCCTTCACACAGGTAAGCCTTACCAGTGTGATGTATGTTCCAAACCATTTGCTGCCAAAAGTTCTCTTTCAAGGCACGTGCTCCTTCACACAAGTGAAAAAGCCTAACTAGCATGATATATGCTACAGGCACTTTGCTCAGAAGAGTTATATTTCAATGCATATGCTCCTTCATGTAGATAAATAACTGCAACTCTTTTTTTGTGTGTGTGCTTGAACAAGACTTTTCCTAATTTTGATGTAGAAAGATTCATTGAATGATGCGTAAGATTCATCTTTCAGATTTTCCAGGGGGATAATCCGTTTCAAATCATGCTTTTCATTTTTGGAAATATGCGTGCCTGTAACATAATTAAAGTTTTACCAGGGTTGTGCAGTTAGTAGTCAGGTTATGAGTTGTGATGCAAGTTAAGAATGATCAGAGGTTTTTTATTGTGTGCAATTTTCTAGTGAAGATAAGGAGTCAAAAAATAGTTTGTTGAAATCCTGCATTGATGATGTAAATTGTTGAAACTGAATGAAAGCATTGAAACATGAGAGAGAGAGAGAGAGTGAATCTAGGAATAACAAAATTAATATAAGCATAATTAAAAAGAAGAGCTTTTTTACATTTATTTGACCTGAGTAACCGTTCTCGAAAGATAAACGTTTATTTTGTTTTTGTCGTCTTTAATTTGTGATGGCGTAATAGTATTTAAAAGGCATGGGATGCAGTGAAATCAATAAGCATTTCATTGTAGACAAAATCATTCTGCTTCATAATGGTGAATGATGAAGAACTATATGTTGTGTTGCAGGGACAGTGCTTGTGTTCTTAAGATTTAGTTTAAGTATTACCATATCTTGAAGAAAATTTCTGTTTACAACATTAATGTGATGAGAAAGATCCAAAGATGTCTTTTTTTTTTTTTTTTTTTTCCTGGGATGTGGCCATGAAAGCAATACAAGTTCTGTTTCCTGTTACACTTAAACTGATTTATATTCTGAAAAGCATTGTTTTCACTTTACCAAGTTTGCCAGTGTAATGGATTTTGGTCTTAGGATATGCCAGGATTGTTTTGGAGGCTGGGAGAGGGGGGGGGGGGAGAACTAAAAAGTTTTAAACTATTTTTATTTTGTGTCATACATGAGATATTCTCAAAATTAAAAAAAAAAGTTATCATCATTACTGAATTAAACAGAATTAAGTAACAGATATTTGTAGTTGTATTGATAAAAATAGCACATCAAATTGTAGTGGGGACCCTTTCTCTTTTGAAGGAGCCCACAAATCTCGTAAGTGATGTCAGGATGCTTCTTTCAGAAGTTTGGAAGGAAAATCATGAGAATAAGCAAAAAGTTAAGAAAAGTTATATTCTGACAATCTGACTCTGGCAATGCTTCAAGCATATGCAATAGTATTTGGGAGAAGAAACATTTCAAACCTATGCAAGGGTGTAAAGGATAAGTTTGATAAATTTTGGTCCCAAACTCTCTTCCTAATTCCTTGATACTGATTTGCTAAAAGCCATGCAATTTTTACATGTACCATGAAGCAAGAGAATTCAGGATCTGATGTCACACACCACTTGACCTCAGTACGACCACCATCTTTAAATGACAATGTCCAGAATCTTGTCTTGAAAGAGATTTTGAACTTGCAGTACTGAAGCGTTGATGGCACACAATTTCCGCATCATTTTCAGATATTGTATTTTTCACTCGGGTGTAAACAAGGTTTATTGATATACAACAAAAGAGCTGAATTTTTAACGATTCCCACAAAAGCACACAATTATACAAGTTATATACTGAACTGCCATAAGTCACGGGATAGTACCATGCTGGACCTCCTCTAACTCAGCGAAGTGCGAGCAATTCTGTGTGCCATCGCTTCCACAAGTGTCCGGAAGACTTCTGAAGATATCTTGAGCCATTTCATCTGAACAGCAGCCCACAGCTCCCTGGTATTTGTATGTGCAGCATCTTTGGTGCAAATGGAATTTTCCACCACATCCCATAAGTGTTCTATTGGGTTCATGTGGGGTGAACATGATGGCCACACCATCTGTCGGAATTGTCCAGAATGCTCCTTGAACAAATTTTGGACAACTTGGGCCTGATGACATGGTGCATTGATGAATATATTAAGTAAGACAATGCCATACAGTTTAAACAAAATTATGACATATGTATTATTGTCCTCCTGCGAAATCCCGTTGTTGCTGGGGTACCTGAAGTCCATGAAGGGCTAAAAATGGAAACCCAGCAGAGCAACAAAGCGATTACCGGTTAATGACTTGTTTACGAGGAACAGAGGACCCAAAACATGCCACATAGACACCCCACACTATGGAATCATCACCAGCTTGCACAGTGTCTTGTTGAGAGCTTGGGTCCATGACCTCTTGGGGTCTGTGCCACACCCAAACTCTATCATCAGCTTATAACAACTGGTAGCATGACTCATCAGACCATGCCACATGTTGCCAGTTTTTCGGTTCAAATTCCCATGTTCATGACCTCAGGTGAGGCACTGTGTCTTATGTCATGGAGTTAACAAAGGAACTCTATTGAGTTTTGAGCTTCCATACCCCATGGACACTAAATTACGCTGCACTGACCTCTGGTACCTGCTGCATTGGATGTGGATGTTATTTCAGCCAGTGTCAATTGTCTGTTAGCATAGACAATCCTGGTTAGATGCCCCTGGTCATGATCATTCTGTACCCATGGTCAACCACTGCACTGTCCACAGTGGGTGGCAATGCCTTCCATGAGGTATTCCCGGTGTGTATGTGACACGGTGGATCGAGGAATGTTTTATTTTCGCAAAACTTCAGAAACTGAATGTACAATTCATCTAAATCCCATGCCTCATTCAAACTAAGATAATTCATGTCGGCTTGCCATAATCCTACTGGCGGTTGTTTAGTCTGACTCAGGAGATTACATCTCACAACTGATAAAAATCCTGGTGTGCATTGAAGCCCTTATGTGACTGCAGTTCCAGTTGAAAATTTGCATACTGTCGTTCCATGACTTTTGGCACTTCAGAGTATAAACATGTTAGCACATAGAAAAAACAAAAGAAACATCACACTGACGTTTTTCTTACTATCTTCTTTTTCTGTATTATGGTTGAATAAACAGATACTCATCTCTTCATCAGTATACATTGCCTCATCATCCTTCTAGTTGTCCAGAGCACCTGTTTGAACTTATTAGTTCAGGTCCATGTCTCTGATGAATAAATAAGAACTGCAACGATGCATTGACTAAATGCTTTTGTTTTAAGACATAATGCCAAATTGCTCTTGAGAATTGTTCGATTCCTTTCAGATATTCTACATTTTTAAGTTTCATACCTAACAAATTTTACTTAGATTTGACCTTTGTTTGATATCTTTTGTTCAAAGTAAATGTAGGCATAGTTTACTTCTAGATTTGCCTCTGTTCACGTCTAAATCTTGGGTTCGTGTAAAAACATTGTGCATCAGCTTCTTGTAAGTTCGTTTTTAATCCAACTTCTTTAATTTTGTCACCTAGTTCCTGGTACATACTCTGCAGTGCTAAAGGGTAGTTGCGAAAGGAATTAAGTATTCAATAATACAAAGGTGGTTCAAGATTTAAAGACCCCAAGTTCAAATATTGAAAAACATTCTAGAATGTGGAACTGCAGAGCATGGAAAATATTATGTCTGTTTGTCTCAGTTCCTTTCCAATTTTCATACACGCTGTTTTGATGAGTCAACTCGACCTTCATATTTGTGGTTTCATATACAACAAGTTAGCTTTGTGTTAGGGTCACCTACCAAATAACATCTTCGTACACCATTCTTTAACAGTCACAGCTTGCAGACTCTTAGAACAGCCTCTACAGGTATCAAACGCCCTCAATGCACAACTTGACCCACTTCTGCTGAAGCAACTTCATCAGTTCTCTCTCATTCTGTAGAAAATCAGCAGTTATCATCCATTCCAGCGTATCCAACAAATGTTCAATGGGGTTACAGTCAGGGAAGTTTGGAGGCCAAGGCGATGTGGCAAATCCGTCACGTTCCCCCAACCACTCAGTAGTTATACAAGCCTGATGACATTGTTCACTGTCCTATTCAAAGATGGCACATGGTTCAGGTAAATCCCCTGCAGATATGAATGGAGATAATTGGCTTACAGATCCTCGTAGCATCTACCATTTAGTAATTGTGGAATAATAACCAACAGACCTATCGCTTGCTGGAAAAAAGCTACCCTCATCAGAACACCATCTCCACCAATCTTCTGAACCCCAACTGTGCGATCAAGTGATAGGGCTTCATGCTGTTTACGTTATATGCAAACTTGGTCATCATCATGGTGCAGTAGGAAATGGGACTTTTGATAACAGATGACCTTCCATCAGTCAAGGGTCCATTTCTGATGTTCCTTGGCCCATGCGAGGCATTGTGTGCAATGACTGGGCATCATCATGGGTAACCTCTTTGGTGTCTGGCTGTAGAACCCCAAACAAAGCAAGCTACGGCATATAGTGCATGTGGAAGTAGATCGAACTGCACTGCTGTTGTACTGGTGAGGGAGCTGGGTGTCTGTTACATGTTGCTGAGACACCCGACACTCATCTCTTGGATCAACTGTGCATGGCTGAACAGAGTAAGCCCTTCTACTGAATGTCTTTGCATGGTTAATCCTGTCCTTGTACAATTCCTGACACAGTGTGGAGCAACCAACAAGTGGGGCTGTTTCTGAAACAACAGCACTTGCTGTCAAGGGGTACCAACTATCTGGCTGCAGTCAAATTGGTGTTTGACTGCAGCCCCATTACTGGCAAGTATTTACTGATTACTTGCAGAGGATAGGTGTGCACAATTTATGGTAGGCACATGTGATGTCGATATCATGCGATGCTTCGTTATTACTCCGAATATTTAAAAGGGTGTTGTTCTTTATGCAAATCTATCTCAGTGTGTATTGCTAATAATATTAGTGTATGCATGTTGAATACCACAGGACTTCAAAGACAATAGTATGACTTATGATTGTTTGAGAGAATGAATAAAATCCACGCATAGTGGGAATTCATGTTTATTCACTCTTTGGATCGATGAAGACAACAAAAATAATATGCACCCTGCTAAAAACATTTTGGCAGTGAAACTTCTTGCAGAGTCTTTAAATCAAATTGAAATGACATTAAAAGCACTAGAGCATAAGTACATAATTCTGTGCAGCTTTCTGTTAAGACTTTAAGGTAGTGTAGAGAACAAATCTACCCTCATATTCATAATTCTGTTTCCCAGTTCGATGGTATGTGATGAAGAAATTCTTAATTTTAGAATAAATTTAGTTTTTTTCAAATGTATTTTTACAATAAATGTTTTTCGTGGAATACATAAAGTTTTTGGCATCTGTTCCGTATTCATATCTGTTGTTTAATGTTTTTATTTCACAGCGTGTAAATATTTCTTGTTTTTCTTATATGGACCCAATACACTTGCTAGTAACCGTGTGTAATAGGGAAGTGAATTTTGCTATGATATTGCTATTTGTTTTGCTCTATAGTCATGTAAGGCCTATCTAGTCTGGCTGTTCACTATTTCGGTTAGTACACACCTACAGCAGATCGTTTCCCTCGACTTGTTCTGCAAATAAAACCTGTTCGAGTGTTGAAAGTCTGAAATAAAAGTGTGTCCTGGCTTCTGTACAATTCCCACACTTAAAAAAAAATGCGGTAAGCATCCACAAGTGAACTGTGTGATGGGGAGGGACCTACAATACCCAGTGGATTGGAAATAAATTGCTTGTTAGCTGTGAAAATTGGGGTGGGAGGGGGGGCTCTGTGGCACCACTCAGTGTTCTGTGAAAATGAAGTCCCTGTTATGCCTTTAGAGAGAGAGAGAGAGCTACAAGCCAACACATGCTGACGACAGTAACTTAACCAAGTATCTAAGCGTGTTTGTATACCATGGAAAATTAAGCTCAGTTTTTGATAATGACATCCACTTTTCAAAATGAAGCTTGCCTATTGTGTCTGAGTACCCTCTTGTTACTCCTTCTTGAGCAACAACAGCCTTGTAGGGTCTTTTTTTCTTACAAGTTCTTTTTAAAAAGTTCTGTCTAGGCTGATTCTTTTTAAGACCTCATGATCTCCAACATGTTCTTGCCATGATACTAAGAGCTATTTCATAACATCAGAATAGAAAGTTAAGGTAATTTTTATGACTTTTGTAGACTTTTTTCACTTGTATTTTATTCATAACATCAGAATAGAAAGTTAACAGTCTTTTTAAATGACCCCTGTAGACTTTTTCACTTGTATTTTATTTTTAGTGCAAAATAAATCAGAAGCTTGAAAGAGAGTTCTTTCAAGATGCGTATTTTATTAATTTTGTAATGACACCATTCCTAATGGTGAAAAAACCTGCAGTCTTGCCATAGTGTATTGTGACTGCCTAAGACTAACATAAATAGAAATATTATTATTAATTTTTTGTACAGGAACCTTTTCTTATTGTCTTTGATGATTTCAATTGAGTAGGACCCCCTCCCCTTATTTTTTTTTTTTTTCGGATGCATGCTGATCACAGTTATAACATTATATATTAGTGAGCTTCACTGGACTTCACGTTACACTTTTTGGCATCTGTTCAGTATTTATAAACTGTTACTCCATTTTTTTCATTTTATAGCATGTGAATATTTATTGTTCTTATTTGAACTCATTCATAAAAGATATGTGAGGATGCTGTCACTGTATGGGCATATATATATATATATATATGCATCCATTTTTTTTGTGAGTATGTATATCTCTCTCTCTCTCTGTCTGTTAACATTTATTATTATTTTATTTCGCTTTATCTTGCTCATTATTTGAGATGATACCAAAAGCAGTTGCATAGTAAAGGTAATTGCCTGCGTTAGCTCAGGAATTGTTTTTGTAAACTGTATTTGACACAAGCCATCACATAATGAAGGTAAAGTTTCACACCTGCATTGAGCTGGCCAGACTCAACAAATCGTGTGCTTATATGTAGGGAAAAATAGGCTGTTTTTATGTGTCAGCAGGATTTTGGCCTTTCATAAATGCTTGAGTTAGGTAAATAAAGTAATTGAATGGTTCTTGTTTAAATAAAGTGACAAATCATTAAATCTGGGTATTTCAGTGAGCAAAATTTTCACCCTGCTAGTTAAATATTAATATGATTTAGTGAGAATGAAGTTCTTGATGTCGGTCATATTGAACTGTACTTTGCTGAGTATTCAGTTATTGTGTCTTTGCTTCCATGTATAGTATCAGTATATTTCTAAATGTTTTTACATTAATGTTTTAGCACAGGCCTCAAGGCTGAGTTATGTTTGTCTGTAGGTCGGAGTGCTAGAATATTTTTAATCCTTATTTCCTGTAATTTGTGTGATTTAATTGGTTCCAGTTTAGTAAAACCCACCTTTCAGAGATATCGTCTCACTCTGTTGTGGTAATTTTACATAGAGCAGAAATTTTGTGGCATTTAATAAATTTATTTATAATAATTCAGCAGATTTGGTTCTGTTATAAGAAAAGGTATTGCTGTAAAAGGAAAATTTATTACCTGTATCAAATATCATGTTCTGAAAACCCACCTACTGGTCCTACAACAAATTGAATTGTGAACATTACTTTTGCCATTTTGAAAATCTTAGGGAAGTGGTTTCCCTTTTGTGTAAAATACCATATCAAATATTGGTTTTTGGGGATTAGCTAAACTGTTTCAAACTCACCTGTAGGTCTTATTGATTGTGAAATTTCCAGCATTGTTCTTTAGTGTCCTGAAACCAAAATTCAAGCTCTTCAAAATGTGGTTCTCCAATTCTACTTTGGTTGCAGAAAAACATAACTGTGTTCTGAGGAATCAGTAATTATTTTACTGTTGTGTTTTTCAACTCTCTTACTGGTGGTGTGGTGCAGTGGCTGCTCGTGGTGTAAAATGCTGGTGAGGCGAACGGTCTTGATGTAAATGTAAAACAGTAAAACATATGTTATTGAAAAATATATAAATTTGTATAACGTTATATGAACATATATATATATATCAGTGGCGTAGACGGGGGGTCGTGGTTTGCACCCCCTAAGTAGGCGAGACAGTTAGCTTTTTCTAAGTACGTTTTATAGATAATTTCCCTATTTAAATTCATTGATTTTTACATAACTTACAATGTAATACAAATAAATTACATTGATACATAATATCAATGTAATTGCTTGATAATAGAAGAGAAAGTAAAGCAAAGCGGCCAAAGAAGTTGCTTTATTAAATTTTTATTAAAACAACTATAATTTATTGCATTTTCTTCATTTTATTAAATTAGCTTCGTTTTGTATTAATGTTCAAGATGTGCGTACGTACCAATAGAAAAATATTTGTCGAAGCGCCCCCCCCCCCCCAATTGTTAAATGTACTTATACACAGTTATACAGCAGAAGTGCAGAACCCCCCTACCCTCAAAAAGTTTCATGCCAAAGGCAGTATCACCCATCGGATATCTTTGAAGTCCTGGATTCGAGTCGGCTGAATCATTAAAATCCACTGAGATTCGGAAGTCTCTTTAAGCCATTGGTCTCGGGTAGGCACCTTGTTATTAACAGCTGTAAACCCCATCCCTTAGGGCTCCATCCCATGCCATTGAGCTCTTATATACAAATATTCTTCAACAGTAATGGAATAAAATTATAGAAATATATGAAACACGGCGTGGGGAGTCTTCACGAAAAAATCCAAAAATTTTAGAGGGAAAATGTGCATATGCCACTATATAT
Source organism: Macrothele yani (assembly GCA_039090855.1). Taxonomy (NCBI): domain Eukaryota; kingdom Metazoa; phylum Arthropoda; class Arachnida; order Araneae; family Macrothelidae; genus Macrothele; species Macrothele yani. The sequence goes on from CM077009.1 coordinate 197,911,897, forward strand.
ATATATATGTGTGTGTGTGTAATATACGCTACTTTTGCAACAATATTTTTATGAAAACAATTATTCGATAATTTTACAACAAAGAAAGAAATATTTCACCAGTATTCTTTTATGTAATACACTTGAGCGAAAATACGCAATTTGCGCGGTTTCTTTAGCTAGTCAATGCGTCACTCACATCCCAACGCCAGTCGGAGATCCACTTCTTAAAAAATTCAAAGTAAATCATTTGAATAGAAATTGTTTTCTCACGAAATGTTTCTTGAACTTGAATAAAAGTCATAGTTCGATTGGCATATTAGTGAAGGAGCATTTAGCACGGGTCACAAACTGAAGTCCAGGCTCGTGATAACTATGTACAGGAGAAGTCACGTTAAGGAAGCACATTTCTATATAAAAAAGTATTAAGTAATTTAAACCTGGAATTAAAAACAGAGCAATACGATATTAATTTGCTTTGGTCTCGAACAGAATGCTTTCAGTTTATGTTTTATAAATAAGTTCAATTCTGCGATCCTTTTTGGCTGCAAATTTGTCTATGATCAGATCATAAAATGGTTGAGTGCAGGCCCTGATTTACGGGAGGGCACACGGGGCACGTGCCCAGGGCCCCCGATTTTGGGGGCCCCCAAATTTGAATTAAATGTGTACTTAATTAATGGGAATTTTGTGTGTGTATATTCAAAATTTATTTTTTACTTTTGCATGCTCATGAGTCATGTGTTTATAGATGTGGTACTTACACGCAGTGAGTTTGAGTTTCGAATTTCACGTAAACACGTGGCCATTAATGAGTTTCAGTGGTTTAATGAGTTTCAGGTGGCCATTGAGAAGGAGGATCGCTTCCATTGATTCACATGCCTTTTCTTGCCTTTCCGAACGCACCTAAACTCAACTGATCCTTCAACAAATCCTGAAGATGACAATCCGATTTTTGGCGTAAATGTGACAAGGATGGCAAGCCAGATAATACGCGAAAACCCGAAAATTTTCATCGTCCTGGAGCGGGACTCGAACCCGCGTCTCCCAGAAAACGCCCAGGTATGCTAACCACTACACCACCCAGAACGACCAAGTCTCAAGTTTCCGATCAATTTGAATTTAACCATCACAGGATTCGCCAGCCGAAGCAACCGGCATTCATGTTTAGCGAATCTGGAGGTTAACAATCCCATCCCGCGACTGCCCGGAGAAGCAGATAAATCATGAAAGAAATACGGGATTACGCCATATAATACAAATCCTGAAGATGACAATCCGATTTTTGGCGTAAATGTGACAAGGATGGCAAGCCAGATAATACGCGAAAACCCGAAAATTTTCATCGTCCTGGAGCGGGACTCGAACCCGCGTCTCCCAGAAAACGCCCAGGTATGCTAACCACTACACCACCCAGAACGACCAAGTCTCAAGTTTCCGATCAATTTGAATTTAACCATCACAGGATTCGCCAGCCGAAGCAACCGGCATTCATGTTTAGCGAATCTGGAGGTTAACAATCCCATCCCGCGACTGCCCGGAGAAGCAGATAAATCATGAAAGAAATACGGGATTACGCCATATAATACAAATCCTGAAGATGACAATCCGATTTTTGGCGTAAATGTGACAAGGATGGCAAGCCAGATAATACGCGAAAACCCGAAAATTTTCATCGTCCTGGAGCGGGACTCGAACCCGCGTCTCCCAGAAAACGCCCAGGTATGCTAACCACTACACCACCCAGAACGACCAAGTCTCAAGTTTCCGATCAATTTGAATTTAACCATCACAGGATTCGCCAGCCGAAGCAACCGGCATTCATGTTTAGCGAATCTGGAGGTTAACAATCCCATCCCGCGACTGCCCGGAGAAGCAGATAAATCATGAAAGAAATACGGGATTACGCCATATAATACAAATCCTGAAGATGACAATCCGATTTTTGGCGTAAATGTGACAAGGATGGCAAGCCAGATAATACGCGAAAACCCGAAAATTTTCATCGTCCTGGAGCGGGACTCGAACCCGCGTCTCCCAGAAAACGCCCAGGTATGCTAACCACTACACCACCCAGAACGACCAAGTGATGGTTAAATTCAAATTGATCGGAAACTTGAGACTTGGTCGTTCTGGGTGGTGTAGTGGTTAGCATACCTGGGCGTTTTCTGGGAGACGCGGGTTCGAGTCCCGCTCCAGGACGATGAAAAAATTTTCGGGTTTTCGCGTATTATCTGGCTTGCCATCCTTGTCACATTTACGCCAAAAATCGGATTGTCATCTTCAGGATTTGTATTATATGGCGTAATCCCGTATTTCTTTCATGATTTATCTGCTTCTCCGGGCAGTCGCGGGATGGGATTGTTAACCTCCAGATTCGCTAAACATGAATGCCGGTTGCTTCGGCTAGCGAATCCTGTGATGGTTAAATTCAAATTGATCGGAAACTTGAGACTTGGTCGTTCTGGGTGGTGTAGTGGTTAGCATACCTGGGCGTTTTCTGGGAGACGCGGGTTCGAGTCCCGCTCCAGGACGATGAAAATTTTCGGGTTTTCGCGTATTATCTGGCTTGCCATCCTTGTCACATTTACGCCAAAAATCGGATTGTCATCTTCAGGATTTGTATTATATGGCGTAATCCCGTATTTCTTTCATGATTTATCTGCTTCTCCGGGCAGTCGCGGGATGGGATTGTTAACCTCCAGATTCGCTAAACATGAATGCCGGTTGCTTCGGCTGGCGAATCCTGTGATGGTTAAATTCAAATTGATCGGAAACTTGAGACTTGGTCGTTCTGGGTGGTGTAGTGGTTAGCATACCTGGGCGTTTTCTGGGAGACGCGGGTTCGAGTCCCGCTCCAGGACGATGAAAATTTTCGGGTTTTCGCGTATTATCTGGCTTGCCATCCTTGTCACATTTACGCCAAAAATCGGATTGTCATCTTCAGGATTTGTATTATATGGCGTAATCCCGTATTTCTTTCATGATTGATCCTTCAACTTCCTGCACACGGCTTGTCGTTGTCGTAACTGTAACCACGAAGGCTTGGTTGTATTTTGCGTTGCGTTTCTTGTAGTCTGATGGAATGTTGAATATTTGTTAATTTTATATATAATCAAATTTAGTTAGTTGTAACAATATATTTAATTTGCATTATTTAACAGTTAAATTATGTCAAAACGTTCATATTTATCAGGCCGTGCTAAACGGAAAGCCAAACAATTGAAACTGAAGGATGATGACCTGCAGCATGGTAGCATTGAACGTTTTGCCATTAAAAAATTGGATATTTCACTTGGTCCCAAAATTCCTACACATTCCTCTAATTTTACTACTGGTGAGTCTCTTGAGGGTAATTTGTCTTTGGAAGCCAGTAATCTGACTTCAGAATCATCTAACATCACAGATGCTCCTAATTTGGGAAATATTTTGAATTCATCTAATGAAGAGAGCACAAGTTCCACAATGAATGCAGTGGATCCTGCCTTATGGGGAGAAATTACAGAAGAAATGCGCGAATGCTTTTTGAGCGATCCACCAGTCCAAGATTTGAAGTTGCTGGCATTCACAGGGAAGGATACCTGTGGTAAAAAACGTTTTCTAACAGAAGGTAATTTTTTTCAGAATAAAAAATAATGAGAAGGTAAAACGCGACTGGCTTCTTTTATCCCCATCAACTTGTTTGCTATTCTGCTGGATATGCAAATTGTATGCTAGGAGCACTACAGCATTAGGATCCACAGGTTTTTTTTGACTGGAAGCATGCAAGTGAACGTATATTTGTATTTAATTGGCAACTGAAAGAGGAACCTGGCAATAAAATTTAAATTCTGTGTAAACAAAACTTTTAATACAGTTCGTATACATTGAGAACAGGCCTTGATAAAATCTAGAGGCCAGAAATGTCTAAAACCAAATAACTCAGAAGATGTGAAAAATCATTAAGTTCTTCAGTTAAAATAGAATTAAGTATATTAATATGAGTAAAGCGTTGAGTAAGTGTTTTAATTGCTGTATATAGACCTAACGTTATTTTTTTAATCTACATGCAAAAAATATCTGCAAACCTGCTAATGATTTGGAAACTATCAGCGTACGCATGTACGTCTACATTCTGCTACTCTGCACACAGTGACTATTATTTGGTCGATAGAGAATAAGGAGGGGGGCCCCGGAAGTGTTTTGTGCCCTGGGCCTCGCATGTAGTAAATCGGGCCCTGGTTGAGTGGACATTAGATGGTTCAGCAATTCTTTCTCGATTGAAATTTTAGCGAGTGAAGACAAACGATCTTGTGCCGTTGTATTACGGAGGTAAGTCTTAATTCTCTTCAAACAAGGAAAACTCCTTTCAGCAGAAGAACGTGTTGATGCCAGTGTCAATACAAGAGAAAATAATTTGTAGGCTTCTGGTAACACATCTTTCAGCTCGTTTTCTTTCATTGTTTTCAAGGTTTTCTGGACACTGAGTTCCCTGAAGTTGTGATCATTATATTAAAAATCTAATTCGTTTTTTAGTCGTTGTGTGTCTGTAAAAATGTTTGGATAAATATTTTTGAGAGTGTTAAGGGCACTGGATGGAAATGACTCTGAATAACTATGGTATTTTGAGCTGTCAACTAGCTGCAGAAACTCGAGCTTTCCCATATCTTCAAATCTGGTATTTATTTGGACTGTCAACGATTTCGTAAAAAAAAATTTGTAATAGTTTTCCACTTCTTCTTCAGTCAAATGTTTCTTTTGGCGACATTTAGGACCTCCACTCAAACTAATTGCTTCACTGAAATGTTTCAAGTAAGTGGTTACATTCCTTTTCTTATTTATTCGTTCGCAACATTGTTAAATTTGTCTTTGGCAATAACTGATATCTAAAGTCTTTTTTTGTAAAACATCAAACAGTACATCCGTAATTCCAAAAATGTCATCAAAAATCAGTGATAAAAAAGCAAATTCAAACTCAGTGAAATTTTTCGAATATCCTATGGCTCCGTTGATTGATTCTGCCGTTGATTCCGGTTCATTCATTATGTTTTCAAACACATTCTTTAGTTTGCCCCATTCGCTCACAATTAAACGCAAAATTTGCGAACGTGATGCCCAACGTGTTTCCGCTATTTGAGGAATCCGTTTCCCAACAACTGAATCTGCTACGTGGGTTCTCTTGGCAGACTTATGAAAAAATGAGGGCATGCTGGATACAGTTGCGAAATATATGCGACATTTTACAATGCTTTAGCACCCCTGTTGTACGACAAGGTTAAGGCGGTGGGCGAAACAGTGATTAAACAAAGCTTGCTGGGCTTCTAGCTTGACTCGTTTCTGCAGACCGCTCAACTCTCCAGCCATAACGCTTGCACCATCATAACACTGGCCTACTATCTTTGATTTAAAACCAAACTCCTCCAAAACCGATGCTAGCAGATCATACAGTGCCACAGCAGTCCTGTCAGTGCTGATATCATAAAAATCAAGGAAGAGCTCAACTACTTCACAATTTGAGTCCAATATGTATCTGACAATTATTGAACACTGTGATTTTTGAGTAATATCAGTTGTATCATCAACTTGCACTGAAAAAAATTCTGACTCATTAATTTCACTTTTAACACATTCGTTTTTATATTCATGAATACACTCCATTAAATCATTCTGTGTCGTTTTAGATTGTCCAGAAAATAAGCTTCGTATTTCTTCAAAATGTACTTTTAATTCTGAGGTGCTCCTACGAAGTAACAAATGTAACATCTCCTTGAAATTACCTTTATTTAATGAGGAAATAGATTCATCATGTCCTCGAAAAGGCAGTTCTTGCTTGCTTAGAACGACAACTAAATCGATTATATGTTCCATAAAAAGCCTATTTAGTCTGACCTTTTCATTAAACTTAGCTTTATGAAGAGCAGCATTTTCTTTGAGCATATCAGAATTTTATTTTCCATTCGTTTCAGACCTACGTGATTAGTTATATGCTCTTTAGAGCTTTCGTGCAATTTTGCACTACGAGAAAAGTTTTTCAGATCAAAATAACCCGTTGTATTCCACACATTTTTCTTATTGCTCAAAAGTAAACATGGCCAGCAAAAGAGAGTTTGCTTGTAATAGCTACCAGAAAGCCAGGGGAAAATCTCGTACCACGATTTATTGAAAGACCTAAAAAACGATTTGCCGCACTTCTTATCTTTAGATATTGAACTTATAATAGGTGTCGGTCTTCCAGATATGAGAACATCCTTGTTATCATAATCTTTCCAGTGTTTAAAAGGAATTTCTTCCAGAACACAAATCACGTCGTTTGTTGGGCCATTCATATTTTCCAACCAAAATCAAAATATGCTGTTTAGTAACAATAACGAAATAAAAAAGAAGAAAAACTCAACATTACTATGAACTAGCCAACACCCGCAGAAGAGAGGATTGAAAACACACTACAAAAAGTTAGACTCAAATACACTCTGACGAATAGTTAAAGCTACGTAGAAATCATCCTACTCTAAAGCATACAGAGGCGAACAGCGTCATCGTCTGTAAAACCACTTTTTACCAAGGTCATCTGCTCAATTTCCCGCGCCCATTCGATACACAATCATTGGGTTCTCCAATAATAGCAGAGATGCGATTCCAGTTTAAGCGAAATGGAGGGTCGCCTCAGAAATTTCCTTTCTCTTACTGGAAGTCCGGCACCTCCTTAGGTAGAACTCGGACCGTGGGGGTGGGGGGTTCACTCTGTAGGGCTCTTCTCTGATCCCCAGTTCCCAAAACCGGCTTCTCATCGAGACGATTGAGCTGGTCGCCTCTAAGCGCTTAAAATATGCAGCTGCTTTGCAAAAATAATGATTCATTCCTCTTCTTGAAAGCCTTTTATTAACCTAATTCATGAATCACAATGTAAATTTCAGTGTTTCATTTATCCTGCAAAGTCTTATATCTTTGTTACTGACCGAAGTTTTTTTTTCACTTCTCATTCTGCGGAATTTCAGGTGAGACGGCGCCTCACTTGCCTCATCTCCACTGGTGTGGTGATTAAATAAAAACTGATTAAATAAAATCACCACTGGTGTGGTGATTAAATAAAAACATAAAGTAATATTTTTTAAAATTGTCTCTGTGAGTTTGGTTGTTTTAATGTGTATGCACTATGCATATGATAAATTGAGTTATAGTTATTATCCACCACAGCCAGACTGTAGCTAGAATCCAAAACCTGGATTTTTTATATATATATATATTTTTCTTTGTTAAACAACAGCCATTCATATTCTAAACAAAATCAGATTCTAAACAACTTGACGTTCTAAACCAGAGAAGTTCGTTATATTTTTACACAAATTCTCCTTACTTTTGCATGTCACACCTATGTAACATTTTATTTCTTACTTTGGATTTTGAGCACAATGTCCATGTAATGAACATTGTCCTTTACAACACAGTTTACATTTTCACACAAAAACCAAATCAAACAAATATTATGCAACAAATGGTAGCTGTAACTTTTCACTTAACAAGTGTTTTTACACATTTGTGAATCTGATATCATTAAAGTAATTAAACATATATACATTTTATTATTAAAATTTATTAATAAATTTTAATAATAAAATTACATATTTTTCATTACTTATAATATTATTAGTAACAATATAAGCATATTAAATACATAGTATCTTTTTATATGGATATAATAAAATGAGTGTGAAAGTGCTGTGGTTATTAAAGTGCTACTATTGTGACTTTCTGCCTGAGGTCTAGTAGGTCTAGCCTACGTGGTGATCTGTCACTATCATCAAGGGATGTCTATTACATACTGACACTGTCATTACAGCCTTTGAATTATTATTATAATTTTTAATTTGTTCGTAAGATGTCACTTGCAGATTCATTTTCTCTACCACTCTGAGAGATCATCTCAAAAGACATGAAAGCACGTTCTCAGATACTATTCAGTGCTGTGACGAAAAGTCTCATCAGTACAGCTTTGTGTCTTCGTACTGAAATGTACCAGCACTGAATAGAGTACTACAACTCAATACCACAGGGTCATGTACTGCCTGTATTTGGATTTGTGGACCTCTCTGGCTCTTCAGCTAAGAAAATCTCATTAGAACCATCTTTATCAACTCAATTCTTAGTTATTCATGCAATGAAACCTAACTCATCAGCAGGAAGTCTTTCTGGATTAACTGCACTCTAAAGAAAGGCATATGTTGATGCGTTGAAAAGCATGAAAAACTGCAGTGAAGTGATCTCTTGCTAGAAACAAATGTTCAAAACACAAAGAGTTATTCCTTACTGCATTATCTTTGGATGGAGTACCTGCAGAAATTAAGGAGCACCACTCTCCTCAAAGTTTCTATTGATGAGTTTCCACATAAATTGAATTCCCAAGGTGCAATGGGAATGTCAGAAGTACAGAACTAGGGGAGAGGGGGGCACATATTTTAAAGTGCTGGGCACAAATTCTGTCAAAAAATTTACATTGCTGATAATGTTATTGCCAGGAAAAAAAAGCTTTTAAGTGCGTAATATACGTAGTATTTATTAAATGTATGTAGGACTGCAAACCACTGATACAAACCTCAATAACTTTTAACTAGTTACTGTTGCTCAAATTTGGTTATATCTTTTTTATATCTTTTTAATATTTGCTGTCATTAAAACATTGATTTTGAATTTTGGTTTTTGACCTGACAAGAAATATACACCGCCTGATCACTGGATTATGTCTACCTACCCAGTATTTCGTAGATCCACCGTTTTCCCTCAGTACAGCAGCTATTTAATTTGGAATAAGTTGCCAGAAGAAGTCGGTAGGTACGGCCGACAAAGCTGTGTGTAATGCAGCCTTCAGTGGAAGCTAGAGGTGTATACAGACGCGTGACATGCCGTTTCACATTGTCCCAGAAGTGCACTATTCAACTTGGAATGGATTCAAAAAGTTGACAGAAGTTGGGAGATATGGCCGACCAAGCTGTGTGTAATGCAGTCTTCAGTGGAGGTGAGTGGTGTATAAAGAAGCGTGACATGCCGTTCCATAGTGTCCCAGAAGTGCTCTATTCAACTTGGAATGGGTTCAATCAGTTGCCAGAAGCTGTTGGGAGGTATGGGTGACCAAGCTGTGTGTAATGCAGCCTTCAGTAGAAGTGAGTGGTGTATACAGAAGCGTGACATGCTATTCCATAGTGTCCCAGAAGTGCTCTATTCAACTTGGAATGGATTCAATAAGTTGCCAGAAGCCGTTCGGAGGTATGGCCGATCAAGCTGTGTGTAATGCAGCCTCCAGTGGAAGTGAGTGGTGTATACAGAAGCGTGACATGCCGTTCCATAGTGTCCCAGAAGTGCTCTATTCAACTTGGAATGGATTCAATAAGTTGCCAGAAGCTGTTGAGAGGTATGGCCGACCAAGCTGTGTGTAATGCAGCCTTCAGTGGAATAGAGTGGTGTATACAGAAGCGTGACATGCTGTTCCATAGTGTCCCAGAAGTGCTCTATTCAACTTGGAATGGATTCAATAAGTTGCCAGAAGCCGTTCCGAGGTATGGCCGATCAAGCTGTGTGTAATGCAGCCTTCAGTGGAAGTGAGTAGTGTATACAGAAGCGTGACATGCCGTTCCATAGTGTCCCAGAAGTGCTCTATGCAACTTGGAATGGATTCAATAAGTTGCCAGAAGCTGTTGGGAGGTATGGACGACCAAGCTGTGTGTAATGCAGCCTTCAGTGGAATAGAGTGGTGTATACAGACGCGTGACATGCCGTTCTTCATTGTCCCACAAGTGCTCTATTCAACTTGGAACGGATTCAATAAGTTCCCAGATGAAGTTTAAAGGTATGGCCGACCAAGCTGTGTGTAATGCAGCCTTCAGTGGAAGTGAGTGGTGTATACAGAAACGTGACATGCCGTTCCACATTGTCCCAGAAGTGCTCTATTCCACCTGGTACAGATTCAAAAAGTTGCCAGAAGAAGTTGGGAGGTATGGCCGACCAAGCTGTGTGTAATGCAGCCTTCAGTGGAAGTGAGTAGTGTATACATAAGCGTGACATGCCGTTCCATTGTATCCCAGAAGTGCTCTATTCAACTTGGAACGGATTCAATAAGTTGCCAGATGAAGTTTAAAGGTATGGCCGACGAAGCTATGTGTAATGCAGCCTTCAGTGGAAGTGAGTGGTGTATAGAAACACGTGACATGCCGCTTCACATTGTCCCAGAAGTGCTCTATTCAACTTGGAATGGATTCAATAAGTTTCCAGAAGCCGTTCGGAGGTATGGCCGACCAAACTGTGTCCGCCATAGGGCGAGGCTAGTATAAAAAGAGAAAATCACTTCTACTACTGCTTGCGACAGTAGTAGAAGTGAGTTTTGGGTGACGAGATGTGTAAAATATGTGATTTGACGGACTTTTAACGTACGATGATTGTAGGAGCTCGGAGCCATGGAGTGAGTATCACCGAATCCGCCGCATTCGTGAAATGTTCCAGAGCAGCTGTTGTTAAAGTGTTTAAAGACTGGACTGTCAGCCAAAACACTGGGTATCTACGTGCAACGTGTGGTCGTCAGCGACTAGTGACTGCTCGGCCGGAACAGAGAGTGTCTAGACTAGTAACAAACAATAGAAGCGCAACAGTGCAGTAAATTACAGACCATCTTAATCAAGGATCCCCTCAAATGAAATCTGCACGCACTGTTCGCCGTACACTGCATCGGATGGGATATGGCAGCCGATGGCCTGTTAGAATACTTTTGCTGTCTGCAGCTAACAAGAGAAAACGTCTCCAGTTTGCACAGGAGCACAGAGATTTGGACAGTCGATAATTGGAAAGAAATTATGTGGTCCGATGTATCACGTTTTCAGTTGCACCATGCCGGTGGCAGAGTGATAATTTGGCGGTAACAGCACGAAAACATGGACCCCAAATGCATTGCTACAACCCTTCAAGCTGGTGGAGGCAACGTTATGGTTTGGGGAATGTTTTCCTGGCATGCTTTGGGCCTTTTAATTCGTGTTGATCAACGTCTGACTGGCACATCATATCTAAACATTGTTGCGGAGCTAGTGCAACCTGTCATGTGGATGGTTTATCCCAATGGTGATGGCTACTTTCAACAAGGTAATGCGTCCTGCCATAGTGCTCGTATTGTACAGGATTGGTTTCAGGAACATGCCGGTGAGTTTACTTTGTTTGCGTGGCCCCCATAATACTCAGAGCTCAACCTTATTGAAAATATGTGGGATGAATTTGAACGAGCCATCAGACAGCTGGATCCACAACCCTGCAATCTCACACTCCTGGAAAGTGCAATTCATCAAGCATGGTCTCAGATTCCACAAACCACCCATCAACATCTCGTGGAGACCATGCCACGAAAAATCAATGCAGTGTTAAAGGCAAAAGGTGGCCCAATGAAGTACTCAGGGGTGGTCATAATAAAGTGGCCACTCAGTGTATACTGCTAATGAAAAAATAAATCAGAAGTGCACTTCCCTAAATTATAAATTTTGGACGATTCCTTTTTACGACTGAGACCACTTATCTTGGTTTTTTTTCTACCCTGTTTAGATACTTAATCCATGAATGTAACCGTTGGTCTTATGTTGGGCCGGTTCTTCTTTTTTGTAAGACTTGTAGTGTGTTTGAATTACACATTACTTTTTAACTATGACCTGCATTTCAATTTTTTATACAGTGGGAACTTATATGTTAAATTAAACCATGATTTTCCTAATTTTTCCACTTTGGAATAACAAAGTAATTCCGCTACCGATCAAACAGTACAAAACAGCACTATTATTCAAGGTCTATAAATCGTATATCTACTACATCTACATCTTCGGATAACAAACATTACCACATATAAGCAGCATTTCATCATAAAATGTAGTATAAAATGTGAACGATCTTATCTTATATTCAAATCTTTGCTGACATCCAATAGCACAACATGTCCACCACATGGCACAAATGTATTTCATAATTTCCTTCAACCACAGAAATTAAAATCGCTCACTTAACTTCAAGTAATCTATAATGATTTTCAGTGCAGTTACGAAGTACGCACTGTGAAAGCCGGTGGTTGACACACATCACGTGACTACCCTCTGGAGATGTTTGTGCCGCCTTCAGAGCTCCTAGCTCTGTCTACCTCACGGTGTATGAAAAGTAAGGTGATGCGACTCCCGGGGAAAAAAGTCGTCCGTTAATGTCACTTGTCACTAGATGGCGCAAGGAACGTGTGGGCTGATGATTTCAAACAACCAATGCTTTCTTATGGGAGGAAGCGACAGAAACATTCGTTTTTTTACGAATGCTATTTTGCTTGGAATTAAAAAAAACGATCTGGAACGCTTCGCAGACATGTACTTTTGTCCTTATCACGTGGAAATATATCAAATAAGCCATATATATATATATATCATTTTTTAGCCACGAAATGAGTACTCGAACGTGTAGATTTCTGAGCAGACGATGCTGAGTTTTTTTCTGAGGGAATAAACCTTTTATCGTAAAAAAAAACGTGTATTTCTTGTAAAATAAGATGGTATTGTGTATTTGGAGGAGCAATTATTCACATGGAATGTTAATTTTTCTATTATAAGTTTTGTTTTTGCTGCACTTATTGGAGCATCACTAACGGAAACTAATCGTTTTGAAACATCGAATTTTTCGCAAAAAATAATTTTCATTACCCTTCCCCTCGAAAAATCATTCACTAATGATGTTTTTATTTACTAATACTCAAGATGTCTTTCGCATGTGTGCTATTTTTGTACCTAATCATACTAATGAATAAGGGTCTTCATCTGTGCTGGCGATGGCGGCAGAGAAAGTGCATCGCGGTGAAATGGTCGATTTTTCCCGGCGGAGCTTTCTCAGACCTGCGTGCATATATTGTCGTACGATCAGAGCCCATTTAAGAGGAAGGGGGCTAGAGGGTCTGCAGCCCCGGGCCCCGTATTTTCAAGAGGCCTCAGAATTATGGGATACTTGAAGAATTGGCAGAGTTACAGATTTTTCTTTTTTTTTTTCAGATACGACAGCAAAATATATAAGAAACTGCCTTGTGAAAAAATATTCTATTTCTTTCTATTTTTTTAGGAGTGTGCAAAAAGCATTGTCGCCCGGAACTCCATCCTGAAATTTTTTTAAAACATTACAGAATTTTCTTTTTTTCTACACATCTGCAATTGTGGGAAATTTTCGTACAGTAAGTATTCGTTTGAATCGTGATATTTGGATCACATTATTTCGCCCACTACTTCGATATAATTTCAACAAGCTGAACCCTGGTGCTGGGAGAGATTAAAGCAGAACTGAACTGGTATCCATTTTTCTACCATGTATCTTTACATTTTCCTGCTAACACCGATTCCCCCATGAATTATGAAATACACAGTTCAGTACAGTGGGGGATATTTTATGGTTTCCTCATCATATTGTTGCGTCCTTTGTGTCTTAATTGTCAGGATGCCCAATTACTTCCGGACGGCGATTCGAATCACTGAATCCGGCAATACCTCGTTAGTTAATTAGCCGACACAGTACACCAATAAACCAATGGAGGCACAGTATAACAATTAAAACAGGGATTTAATGGATACATGCATAAATTACACCGGATTCTTCATCTAATTACAAAGCTATAATTTCCGGCCAGCTTTGGCTCTCTTCGGTGTTTCAGAAAATATGTCCTAACGAAAAGTCTGTTCGTTCACAATGAGCCGCAAAGAATACTGGTAAAAAGTACTTACATAGGTCCTTGAGTATCCACCGTATGATGACACGAACAACATAACACTCACTCACATTCACTAATATGTCGGCACTACGGTTAGTTCTTTTCCCCTTTTTGGATGAGGCCGCTTTGCTTACGGTCTCTTCGTCAAAACGACATCATCCCTAGTCGCTGAACGCACGTATTCAGACACACGCACAAAAGTTCTCTCCCAGCTTTCTTTGCGAAGAGGCTCTGCTCTGTATGGGGGGGGGGGGGGCTCGGCTCCTCTGCGGGCCTCGTTTCGTTCTTGGCTTTTCTCTTCTCCGCTCTGTATGAGTGAGGCGATATTCCGTAATTATTATTTCTCTCTGCCGCATTTCACCTGAAATCGCTCCTTGGTACAGGTATCCGTAGTCCGGCTAGGATCAGAAAGTTTTTAGGTAAATCTGGTGGTTATTATTCATGAGCTTATGCTTTTCAGCTGGATTCCCTTCTTATGCTCAGAACTGCAAGAGCACGCAGACGGACGGCATTTTCTAGCACGAGGACAAATCGAGGCCCAGCTCTCTCGGACATCAAACGGGATCTGTCCTCAACAACAATCTCCCCTCTCCAAGAAATTGGTAAGCGGTGAATTCCAACACTTGAAACCGCGACATTTTTATTATAAACCGCTCTTCAAGTCTAAGAGCTTCCATTGTTTCGCGCAAGGCACAGACAAAAGCTTCAAACGCTTTTGCCGTCCAAACACTTTTGAGTCATGGGAAATAGCTTTTAAACTCTGACCCGTCCCATTTCTCCGTTTATGGGCTCTTTGTTCTCTAGGCAAACACCTGCAACTCGCCACTTAAATTCAAAGTGCTAGAAGATCTTTTCTTAATATACCGCCCCTCGCAAGTGTTTAAATTATAACTCTCTGTTAATTAAAACCCCCAATCAAGTTTCAATTACCGTTAATTAACCACGCCTCTCGCCAATTAATTATGCGAGGGGGGGGGGGTCGTGACAATATTTTGGGAATGTTTTCTCCTGGGTTATCTCCCGCTTAAGTAAAAAAAAAAAGGTTGACGTACTCTACCTCCTGTGCAGGGGGCGGGAGGGTCGTGACAATATTTTGGGAATGTTTTCTCCTGGGTTATCTCCCGCTTAAGTAAAAAAAAAAAGGTTGACGTACTCTACCTCCTGTGCAGGGGGTCGTGACAATATTTTGGGAATGTTTTCTCCTGGGTTATCTCCCGCTTAAGTAAAAAAAAAAAGGTTGACGTACTCTACCTCCTGTGCAGGGGGCGGGGGTCGTGACAATATTTTGGGAATGTTTTCTCCTGGGTTATCTCCCGCTTAAGTAAAAAAAAAAAGGTTGACGTACTCTACCTCCTGTGCAGGGGGGGGGGTCGTGACAATATTTTGGGAATGTTTTCTCCTGGGTTATCTCCCGCTTAAGTAAAAAAAAAAGGTTGACGTACTCTAACTCCTGTGCAGAAACTTCGTTTCTGGAACTTCATAAAATATAATTGCACAAAGTAATAAGTTAAAAATACCTAAGATAAACACCAATTTAGCACTGATGAAATGTTAACTACCATGTAATCCTACGACGGTTAGCATGAACTATCGGCTCACAACTCCTCAACGCCCCCTGGTGACCTGTGACATTAACAGTCCGTTTTCAAACTGTTAGCAGTACGGAGAGTTGTATCACCTGACTTATCATACGCCGTGGTCTACCTGTATTCATGGTCTAAAGGTGACAAACAGCTAGAACAGAAGTGTGTCGTATGTGAACGTCATTTTGATGAACGTTTTATGGAAAGAAATTTTAAAACGCTTATAAATGGTGAAATTATATTAACGCCCAGAGCTCGGCCAGTACTTTTAGATAATGCTGAGCCCGCAGTTTTCCCAAATCTTTCTGCATATTTAACCAAACGCTTACCAAAACAATGTAAAATTCAGATTAATTAAAATGTAATTCGAACGCAAAATTAAGATTCAGCTGTTGCTGAGATCAACATTCGCTCAGTGTGATTCAACTATTGTTGATATTTTATTTAATATTTTCTTTTGGCGTATTTCACATCGCTGTGGGTTTTTGTGTTTCATATCAGGGGCGTATAGAGAAATATTTTTCGAGGGGGGGGTGAGTGTTTAAAATCCACCAGTACAAAATAAAAATGAAAAAACAAATGTTTAATCTAATGTAAGTCGTGAGTACATATTTTCTCATGTTATTTAAACAATAATAAAAAATTCAAATTTTCGTGGGCCAGGGACCCATACCCCCCTTCATATATTGTATAGACCGTATGCATATGACGTCATACCAAGGTAAACCATCCTAGCAGACGCGGTGATCAACTGTTGTACGAACACTGCTTGGATTTACATTGTGAAGCGATAAGGAAGATTTTTTTTATTGGAGGTTTAACGACCACCGTGAGCAACTCAATGGGCTATAATCAGTCGCCCGTCCTTAATTTAGGGTCACTGGTTCCAGGGAAGGGACACAGCCAGTGCCGTAAGACACAACATCCATGCCTCACCATGATCCGAACCCGGACCCCTTACGGACGAATGATCAGAGGCCATCGCTTAGACCACTGCGCCACGGGACGGCTAAGGAAGATGGTGTTATGTGCTATTTTCGGCTGCGGTAACCGAAGTGAGAGAGAGAGGATGATGTCTCCTATTACAGATTACCATCTGAGTAAACGAAATGAGATCAGAATTATAAAAAAAGTTATTCAGAAGCGCCAAAATTTGTGGTTATCACGTATCAGCAGAGTTGACATCGATGACAGGAAACGAAGAAACATTAGTGTGTAGTTTACATTTTGTAACAGGTATGTTCATAAATTTACTGATGCGTTATCTACAAAAACTCTATTAAGATCTTTAGACTGAAATTAACCTTTCTTTATGAATGACTTGCACAATTTCATTTGCTCGGGAGTGAAGGCGTTCGCGCAAAAAACGAAATAATTAACAATATCACCGTGTTCTATTCGTGGCAAGACCTCAATATTGTTCAGGAAAAATGAGAATGGAATTACATATGAGTGACCACAATTGCCCAATAACTTTAATTTATCAGAATAAAGCTATTTTTGATCGCAAGATGACCCTCTTACGTAGCCCATGTAATGCATCTTTGATCTCACTTGTACACCAGTTGTTCTGCAAGAAAGCAGCTGACGAAAAAGTGACGCAAACTGCGGTTTCCTGACGTCAATGCATACGGTCTATAGGTAAATCAGTGCTGTGAATTTTAATTTCTTCGTACATTTCATGCAGCATGTATCACATTATAAAGTCACTAATATGACACATACTTTACATTTTTTACTAAATTTCTGTCTGGATTCGTTGCGAGAAATATGGTTATCTCTGAAATCGTTCTGAACAAGTTACCAATAGTATTTGATCCAAGATTTAATAAAATCGGATCTCAAACAATGTTTTTTACGTTTCGATTTACCAATAAAATTTTGTTTTGGGAAATCAGTGAATTTCATTACTTTTATCTTTTAATCGCCAGCGAGATACGAACGGGACAACAATTTAAAATCCTTACTAAGAGAGAGATGTTTCCTGGAATGCTCATGTACGAATGAGCGTTCTAAGGGGCATATAATTGTTAACATTTTACGGAAAAGTTACGTAAATTCAAGTGTTTAATTAGACATCTAATTAAGGAGAAAATTTGTGTCCAGTAAAGTATTTGTACTTATCAGCCTTGTAACGCGTACATTCAATGCAAGATTACGCATTTCCTGATTAAACTTGACGAAGCTCCCAAAAACCCACATTCGGAAGAATATTCACTTATATCTGTCCATGCATGATGTTAATAACTTTTAGTATAACTGCAGGATAACGAAAAATATATTTTTTTTTGGTAAAATTTTAGTGAAATTGCACGGAACGGGAAGCACATGTGAGGATGCAGTTGACACGAGACTCTCAGCATAGCAACGAGCCTTAGTAACGTAACTGAAGGACAACCAGACTCGTTGAAATGATGGCTTCTTACTTTGAAACTTTAACTTCCGAGTACAAAATGCGGTATTTGGAAAACATTAAAGAGATTCAAGGAAAAGATCCTTTTGTGCTGAATGCAAGTATCTTCGAAGGTGATGCGAAAAGTTTTCCGAAAGTGCAAAGAGTAAATATTTTCGATTACTTCGTCTTTGGTCGAAGCGCCTTTACTACAGAACAATTCGGGGCAGAAAAAGTTTCGAAGCATATAACAATTTCTCGTCGCCGGTACTCTTTTACAGGGTAATTTAGAACGATCACAAATTCGTGAGTAATCGGTAATTTATGGAGAAATTAGGTACGCTGCCTTAATAAGTAAGGTTTTCTTCCCTCCCAGGTGCAGAGATCTCAGCAAAAAAAATAGGTTTTCTTTCTAGGAATCGCAGATTTTGAATAAAACTGACCCTTGAAAGGTTCTATGCCTTTTTTGAGAGTTTAACTCTTCAACAAAAAGTCTCTTTCGAAGCTCTGGGAAGCAATTTCCAAGCCTTAGAAAAATAAGCGAAACCATTTTTTTTTTACGTAAAATTGTGGTGAAAAAATAAAATAATTTTGCTGGGATTTGTGTCCTATAATCTATTTATCCGTAAATAAATTTAGTAGCATAGCACCGACCTGTAAACAGACCTAGACACCAAAAAGATTTTATTTGGACAGTAATTTCAGCCATTATTTGCATTTTTTGCAAAAGTGTGCTTCAGCTCTAGGTAAAAATCTACGTGCACTAAAAAAAATCAACGGTAGTTTTTTTTTTGGCGAGGAGGGTTGGGGTATATCATATTGAAGAAAGTAGCAAACAAAAAACTCCCAACACCGACAGCCAAATAACCTTAAAAGTGAAAAGCCGAAAGCTCGCAAAAAAAGCGAGTCAGGTTAACGGTGTACTCGAGATCTAAAATATATAGAAGAGCCAGAGATTTGATTCTAACTAAAAGTCAGGTTTGCTAAGAAATAAACTTTTAGCCCTATAAAAAGCTTCAACACCCCTAAATCAACCAGGAACTTTCTGAAAAGAAGTCCCTGGAGAAAAAAAGGAAAACCCATGCACAGAAGTTCCGATTGGGGACCGAAGCGTTTATTTAAAAAAATATTTTGACTAAGACACAAACTCTAAAAGATGTTCGATAAGAAAGCAATTAGTAATAATGAAACCTACGCAAAAAAAAAACCAAAAAAAACAGCCAACACCTTTTAAATTCAACTTGAAAACCTTGAATCAACGAATGAAACATGGAATGCCTGGCCCAATAAGTGCAAGCACTGCACTCCAATAGCGTTTGAACAAGTAAAAGATGGATTCTCTTCTTTACCAGAAATAAGTGATTTCTAGATAAAACTAACAGTTAAGAGGTTCTCTGACTTTGAAAAGTCTAACTCTTTAAAAAAATGTTTTCTGAGCTCTGGAAAGCGATCTCCCTTCGTTTGGCATATGAGCCAATTTTTTCGGTACTGCCTTTAGAGACAGCAGCTAGTAGCCTCGAAAAGACTTACGGCCTCGATTTCCTCTATTACCACAATTCATAATGCCAAAAAATCGAGGCATTTTGGCTTCAAATTTTTATTTTTATAAACACCGACCGCTAATGATTGCACTTTACACACTAAGTGCCGGACCATTGTGCAGGACAGCCAGCTATGCTTGTCCTTCAGGAACTTGCAAGGACTGTTGCCACTTCACTATGAGCGTAGTTCACAGCAATAGCATCGAAGCTGTCTTCAGCGTCCTCTGTGATTTCATGAACCCGTATACAGAAGCAGATTGCTCGCCGACCTGTTCTAGCTATCCGCTGTCTTATCTGTGGGAAATGAGAACTGCGCCCGTTGTGGAAGATGTTGTGCACACGAAACATTTTGTGAATTTCGTTCTTTTATCTTTTATCTGAATCTCGCAAAAGTTATCGAAATGTTCTTAAAGAAATTGACTAATGTGAATCTACAGACTATTTTTGTGCATTTTATTTACCTCCAATTACCAACACACAGCTTCTTACCAAAGACAGGACAAAATACCACTTTATGTTCACTTTGATGAAAGTATGCGCAGGTGACAAATATAAAATCAGTGAACTTTTTTGTTTGTCATTAATCTGAAATCTGTACTGAAATTTTGTGCAGCCATTTAAGAAAATATGCTTTCAAAGCTCGCATGTTTTGTTTTTCTATATTTTTTATTTTATGTCTGAATTAAAGAGATTTTCTTAAAGCATTCCTAATGCTATCTGAGATATCAGACGTGACTGTAAATGTGGCACTTTTCTAGAAAAGTTTTTTCTTTGATTGGAGGTTTAACGACCACCGTGAGCAACTCAATGGGCTATAAGCAGTCGCCCGTCCCGAATTTAGGGTCACTGGTTCCAGGGAAGGGAGAGAGCCAGTACCGTAAGATAAACACAACATCCATGCCTGACCGGGATTCGAACCCGGACCCCGTTCGGACGAATGATCAGAGGCCATCGCTTAGACCACTGCGCCACCGGGGCGGCAACATTATTTCAGAGGATTGTTTATGGGTATGCATTTTAATTAGGCTTCATTTCTTGCATTAGTTCGTTAGGATTTAGTGCTTTCGTTAGAAATGAGTTAAAATTCAACGGGCTGAATTATGCACTTGTCCGGGTGGGAAGAATTGAGTGTCATAAGTAAGTACATTTTTTCTAATTTTTCGAACTTGTTAGTTGAAGGAAGCAAGTGGGCCCTAAATTTTTGTGAGCTGTGGTTTGAACATGTTTGAACGCATATTATATTGGGCTAATTTGTAAATCATATAGGCTTAACTTTGAATTGTGTATATAATGTTCTGCCCCATATGTAGTTTTTTCTCCAAATTTTTTAAGTTGTGTGGCAGCCGCCCCGGTGGCGCAGTGGTCTAAGCGATGGCCTCTGATCATTCGTCCGGAAGGGGTCCGGCTTCGAATCCCGGCAAGGCATGGATGTTGTGTTGGTCTTACGGCACTGGCTCTTTCCCTTCCCTGTAAGCAGTGACCCTAAATTAGGGACGGGCGACTGCTCATAGCCCATTGAGTTGCTCACGGTGGTCGTTAAACTTCCAATAAAAAAATAATAATAATAACAAGTTGTGTCACATAGATACCATAAAAAACTGTTGCCCAGATTTTCAGAAATGGAATTTCTAGAAGTATACTGAAGGAGAATATGCAGGCAACTTCCTCTGTGAGTCGTAAACAAATACTTCATTGTGCTGTAAGGTTATGCAAGAGTATGGTGACTATTGTTACTCATTTATGAATGCTTCAAATAGTTCTCAAGTTCATGTGTATCACTTTGCTATGTTTATATTCTACGGACTCACCTTAAAAGGGTAAAGAAACTAGCTCCACCACTAAAGATGGACAAAAAAGAATATTGCCTCTGCTTCTTTTCTGTATGATAAAACTGTTCCAGAATTCTAAAAACCAAAGATGTTTACTTGCTGTGCCAAACATATTTTTTTATGTCCTCTCAGTTATATCCTTAGCTGAATAGGGAGAAGGGGCGCAGAACACATATAACTACTCAAGTGATCAGTACTCTAAATAAAATTATTAGGAAACTATATAGTTCAGTTATAGTTTTTTTTAAATATGCTTGTTTCATTATTCAGCATTTTGCAAATTTAGCATTATGCACGAGTTTGGCCGCCCCGGTGGCGCAGTGGTCTAAGCGATGGCCTATGATCATTCATCCGTAAGAGGTCCGGGTTCGAATCCCGGTGAGGCATGGATGTTGTGTTTGTCTCACGGCACTGGCTGTGTCCCTTCCCTGGAACCAGTGACCCTAAATTAGGGACGGGCGACTGCTTATAGCCCATTGAGTTGCTCACGGTGGTCGTTAAACCTCCAATAAAAAAAGTGTACAAGTTTGTAGCCGCGAACTCAGGTGATCACAGTGAGACAGCAAAGAAAAGAAAAACATCCGAAAGGGTTCTTAGTCCAAATCTCGGTGAGACACCGAATTGTGTTTGTTTTACGGCACTGACTCTCTCCCTTCCCTGGACCGAGTGACTAAATAAGGGATGGACGACTGCTTATAGCCCATTTGAGTTGCTCACGGTGGTCGTTAAACCTCCAATAACAAAAAAAAAGTTGTATTTTTCTTTATTCCTATGAATTTGTGTATGAAAAAAAAACATCTATGTTATTAGCGCTTTGGCATTGATTTTCTGTAAAAATGTTTTCCATGAAAGTAATGCTGAGCTAGTTTCTTTATCCTTTCACACAACACATATTTACATATAGCACACTTATCCATTGAGGTGGGTGAGTGGGCTCATATATTCATGGAAACACGCGAACTACATGATAGCTTTCACAAATGGATGTTGCCGCCCCGGTGGCGTAGTGGTCTAAGGGATGGCCTCTGATCAATCGTCCGAAAGGGGTCCGGGTTCGAATCCCGGTGGGGCATGGATGTTGTGTTTGTCTTACGGCACTGGCTCAATCTCTTTCCTGGAACCAGTGACCCTAAATAGGGACGGGCGACTGCTTATAGCCTATTGAGTTGCTCACGGTGGTCGTTAAACCTACAATCAAAAAAAAAAGTCCGGGTTCGAATCCCGGTGAAGCATGGATGTTGTGTTTGTCTTTCGGCACTGTCTCTCTCCCTTCCCTGGAACCAGTGACCCTAAATTAGGGACGTGCGACTGCTTATAGCCCATTGAGTTGCTCATGGTGGTCGTTAAACCTCCAATAAAAAAAATGGATGTCCTTCTGTATTGGCTACCTTGATAATGCAAAGATCTGTTCTTCCAAGGTGATATGGGTTAGTGGGTTTATTCATATTTCTGTTTGGTACTCTCTATATGCCACTGCAATATAAATAGTTCCATAATGAAATCCAAAAGAATGTGAGTAGAATAACAACCGATTTTCATAAAGTGAATGGCACGCTTCGTTGATTTGGATGGTCTTTATAGTTTAATGAATTGATCAATAAAATTAAAACAACTGAACAAAGAAAATAAAAAGGTAATTGTTATTTCAGATATTTGTAATGTTTTTTCAGTTGTATTTTGAGTCACGTTTGACTAAAATATATTTCTTTATTTTTAAAATAAGTCTTTTACTTACATTTTAGACCAACACGTGTTATGTCTTCAGCAGTGTCGCCAGGGTGAGGGTAAACTCAGCCGAGTATACAACTCACCTCAAAATGAAAAGCTCCTAATCTAAATCATGAACTCACTGGCAACTGCTGCAGGAGAATTGTAGCGTTTCTATTGTGTAATGGTGATTGAACAAAGCCATGATCTCAAACATAAATAAATGCATTACCGAATGCCTTAGTGAGGTACTTGTAGCATTTCGGAAGTTCTTCCAGACTTGGTAAATCCTCATATTTAAAATGCACATATCAATGTGAACTGCAAGATCCCTTAACAACCAAACTTCTGAAGGAGCAAACAAGAAAAGAGCTTAATACTAAAGTATGGAATTGAAGATTTTGAAAGCATGCTGACACTTTGTGTACCCATTTTTGACCAAATCTCTTCGATATTTAGGGCTGAGTTCGCACCCCGCATACACACTCACAAGTCTCACGATCATCTGTAACAAATGAAATGTTTTCTATGAATAGTTTTTAGTCTAACAAACATTCAAGCACAAAATTTTTTGCTAAGCCTCAAAACTTTTCTTCGCTGTTATCCTTTTTCAGTATCAGACGTGCCAACTCTTTGGACATAGACGAGACTCTTCGGATTTTCGGCCGTTCCTCCCGCCATCCGGATGAATGTCAATTCTACTGATTTTCACCGAGAATCAGCAGTTCAGATAATTGAAATTCCATGAACCACAATGATTTCAAACTGCCTGTGAAATCTTTTTCCTTCTATGTCAATGCAAGGCATCATCAGTTTCATACTGTACCTTTTTTTTTTTTTTTTTTGATTGGAGGTTTAACGACCACCGTGAGCAACTCAATGGGCTATAAGCAGTCGCCCGTCCCTAATTTAGGGTCACTGGTTCCAGGAAAGGGGGAGAGCTAGTGCCGCAAGATAAACACAACATCCATGCCTGACCGGGATACGAACCCGGACCCCTTACGGACGAATGATCAGAGGCCAGCGCCTTAGACCACTGCGCCACCGGGGCGGCATACTGTTCCTCTTCACCTTTCTGCAAAAAGAAAGGCGCCCCAGTGGTCTAAGCGCTGGCTTCTGACCCATCGTTCAAGACGGGTCAGAAAAAATTTGCTTAATTTTTTTTCTCCCAGTCTGATTGTCCTATGACGCCTTCAGCAGAGCTCACGTGCTCTGACACTAAAATGCCAGGGAGGGCCAGTAATTGATTGACAGATGGGAGCTGCCTTGCCTTCTTGCAGTTAAGTATTTTTTTTATTATTATTATTAGGGGTTTAACGACAACCGTAAGCAACTCAATGGGCTATATAAGCCGTAACCTGTCCCTAATTTAGGGTCACTGGTTCCAGGGAAGGGAAAGAGCCAGTGCCGTAAGACAAACAGAACATCCATGCCTCACCGGGATTCGAACCCGGACCCCGTTCGGACGAAAGATCAGAGGCCATCGCTTAGACCACTGCGCCACCGGGGCGGCCCTTTCAAATCAGGTATTGTTCCTTCACATACTGTGTTATTTAATGCCTGACGACTAACAACAATAGTTATCAAGTAGTTTTAAGAAAACAGCCTGTCGGTTTATGGTGCATTCAAATTGATATGCTGTAAGCATCTGTGGGAAATTTATCTGATTTATTTCCCTTGCATTTATGTTCTGCAATACATTTTATTTGGTAAACCTTAGGCGTATGGCACGGAAGTAGTTTTTAAAGGGACGATAGATGGCGACTCGTTATTGCTGCATCATTAAGCATTTCGTTATGTTGTGAAAGTGCCAAAGGAAGTCAATAATATGAATTAAGGGTGGCCCTTAAAAGAAACATTTTGAATGTTGATTGTGGCATATGTGTGAAATACTTATTTTAACGGAATAATTGTCCTTTTGAAGCTGTCTAGTTAGCAAAATAAAAGCAATAAAAGTTTTATCTGCCTGGGAAGAACTGTCTGATCGCGCGAATCAAGACTTCAAAACAGTGTTCAGAGGAAAAACGGCAATTCCGTCGGAATTTTCCAGAATATGGTCTGCCAGCTACATTTTGTGGTTGCCCTGTGTTAATTTATGTTTTAGGGGACGCCAATTGCTCTCCACTCCTTGTCTATGCACCCCTGTCATGGGATCAACGAAGCTGAGGGAGTAGTTCACGGTCGTAGCCACAGCTCGGCAGGTTCCGATATGCAGCCCACTGATCTGTCATGATCATGGTTCCTGGCTCCACGTCTTTCTATGTATCTGCGGATCTGTTGTTATCCGGGCAGATCTCCATCCTGAATCGCTTGGTATCTCGTTCAAAGATACCAAGAATCCAGGTGCCTTTGACGAGACGACCGCTGTTGTACTTCCGCTTGGCCACTTTCGCTTCATCTACTTCCATGATGATTCCATCACCGCCAAGCCTTTTTCCCTCACATTGCGAGGCTACCATAAACTCTGAGACTTGGCTGCAATACGAATACCAGTGGCAAACTGTCTCAGTGGATGTGGTAAGATTGCCATGTGAGGTTTCTCCAATCGCCTCATCGTAAGACAATTCTTTGGTAAAAGAATACGTCAAAATCATCACTATCAATAGGAATCTGTGCATAAAAAAAACCACGTACCAAGTGTACGGGAAGAGTACTCATCATTCCCTGAAGCGTGCTTCTTCCAACACCTGAATTGTCCTAAACGATGAAACACATCGACACGTAGAGTCATAAGATGGCTCTCAGAACGTCTTTTAGAGGTGGGAAACAAACCCTGTCGCTCACACCAGGAAATAGACCTTTTCTCTTCCTTTCCAACTTCATTAAGACACCTCTTCCAATTCCACATATTAACACAAAAAGCTGAAACAACAGGCAGAAATAATTTACGAGATCACAGGAGTACTGATCTGGAAATAACTTACGTAACACAGGCGCACAGATCAAGAAATAACTTACGTAACTAGCTATAACTTATTGCACGTGAAAGTGCTAGAAGAGCTGAAGTGGTACGTAGTGCCATCTATCATTGCTTTCGAAAACTAGCTCCGTGCCAAACGTGGAAGTTTAGCCTTTTATTTCCCCATACGGAAAAAAATAATTCTACATTGCTTTCCGTTTGAGATCGTAGATTGTCTACATTGAAGTTTGTTGCTCAAGATTTGGTGTGATTTGTACACCATTTGCAGAAATGGAAAGGAGTATGAATAACTCACTGTAGTAAAAAAAAATTGATACAGCTACATTTCCTAAAAATTTTTTTTTTAATTAGGGTAGTTTGAACTACGGCTCTTGCCTTATTTGCAACATGAAAACTAAAATCTGGGCAGATTTTTGTAATACCTATTATTGATAATGTGCAGTTCCCTCATTGTGTAAATGCAAATTCTTTATCAGCGTTCACTGTGAAATTAATAATAAATAAAGGTGTTTTTTTCTGTTTTGTGTAATTTGACAACAGTACAGAAGAAGTTCCACCTATCAGGGAAACATTTTCCTGCATGAACCTGCTTTTTCAAGTATTTCAAGATTTTAAAAAAAATGTTATTTATGAATATCAAACACAGTAAGCCATATGTTTGGAATTTGTTGGATTACTCATAATAGAGATCTAGTAAATTCTGTATTTTTTACACTTTTTTTGTCTCTCCATTTTTATAAAATATGTAATATGCAGTTACTGCGCATTTTTTGTAAATGAATAAAGAAGATATTTTACCAGAGGATTGCTTTTATGTTTGTGATTTACACTATCTGATTAACTCTTACACCACTGATCCCAAACTAACCTTATTTCATTTCACTAATATTTATGTACATCCATATTCAAGGCTTAAAACATACCGTACTTCGGGCATGTAAATTATTGGCCTGGGCAAGTAAAATATCAACGAGATAGAAGTACGTAGAGCGCTTACGTCGGGGAACGGGTGAAGCCACCGGAAACAAGTGGCAGCCATGTTTGATGAGGTACAGAACGATTTCCGTTCCGTGTTAAGCAAGGGAGTTTTCGTAATATATGGTTTGATGTTAAATAAGGATATAACTCAGAAATGTTGTTATAAACACCTAGGGGGTGAGACTAAAACTTTAACGTATCAAATAACGCTTTTCATTGTTAGTTGGCGGCAATAGTGTTTTAAAAAGAAAATGATATTTTAATGGATGCAGCTTACTCTCATTGAATAAAATCTCATGCCGTAATTTTTTGACATTTCACAAATTATTTGGAACCAATTTTCAGTGAAATATAAGTCAGCGGTAATAGAGTAAATGAAAAAAATAATAAATAAAAAAATAAAAAATACAGTTGCAGTCAATCCGCAATTTCGGTAAAAATCTTAGATATTCGTGGGTCATCACCATGAGAATGCTGAATCATCCCACAGCTTATCACTCCAAATACATAGACGCCAAATATTTTATGAGAGTTTTAAATTAAAAAAAAAAGTTCGAAGAAAAACGGAAAACAAACAATGAGTTTACACAGCCAAGAGGTACCAATATTAAAATACTTTTACCAACTGCCCCTATCTTATATAATCAGAAGAAAACTACTACTTACCTGGTTTTTATTTAATAAAAATTAAAAGTCCTTAGCACTGGGCATATTTCTAATATGTTTGTTAGCCTTGACATTCGACAACACAGATCTGTAAGCCTTATTCGTGGGTAGGCAAGGCAATTGTGGTAACTTGACCATAATAAAGGTATCTTCCAGCACATACACTAAATACTTCACACAATATAATTCGCTCTCTCTCTCTATGTATATATAAGACCCAGAAGATGACCCCATGGGAGATGAATGGATGAAATTCGAAATCATGCAGGAGTGACACGGAGGAGACAGGCTCAAGACAGACAACTGTGGAAGAAACTTGGGGAGGCCTTCATCCAGCAGTGGATTGATAATGGTTGATATTATACATATATCAGTAAAAAGAAGTAAAGTACACTCATGTTGTAATTAGACCACATCAACACTGCACCTTTGCTGCAGGAATTAGACGTAGTAGAAATAAACATAGAATTAACCAGAAGTAACCCACTTTCATGGTTGTAGACAAAAATGACATAGAATAAAACAACTCAGGAACCCCAAACCACTCTTTAGGGAAAGACATCTGGAGCCCCAAAGTTAAATCATAGCTTAAGTGTTACCGAAAAAAACCCGGAAGACCCCATGGGCGATGGGTGGCTGAAATTCGAAAGCATGTCGGAGTAACATGGAGGAGATAGGCTCAAGACATACAGTTGCGGAAGAAACTTGTGGAGACCCTCATCCAGTAGTGGATTGATATTGGTTGACAATGATGATAATGATATATATATATATATATATATATATATATATATATATATATTGATTATATACAGTTAAGGGTAACTTTATCACGCTAGTTACGTTAACTGAAAACTTTACAAAAAATTCGTAAGTTGGAAGCTTTCGACCTTATCTTAGGTCGAAAGCTTCCAACTTTTGTAAAGTTTTCAGTTAACGTAACTAGCGTGATAAAGTTACCTTTATTTGTTAATATTGTTACGTGTTTTGCCCATAATCGTCAAGATTATATACAGTATACATATATTGTAAGGATAATAGGTGTCAATGATGATGATATATATACCATTATCAATCCACTGCTGAATGAAGATCTCCCCAAGTTTCTTCCACAATTGTGTGTCTTGAGCCTGTCTCCTCCATATTACTCCGGCATGGTTTCGAATTTCATCCACCCATCTCCCATGAGTCTTCTGTCCCTCGAAATCCAGTTCAAAATTTCAGTCGTCCATCGGTGGTCTGTTTTTCTGGCAACATGTCCAGCCCATTGCCATTTCAGTGGTTTCACTCTCTCTCTCTCTCTCTGTATATATATATATTCTTTGAGTTGTCTGCATTCTTTGCATGTCTTTTTTTGGTATCAAAAGAAAAATCTTTCTACACATCCTGCTTTTCTTTTTTAGTTAAGGCCATACATACAGTATATATATATATATATATATACACCTGGTTATGATGTCGCCCACCCTCTCTTTCTCTCTCGCTATATATATATAAAACATTACTTACCTTTTTCCTGTATTTTTTATTCTGTCAGTTTACTTTTTGATGTATTTTAACAGCAGGAATAGGCTAACCCTTTTTTTGATGAAAATTATTTTATTTATGTATCTACATATGTTTATTTGCTATGTATTATTTAACTATCTTCCAAGGTTTATCCGTAAGAAAAAGAATTGAAAATAATTATTCTTAAGTGCAGTTTAAATAAACTTGGTGACCTAACATATGTTGTAGTTACAGATATATATATATCACTTCTGTAACTCCCCTGTGACCTAGGTATAGACAGACATTGGGGCAATATGAGGCTCCAAATGCTATTTACAGTTAGCAACACCAGTACCGAGTAGCTAAAAATAGTTTTATGTACTTTTTCAACCTAAAAAGACTTGTAATTTTTGGTATCAAAAGAAAAATCTTTCTACACATCCTGCTTTTAATATCTGGGCAGGTAAATTTTCTCTGGGCATGTATTATTTTAGATATTTTTCAAGCTCTGGGCTGAGTGACCAAAAAATTCAGATTATGGACTTTAATTTTTTTATCGGACAAAAAATTGAATTTTTTTTGTTTCAGTATGAAGTATTTAATATTTTTTATTTGCACTTTCATATTTTACTTTTTTTTTAAGAAGCCTAGTTTTTTGTTGTCCCAAAGCTGAAATTTTGTAGTTTTCACCTGATATTTGTACACATTTTGGCAATTGTTAAGATGTACTGCACATAGTTTTTTTTTGTTTCAATTTTAAGGGCACAGCCTCTTATTAATATGAAGTGAGAAATTAACAACCACTGATTTGCATTCATGATGTGCAAAAAAGTTTGGCGAGCAAATGTTTATGTTTTGTGTTGTTATTTTGTGGGTTCCTTCAACAGTGTTGCTGGAAATACAAGTGCGTTTGATTTGTATTTTAGAGAAATACAGTCACAACTTGTTAAATTCAAAGAAAGATTGATTTACGTGAGTGATATTTGTTCAATACTAACCTCTCATATATATGGTTGATGCAATAGGAATAACTGGCAATTTATACATGGACATACTGACTGTACATTCATCATGAATCAGAGGTCACATTCTTCAAAAAAAAAAACAAAAAAAAAAACACCACCTATCACGCAAAAATCAAATGCAAGTTGTTATTACAAAATGTTGCTAGTCCCTTTCTTTTGTATTACTCCATAATTTTTTTTTCAATTGTCATTTCATACTCGTTTGTGCCAGTTTTCATAAATATGTTATGTTATTTGCATTTTTGAGGTACCATTGTACTCCCTGTTTCCTATTTTCAGTTTTAAATCAATATTGCCTGTATTTTTGCTACCCAAAAACCACACACATTGTACTAACACATTCACAAATAAAGAGTATTCTGTCAAGAAATTTTCAAGCTCCCCACTCTCACTTTGTTGCAGTAATACTACAGATTAATCACTAATCAGAGACAAATGCCTAGAACACAAGCTGGGTGACCCTGTGCTTTCAGATAAAATACTAGATTGTTTCCTGACAGGTGTCAGCAAGCAATAAATTATATTACCAATCACAATTATTACTTCTGCAATTTAAGTAACCATAAATTGATTGCTTTACCAGTATTTGCTATCTAATGGGCATTAGCCATGGGTACATGATCTTTATCACATAAAAAGAAATTGCTGCTTTCTAAGATTTTGAAATATTTGTTGTCTTGTCAGACAAGTTGCAAGTACACTGTACAGATTCTAGAATATATATACAAATGCCATTTGCAAAACATCCTCAAGTATATGTAAAAAAAAAAAAAAAACACTAGCATAAGTAAAAATTGCTCCCCAAAAGCCTCAAAGTTGGTAACTCACAATTAACCTCATCTTCCCATAAACATGATTCAGTGTTCACATTGAGTACGACTGTTTACACAATATAAGGAATAAAAAGTCTTAAGATAACACAGATATTGAAATGGTTCATCTGCTGGTTTAATCACCAGCTACACGGATTAGATGTCCTATTTTCTGCGTTTGATTAACTGAGCATTTACAGCTCAACCTTATTTAAAAATGCTTACTTGTGAAATGTAGGGCTAACCTTCCAAAAGTGGAGTAAATGGCATTTTATTGTTGAAATAATTATCCAAAATGTGCTGATAATTGTGAATATTCACAAATCATAACACGATCGCCGAGCAACTGAAAGAACCGAGGTGACTCCTTGACACACGCAGAATTTGTACCTCATCAAAGATGGCGGGGTCTCCCCTCGTTGGCTTCAGCTGCCACAGCAGAGAACTAATCACAGAAGCACTCTATGTATTTCTATCTCGTTGTAAAATATGCAATCTTAGTTGCCCAGTCCGGCCAACTAAATTTAAAAATGAAAAAGTTTGGAATAAAATTTCCTACTACAAGAAAAAAGCAGTCATCACATGTTGTGTTTCAGTTCGCTGTTAATCACCACAAGTTATTGTTATGAGTGCCAAGGACAGAAGAATATCATTTTTAAGTATATTATGCTCTAGGTCCAGATATTGGAACCATATTTAATTTTGCTCTAAATGTTGTTCATAGTCAGCGACAGGATGCATGTCATTGATGGAATTAGCCTCCGGTGCTTGGTGACAAAGGGCGAAAAATTCAACGAAAAGAGCCTGGCAGAATCACTGAATTTCTCAAATACGTACCAATTTCAGCATCATAAGCTTAAAACAACTTGAGGTACATGCTTTTGTGCATTGGACATTTTAAGTACAGGCTTAAAATGGAAATGCAAAACATGAAAAAAAGTTCACAATATTCTTTAACTTAAAAGATTTCAGATTGTTATTTTAAAAGATAAATTAACCTGGGCATTTAGCTCTTTTACTACCTGGCCAGGTACATAATTTTTGCATATGCCTAGCTGGGCATGTAACTTTTCAGATATTTTTCGAGCCCTGATATTTTTGGTTTTCATGCCTTAAATTTGTTTTTTTCTACTCTTGTATATAGTAATTCACAAGAAATGCAATTAATGAACACAAGTTTTACGCTCCTTCATAACTGTTGGTGAGGAAATTCGGAAGATTGCATTAATGGAATAACATCCAAATGCGTTTCTTTGGATGATATGGATGTGCCATAAAAAGAAGGGATCATATTAATAAAGCCTCTTTTTTTTTTGATTGGAGGTTTAACGACCACCGTGAGCAACTCAATGGGCTATAAGCAGTCGCCCGTCCCTAATTTAGGGTCACTGGTTCCAGGGAAGGGAGAGAGCCAGTGCCGTAAGACAAACACAACATCCATGCCTCACCGGGATTCCAACCCGGACCCCGTTCGGACGAATGATCAGAGGCCATCGCTTAGACCACTGCGCCACCGGGGCGGCAAAAGCCTCTTTTACTTCTGACTTAATATTTTGTCTGAAGAAGAAATGCCCCCCTTTTTGTGTTAGCAATACGTTTTGCAAATTATGGTTTTTTTTTCAGTTTACTTACAGTTGCATAAATTTCATCATCACGAAGGCAAATTTCCCATACATTTTTCCGTTATATAAACGAAGATAATTGCTGAACTTTATATTTAAGGAAAAGGATAAAAAAAATCTATATTAAGTGCTATGTTGAATGCAAAATTAAATCGTTTTAAAAACTAAGCGAGAAGAAATTCTCATTCAAAACGCAATGCTTGAAATCTAAGATCCAGAGGCCAGGGGGGGGGGGAGATTGAGTAAACGCCAAGCAAGGGTTGCGGTTCGAAAACTACTATGTCACGTTCTGACGTCGAGCGTACTTTCTTGGACTACCACCAGTGTCGCCGATGGTCGCTTTTGATTACCGTTCCGAAGGTGGTTGGAATAAATGGAGTAAGGATGACGTCACAAACTTGAAACACTTTGAGCAGACGAATTTAATGCTCAAACCTCTAACCAACATGGCAGCAGAGACTGTGATTTTCCGCGAGCGTCTCAAACTAGGGATGTGCGATAGACCAAATAAAACTATCGATAAACTATCGACTGGTTTGTAAAAACTCTCGACAGACAATCGACAGTTTTTGTAACACTATCGAAACTATCGATAGTTTTCACGAATAATTTTCTCCTTCAGTTTTTCAAAGCGCTAGTTCAAATTTACCGTTTTTGTGTCACAGTTCTTCACGTTTACTTTACTTTTTCTGCTTTTTTCCTGTTCGATTTTTTAAATTGTCGATTAACGGAGATGACGACGTTTTCTAAAAGAAGGAAAAGTAATGTGTGGGAATTTTTCGAGCAGGTTAGTTTAACACAGGTAAAATGTAAGCTTTGCGAAAAGCAAATTTCATATTCGCGAAATACCTCAAACTTGTGGGACCACATTAAACATAAGCACAGAAGCATGTACACCAGTAGTATTGCACCCGATGTTCAGGTACTGAATGATCTTCAATTAAACAGTGAAGTGCCATCAGTTTCTGGGCAATTTAACGAAACTCATTCCACAGCAAGGCAACCCACAATCTTTGAAACTTTGACCCAGCAGCAAGCAATGACACCTACTGGAGCAGGGTCTCAACGAATAACTGATACTTTGCTGTTTTTTATAGCAAAAGATGCCCGACCCCTGGATGTAGTATCTGGGGAAGGTTTTAAAACATTTGTTAAGGAACTGAATCCCAGGTACAAGGTGCCCTCTCGCAAAACCATCACAACATTATTGGATAAGAAATATGAGCTGATCAAAATTGGTTTATCTAAGAGACTGGAGGAATCCAAGCGGTTGTGTCTCACAACAGACATATGGACTGATATAAATAGCAAGAGTTATATTGGTGTTACTGCACATTTCATTGCCAAATGTAATGCTCAAAGTATGGATTTGGCTGTAAAGCCTCTTAAAGCGCCACATACCTCAGAGAACATTGAAAGTGCTCTTCGGGAGGTTATGAATGAATGGCACATCACTAATGAGAAAGTGGTTTGCTGTGTCACTGATGGTGGTGCAAACATTGTGAAAGCAGCTCAGCAGATGTTTTCACAACACAGGCATTTACACTGTGTGGCACATTTGCTAAATCTAGTTGCAGTAGACTCTCTGAATGCTATAGAAATTATAAAAAAACTTATTAGGAGAAGTAAAAAGGACAGTTACTTTTTTCAAGCATAGTGCAAGTGCAACAGAAAAGCTCCATGCTGAGCAAATGAAGGATGGTGTCGCTGAAGGGCAAACACTGAAACTTACTCAAGAAGTAGGCACCCGTTGGAATAGTACTTTCTACATGTTAGAGAGATTTATACAATTATATGTCTAAGAACAAGTTGGATGTAAACAAATTATCAGGAAAAACCAAAATGTTGATGCAAAAAGAGAAGAGAGATGAGGACAACTAAAGAAGATGTGACTTCCAAAGTGGAATATATAGAGCTATGCAAGACAGCACGAAAAAGTATCACTGAAGACGTAAGGAAATTCAACTGTGAGCTAGTGAGGAAAGCAATTGAAAACAACCAAAGCCTAAAGATAGCAAAGGGACATCTCAGTAAGGGAAGAAAACAGATTATGGCTCTGAGAAAAGAAGATGGTTCTATAACAAGAAATAGAGGCAGAAATTTTGACAAGAGTGAAAGATTTCTACTCCAAATTATATGAAAGGGATGATACATGTACTCCAGACATCATGAAAGGTACCAGAGTTCTTCCAGTCCTCCCAGCAGAAGTTGCTCATGCAATCAAGAACATGAAGCGGGGGAAAGCTCCAGGAGAAGATGGAATTACTATAGACATCATACAAGAAGCAAGTGGAGAAATTGAAACAGTACTCGCCCAAATTTTCACTCAATGCCTTAATGAAGGGAAGATTCCTGAGGATTGGAACAATGCTACAATGATCCTGCTACATAAAAAAGGTGACATTGAGGATCTCAGGAACTACAGACCTATCAGCCTCCTATCAGTGGTTTATAAAATCTTCACTAAAGTTCTTTCACACCGCTTGAAGGTAACACTGGACATGGCTCAACCGAGAGAACAAGCTGGATTCAGGAGTGGCTACAGCACAATAGATCATATCCACGTACTGAGAGAACTAATTGAAAGAGCGAGGGAATATGAACTTCCATTGTGCATGGCTTTTATCGATTATGAAAAAGCCTTTGATTCGGTGAAACCATCAGCAGTTACCACGGCTCTGAAATCCTGCGGTATTGAAGATGCATACATTAATATTATTAATAACATCTATGAAAATGCAAGTGCAAAGATTCGGCTGTTTGAAAATACAACACACATAAAAATTGGAAAGGGAGTGAGACAAGGTGACACCATATCTCCGAAGCTCTTTAATGCCACATTGGAAAATGTCTTTCAATCACTGAACTGGGAAAACAAAGGGATAAAGATTAATGGAGATTATCTAACCCACCTTCGTTTTGCTGATGACGTAGTCATTTTTGCAACTACCCCAACAGAGCTGCAGAGTATGATCCAGGAACTTACTGACAAGAGTAAAGAAGTGGGATTAAAAATGAACTTTCAGAAGACAAAAGTGATGTTCAATGCTTTTACAAGAAATGAAGATTTATCGATTGATGGAGAAAAACTGGAGATAACAGATACGTATGTTTATCTTGGACAGCAGATATCAAGTGAGGGTCACATTGATGAAGAAATTAATCGGCGTACAAAACTTGCCTGGAGAGCTTTTGGAAGAAACAGCATAATTTTCAAGAGCAATATGCCATTATGTCTTAAAAGAAAAGTGTTTGATCAATGCATCCTTCCAGTGCTTACGTATGGTGCAGAGACGTGGACCTTAACTAAAAGAGACATACAAAGGCTGCAGACAACTCAAAGTAGCATGCAGAGGTGCATGCTTGGTATAACCAGGAGAGATAAGAAGAGGAACTCGTGGATCCGAAAAATGACGAGAGTGGAAGACATCATGATCAGAGTTAAATCCCTGAAATGGCAATGGGCTGGACATACTGCCAGAAGGACAGACCATAGATGGACAGCCGAAATTTTAGATTGGATTCCAAGGGACAGGAAAAGACCCAGAAAAAGACCACATGGGAGATGGGTGGATGAAATTCGTAAATATGCGGGAGTGACATGGAGGAGACTGGCACAAGACAGACCGTTGTGGAGGAAACTTGGGGAGACCTTCGTCCAGCAGTGGATTGATAATGGTTGACAATGATGATGATGATGATGATGATGGCTACATAGCAACTGTTTTAACTGTTGTGGATGGACCACCGATCTTGCACAAGAGCCAGATTGATGAATTAAAGAGCATCATGTTAGTTTTAAAGCCTGTGGAAGAAGTGACAAGGGAAATATCTTCACAAAATCATGTAATTGTGAGTGCTTTAATTCCCTTGTTGCGCTGTTGCAAAAAGGCAATTCAAAATGTACCAGTTGCACATGGTGCAGAATTGTTAAAGAAAACATTGCTCGAAAATTTCACTAGACGTTTTGGGGCAGTTGAATATGTAAAATGCATTGCCATAGCAACAATCTTGGATCCAAGATTCAAGCGATTGCATTTTGAGAATGTTTTGTTCTGCTCACGTGCAATTACTGGCCTTAATTCTTTGTTGCATGAACATGAGAAGGCTACTGAAACACCTGTGTCACCTGTACAAAGCACAGACAGCATATGGGCTTTTCATGACAATCTGGTCAGCACAAATTGTTCAAGCAGTGACACTATGGGTGGCATAAGTGTTTCCTTGAGGCAATATCTGCAACTTCCAGTTATAGATCACAATGAAACCCCATTGTTGTTCTGGGAAAGGAATAAATATGTATATCCTGGGCTCTATGATCTTGCACAAAAATATTTGTGCATTGTTGGAACTTCAGTTCCATCTGAAAGGCTCTTCTCAAAGTCTGGTAATGTGATGACAGCAAAACGTAACAGACTTCATCCCAAACAGCTAGAGAAGCTGGTTATCATGGCAAATTGTAGTAATCAGGAATGGCAAGAAAAGTAAACATAACAGATATTACGTATAAATTTGGGAAATAGTACATATGTAAAACACCTAAAATTTTAAAGTTGTTTTAAAAAAGATACAAACATGCCAAACCTCTTATGATATCAAATAAGCAGAATAGTTTGAAACAACAGGCATCATGCAACATTAACTATGTGAAAAGTAAGTAAAAATACACAAAGTTTTGTTTAGTAATTAAATTCATATAAGCAGAAGCTCTTGACTGAGCTATAGTTTTGATCACTGCGATCAACTGAATCAAAGCACTGGTTGCCAGAAGTACTACTTGAATTGGCGATGCAGAAACAATTATCAGATTTTAGTAGATAGATCTACATAAATGGAATTTGGTGAGCGATACATGAATTGCAGTTCGTAGTCACCAATATTTCAATACTTTCTTGAAAACATAGAGTTGCTTTCTTTATAAAGGTGTCGAGTTTTTTTATTTTATTTTTTCTTTCCAAAGGGGGAGGGGACTACAGAAATGCCTTCAAGGTTTGGTGCTGATAACCCTATTTTTGAAAGACCATTTAACACATCCTGTTTGTTCTCACACAGGCTTGTGTTGATGTTTTGGTATATTCCCAGTGCATCCCATTCCACCACTACTCACAAATTTATTGCTTTAAAATACTAATTGTGCCAGGATTGTCTGCAACAGTGAATCATCCTTCAAACAAGAAGTTGCTACAATTAAGAAAATTTCTGAAGCCCATCAATACCCACCATCTATAATAAACAAAATTCTCTATGATTTCCACATGAAAAACTTCCAACTCTTACACTAACACTAAAATAGAACCCTATTTATTGGTTCAGTCCCTTAGCATTGTTCATTTTCTTATAAGATCTGTAAACTCTCCAGGGCCCATCTTCTTAACCTGTTATTATAAAATGTCTGCTAAAAAAACAGAGATCCTGTTCTACCCCTAGACACCTCTAAAGTTTATGCCATACCTATTTCATCCCCCTCAGGACTCAGTATACCTTGGTGACTCGTACTGAAATATCAACACAAGACTGTGTGAACATAAACAGTATGTGCCCAGATGATCTTCCAAAAACTGCATTATCATTACTAACTGAAAACATTTCTGCAGTCCCCTTGGGGAAAAAATTACCTCCTTTATGAACAAAGTATTTCTACATTTTCAAGAAAGTATTGAATTGAAATATTGCTAACCAAAAACTGCAATTCAGATATCCCTCACCAAATCCCACTTATTTGGATGTCTCCTAAAATCTGGCAACCAGTCCTCTGATTCTGTTGAGGGTGATCAAGACCATACATAGCATGGTCAAAAACTGCTGTTTATATGAATTACTAGACATAAACTCAGTGTATTTTCTTAATTCTCAGGAAATATGCAAAATTTAATCATAGTTTAAACCACTGCAGTAAATAGAGTAATTGTTAAAAGGATTACATAAAAATTGAAAACTCATTGTTAATACAATCCCTGGAAATGTATGTAGTGAGAATAATTATTTTGATGAGATCATATCTTAATCACATGAAACGATAACTTTATGGAATTGGTTGTTCTAAATCAGAATTATAAATTCAGAATTTTTGTCTGTCAGTACGAATCCTGGCACACACTTTCCACAGCTCCATTTTCATTAAATCCCTGACCAAGTCCTGGCTCCATGATGTTTTCTTGGGAAAGGGAAGCAAAAGGTTTTCATTATATATGGCTAACTGATATTATTTCTATTTTGCCAGCTTTCTCCAAAGTTTGAATTCAAAAGGTTACCTGCTGGCAGTGTGCCTAAAAGAAAGCCTTTTTGAGTAAATTTCCATAATTTCACTCCCAGATGTACTATCTACTGTGGATTTCTTTACTTATGTGGGCAGTGTAAGTTTCTTAGACTGAATTTGCAAAATTCTTGATTATGCATTTTTAAGTTTTCTTAACTTGCTACCTACAATAGGGTTAATATTTGATAAAAGAAAAAAAGTGTTATGAAACCCAAAATATTTCTCAGATAAATTGTTTACATCATAACCTTTTTTTATAATAATGGTCAATGTTTTCATTTCAGAGCACTCTTTCAAAATTCGCTTTATTCGTTATAAAAATACATGAAACACAGTCACGCCAGCAACACAGGCAGTGTGATGGAAGGCAGAAAATAAAACATGAAATGGTAAATACAATGAAGTGTATGTACAAAGGTTGATGATAATAATTACAATGAATGCTGTAGAACCAGCAGTAGCTTAAGGGAGTAGACCAGTGAAACACGACACTGCAGGAACAGTTCAAAACATGTAGGAAGTAGATGCGGTGAAAGTCTCTGAAACACAATGCGTATGAAAGTCCATGCTGGTACATCATCATCATCATCATTGTCAACCATTATCAATCCACTGCTGGACGAAGGTCTCCCCAAGTTTCTTCCACAACGGTCTGTCTTGTGCCAGTCTCCTCCATGTCACTCCCGCATATTTACGAATTTCATCCACCCATCTCCCATGTGGTCTTTTTCTGGGTCTTTTCCTGTCCCTTGGAATCCAATCTAAAATTTCGGCTGTCCATCTATGGTCTGTCCTTCTGGCAGTATGTCCAGCCCATTGCCATTTCAGGGATTTAACTCTGATCATGATGTCTTCCACTCTCGTCATTTTTCGGATCCACGAGTTCCTCTTCTTATCTCTCCTGGTTATACCAAGCATGCACCTCTGCATGCTACTTTGAGATTGTCTGCAGCCTTTGTATGTCTCTTTTAGTTAAGGTCCACGTCTCTGCACCATACGTAAGCACTGGAAGGATGCATTGATCAAACACTTTTCTTTTAAGACATAATGGCATATTGCTCTTGAAAATTATGCTGTTTCTTCCAAAAGCTCTCCAGGCAAGTTTTGTACGCCGATTAATTTCTTCATCAATGTGACCCTCACTTGATATCTGCTGTCCAAGATAAACATACGTATCTGTTATCTCCAGTTTTTCTCCATCAATCGATAAATCTTCATTTCTTGTAAAAGCATTGAACATCACTTTTGTCTTCTGAAAGTTCATTTTTAATCCCACTTCTTTACTCTTGTCAGCAAGTTCCTGGATCATACTCTGCAGCTCTGATGGGGTAGTTGCAAAAATGACTACGTCATCAGCAAAACGAAGGTGGGTTAGATAATCTCCATTAATCTTTATCCCTTTGTTTTCCCAGTTCAGTGATTGAAAGACATTTTCCAATGTGGCATTAAAGAGCTTGGGAGATATGGTGTCACCTTGTCTCACTCCTTTTCCAATTTTTATGTGTGTTGTATTTTCAAACAGCCGAATCTTTGCACTTGCATTTTCATAGATGTTATTAATAATATTAATGTATGCATCTTCAATACCGCAGGATTTCAGAGCCGTGGTAACTGCTGATGGTTTCACCGAATCAAAGGCTTTTTCATAATCGATAAAAGCCATGCACAATGGAAGTTCATATTCCCTCGCTCTTTCAATTAGTTCTCTCAGTACATGGATATGATCTATTGTGCTGTAGCCACTCCTGAATCCAGCTTGTTCTCTCGGTTGAGCCATGTCCAGTGTTACCTTCAAGCGGTGTGAAAGAACTTTAGTGAAGATTTTATAAACCACTGATAGGAGGCTGATAGGTCTGTAGTTCCTGAGATCCTCAATGTCACCTTTTTTATGTAGCAGGATCATTGTAGCATTGTTCCAATCCTCAGGAATCTTCCCTTCATTAAGGCATCGAGTGAAAATTTGGGCGAGTACTGTTTCAATTTCTCC
The DNA here is from genome assembly GCA_039090855.1 of Macrothele yani. Classification (NCBI taxonomy): domain Eukaryota; kingdom Metazoa; phylum Arthropoda; class Arachnida; order Araneae; family Macrothelidae; genus Macrothele; species Macrothele yani. Next base: position 197,952,408 of record CM077009.1, read on the forward strand.
ACTTGCTTCTTGTATGATGTCTATAGTAATTCCATCTTCTCCTGGAGCTTTCCCCCGCTTCATGTTCTTGATTGCATGAGTAACTTCTGCTGGGAGGACTGGAAGAACTCTGGTACCTTTCATGATGTCTGGAGTACATGTATCATCCCTTTCATATAATTTGGAGTAGAAATCTTTCACTCTTGTCAAAATTTCGCCTCTATTTCTTGTTATAGAACCATCTTCTTTTCTCAGAGCCATAATCTGTTTTCTTCCCTTACTGAGATGTCCCTTTGCTATCTTTAGGCTTTGGTTGTTTTCAATTGCTTTCCTCACTAGCTCACAGTTGAATTTCCTTACGTCTTCAGTGATACTTTTTCGTGCTGTCTTGCATAGCTCTATATATTCCACTTTGGAAGTCACATCTTCTTTAGTTGTCCTCATCTCTCTTCTTTTTTGCTTCAACATTTTGGTTTTTCCTGATAATTTGTTTACATGCAACTTGTTCTTAGACCCAGCTAATTTTGTTGCTGTTTCCATAAGAGCTTTGGTTACTTTTCTGTTAACTTCCGAAATATCCAGAAAAGTAACCAAAGCTCTTGCTGGTACATAGAGAATACAAACTCAGGAAATATGTAACTTCGTTTTCTGTTCATGTGAACTCATTATAGGTAAAAGAAACTTATACAGTTTATCAAACATCACTAACCTACACAAAGGAGATCAGGATCCAGTATGCTTTGATGTAATATTTATTCAAAGTAGTTCACTGTAACCCACAGTAAGCATTTTAGCTATTTAGAAGACAAAAAAATAACAACACAACATGCATTAAGTTTTGTGGTAAAGCCGACAACACATCATCATGACTAAATAACCTAACATGCTCACAGCTCTTCTATACTACAGTGAAGCTTGTTCGTCTGGTATAATATGGTCTTACCCAGCAAGGCTGTAGCCAGGAAAGGGCCAAGATGAGCAAAGCCTGAGCTGGGTTTCCTTTTGCCCAACCTAGTGACTCACTAGAGGCGTAAGGGTGGGAAAAATTGACCTGGCCACAGATCAAGAGAAGTTGCAAAAATTACTGCTTGCAATCTGCTTTAATTTATATTTGAAACTTCACCAGTTTCGGGTACACTTACAGTTAAATTTTCTTTCTCAAAATGTTAAGAGGATGCTATTTGCTTACATTCAGAAATGAAGATGTATGACGATGATGGGCAAAACACGTAACAATATTAACAAATAAAGGTAACTTGATCACGCTAGTTACGTTAAATGAAAACTTTTACAAAAGGTTCGTAAGTTGGAAGCTTTCGACCTTATCTTAGGTCTAATATGGTCTTACCCAGCAAGACTGTAGCTAGGAAAGGGCCAAAATGAGCAAAGCCTGAGCTGGGTTTCCTTTTGCCCAATAAGGTCGAAAGCTTCCAACTTACGAACTTTTTGTAAAAGTTTTCATTTAACGTAACTAGCGTGATCAAGTTACCTTCATTTGTAAATGAAGACGTAGTTGTACAGTTCGTCTAACTAAAGTAGAACCATAGCTTTTGTTCATAAGAATGGTGCCAGCTGTTTTTCTTTAGTTGGATGGATAAGATAAAGATGTCATTCACATTGAAGATTCTCTCGGGGATATTCGATCATTATTGTGGCTACGAGTCATGACTGCCTGATAATTTCGGCCCATTTGATGTGAAATTGAAAACCCGAACTCCGAAACATATATATATATATATATATATATATATATATATATATATATATATATATATATATATCATCATCATCATCATCATTGTCAACCATTATCAATCCACTGCTGGACGAAGGTCTCCCCAAGTTTCCTCCACAACGGTCTGTCTTGTGCCAGTCTCCTCCATGTCACTCCCGCATATTTACGAATTTCATCCACCCATCTCCCATGTGGTCTTTTTCTGGGTCTTTTCCTGTCCCTTGGAATCCAATCTAAAATTTCGGCTGTCCATCTATGGTCTGTCCTTCTGGCAGTATGTCCAGCCCATTGCCATTTCAGGGATTTAACTCTGATCATGATGTCTTCCACTCTCGTCATTTTTCGGATCCACGAGTTCCTCTTCTTATCTCTCCTGGTTATACCAAGCATGCACCTCTGCATGCTACTTTGAGTTGTCTGCAGCCTTTGTATGTCTCTTTTAGTTAAGGTCCACGTCTCTGCACCATACGTAAGCACTGGAAGGATGCATTGATCAAACACTTTTCTTTTAAGACATAATGGCATATTGCTCTTGAAAATTATGCTGTTTCTTCCAAAAGCTCTCCAGGCAAGTTTTGTACGCCGATTAATTTCTTCATCAATGTGACCCTCACTTGATATCTGCTGTCCAAGATAAACATACGTATCTGTTATCTCCAGTTTTTCTCCATCAATCGATAAATCTTCATTTCTTGTAAAAGCATTGAACATCACTTTTGTCTTCTGAAAGTTCATTTTTAATCCCACTTCTTTACTCTTGTCAGCAAGTTCCTGGATCATACTCTGCAGCTCTGATGGGGTAGTTGCAAAAATGACTACGTCATCAGCAAAACGAAGGTGGGTTAGATATTCTCCATTAATCTTTATCCCTTTGTTTTCCCAGTTCAGTGATTGAAAGACATTTTCCAATGTCGCATTAAAGAGCTTCGGAGATATGGTGTCACCTTGTCTCACTCCCTTTCCAATTTTTATGTGTGTTGTATTTTCAAACAGCCGAATCTTTGCACTTGCATTTTCATAGATGTTATTAATAATATTAATGTATGCATCTTCAATACCGCAGGATTTCAGAGCCATTGTAACTGCTGATGGTTTCACCGAATCAAAGGCTTTTTCATAATCGATAAAAGCCATGCACAATGGAAGTTCATATTCCCTCGCTCTTTCAATTAGTTCTCTCAGTACGTGGATATGATCTATTGTGCTGTAGCCACTCCTGAATCCAGCTTGTTCTCTCGGTTGAGCCATGTCCAGTGTTACCTTCAAGCGGTGTGAAAGAACTTTAGTGAAGATTTTATAAACCACTGATAGGAGGCTGATAGGTCTGTAGTTCCTGAGATCCTCAATGTCACCTTTTTTATGTAGCAGGATCATTGTAGCATTGTTCCAATCCTCAGGAATCTTCCCTTCATTAAGGCATCGAGTGAAAATTTGGGCGAGTACTGTTTCAATTTCTCCACTTGCTTCTTGTATGATGTCTATAGTAATTCCATCTTCTCCTGGAGCTTTCCTCGGCTTCATGTTCTTGATTGCATGAGCAACTTCTGCTGGGAGGACTGGGAGAACTCTGGTACTGGTATCTTTCATGATGTTTGGAGTACATGTATCATCCCTTTCATATAATTTGGAGTAGAAATCTTTCACTCTTGTCAAAATTTCGCCTCTATTTCTTGTTATAGAACCATCTTCTTTTCTCAGAGCCATAATCTGTTTTCTTCCCTTACTGAGATGTCCCTTTGCTATCTTAAGGCTTTGGTTGTTTTCAATTGCTTTCCTCACTAGCTCACAGTTGAATTTCCTTACGTCTTCAGTGATACTTTTTCGTGTTGTCTTGCATAGCTCTATATATTCCACTTTGGAAGTCACATCTTCTTTAGTTGTCCTTATCTCTCTTCTTTTTTGCATCAACATTTTGGTTTTTCCTGATAATTTGTTCACATGCAACTTGTTCTTAGACCCAGCTAATTTTGTTGCCGTTTCCATTAGAGCTTTGGTTACTTTTCTGTTAACTTCCGAAATATCCACTTCTTCCGATGTTAGGCCTTCTAAAGCAGAGAATCTGTTCTTCAGTTCCATCGGATCCAGAAGACCACACAGGAAATGGATGGATGAAATTCAAAAGCATGCCAGAGTAACATGGAGAAGATAGGCTCAAGGCAGACAGTTGTGGAATAAACTCTGGGGAACCTTCATCCAGCAATGGGTTGATAATGGTGATGATATATATATATATATATATATATATATATATACTTAAGAGCAAAACTGAAGACTAAGGAAAAAATTTTAGAATTTAAAACGAAGGGTGCAAAATAACCTGAAAATCAAAACGCGCAACGCAGCAGTTTTGAAAATTCAGAATACACATTCTATAAAGAAGATACCTAAGCAAAAAAATACATATATAATTTTGACTCACACCTAATACAACATAGAAAAGGTTATGTATCTACCTGTGTGAGTAAAAGGAGAAAAGATAAAAAAATAAAATAAAACAACTGAATGTAGAAGGTGTCGAGAATACTGAGCCTTGGCTTTATCAAGGACCAGCAAAAACTCTGCATTTTCTCACTTCCACAAAGACCTAGTTGGAAATGGGTTTCTGCAAGGCCATAGATGCAAGTAACATTCCCAGCTAAAATAGTTAAAAAATATATATATATAAGTCATGTCCTCCGCAGAGTAGCATGACCCAGCACTAGTTAACAATTTCGCTTGCATCCATTAACCTTCATGGCCCGACCCATGCTCTTCATCTGTTACTATTAAACAGAGAAGAAGAAGATTAAAGAGAACTCAAGCTGTGAGAGTGACATAATAAATGGAAATGATTTTCAGCTATAACGAAATTCCAAGTTCGTTTGAGAGAGAATTTAAACCTGAAAAACAATGCAAAAGAAATCCAAATTTTACATTGCAATTAAAAAAAAAAAAGGAAATGTTAATTTATAACGAACAGATTTTTGAAAGAAAACTTGAGTCTAAAACCCCTACTCTACAACTTATGACAGCACGAAAACGAGAATAAGTTAAAGATAAATATTAACTAAAGAAAACTTTGTGAAAGTTATATACCTTAAACAGTTAGTTGCAATATGTACAAAGTATTTCAGCAGTGCTTTAAGTGCATAATTAATTAGTTATTAAGAACTTAACTACTTTGAAAAAACAGCGCATAGACAGCGCATAGAAAAGGAACAGGCTTAGCCTTCTTCTGTTCCTAGGTACCCCAAAAGACGCTCAAAGTTACAAAGAAAAGTAAGAGTTAAAACCCGCAAAAATGTTAACAGACAAACCAATGCTTAAAAGCTGAAAAGCTAAAAAACGACAGAGAAAAGGTACATAAAGTACAAACATAGAACTAATAAAACCTAGAACCCAAAAACAAGGAAGAGAGCTTACCTCTTGTGTGACAAAACTTTTCTCCACACAAGAGGAGAACATGGCTGACCCCTTCCGCCACTCCCTAGACGCTGGGGGGCAGTGAGGGTGGGGCTGATGGCCTCCTCATACAGCAAGAAACCAACGCGCGGAGATTTTAACCATAGAAAAAAATATATAAACTTAAGACTGTGGATCTGTATGATCAGAATGAGCAGAATTAACTCTCCAGAATACATGAGAAATATTATAAAATACACGAGCAGTTTATTTAATAATCTTTGCATGTATTAAATCACCTTAGTGAGCTTCTATAGATTAATCAGAATCTTATTAATTTTAATGTTGGTTTTACTATTTTTAGTATAGCTATCCTAGTGATGAATAACTAGTTTTCTTTTTTATTTGTTTTTATTTTCTTTTTTATAAACAGATTTTTAAGCTTTTTTTGTGATTTTGTTTATATTATTTAATTTTTTGTTTTAATAGGACCGTCATATCCATAGCACTAAGGTTCCTTTAGGTAGTTAATAGGCATCCTCTAGCCAACTTCCTTACGGCTTTGATTGGTCAGAATCATATTATTAACTGTGTAGAAAATTAAAGCAGATCTGCCAACCTTACTCCATTATTCAGAATAATTTTTCTTAAAGTTCTTTTGATGAAAGAAGAAGGAATTTCGTTCTCTAGAAAACTTTCTAATAGTATATTAATGTGGTAATTGAAATCCAAATTGTTGCTGCAAATTCTTGAAATTCTTAGGACCTGAGAAATTAGTACATTCTCAATTACTTTGGTTGAAATGTTATTATTCCAGTGTAGATATTTAATTACTTTGAAAGGAAAATTAACTCTTTTATCAAAGAGGCTAATAGATGGGTTACCTCTGTTGAGCTTAATGCTTAAGTCTAGGAACTCAAGTTCCTGATTACTGTGGTTGGTTTTACATAAGTTAAGAGAGCTAGGATAGATATTATCAAAATCACTCTCTATAACTTCTGAATTATTGATACACAGCAGATCATCAATATATCTAAAAGTGTGAAGGTAGTTATCTGAGCAGGTGGGGTGATTTTTAATGAATTTATATTCCTTAAAGAACAGGAATAGATTAGCGATATTTGTGGACATTGATGTTCCCATTGGAATACCGTTCACTTGCTTATAGAGAGTATTATTAAATAAGATATGGTTATTTTTTATGCAGCAATTGAGATAAGAGTTCCAAGTTCCTACATCAATAAATTGGTTAAGTTTAAAATTCTGCATACAGCTCCTTAAATGTAGTGATTATATCTGATAGAGGCAGATTAGTATATAGGTTTTCAAAATCATAACTATTAATATCTAGGGGACAAACTTTGAGTATAGTAGAAATTACTTCTGCATTATTATTAATTATCCAAAAATCTCTGTACATCAAGTTAGAACAGTTTCTAATGTGTTTCAAAACCTTCTTTAAGACATCTTCAAAAGCAAGATCTATTTTCTTTTTATGACTCCTTACTCCACTAGCTATGAACCTGAACTTCACAGGATCCTTATGAAACTTAACCGTTGCAAAAAGAAATGGAAATTCAGGCCCATATCTTCTAGTTTGTGGAATTTTAAGTTTCTTGAAGAATGCCTTAAACCGATTTTCTAACTGCTTGGTAGAATAACTTACGGGCTCGTATGTTACTCTATTATTGAGTTCCATAGTTAACAATTCAAAATAGAACTTCTTACAGATAATTGCAAAATTATTGCTAGCTTTATCTGTAGTGGTAAAAATATATTGGTCTTGTAGTTTGGAGAGTGACCTTTTAGCTTCTCCAGAGAAAAGAGATTTCTGTCGAAACAAAAGTCCAGACCTGCCAACTCACCGGTGAAGCTATTGATTATATTATATTTCCATTCTGCGAAGGCCTCAATAGGCTGATTGTACGTCAAACTGGTTTTTACGATGTACTTATTTACATCTTGAGTGAAGCTCTCAAGAATCCTTTCTTTGGAAATTGTGAAGGAAGGTCTGAATTTAGAGCCATACTCTAAAAAATTCCTAAGCTTTTCATTTTCAACATAACTCAAGTTTCCGGTGATAATATGGTTGTAATTCTTATCATAGTGAACTGTTTCTTTATGTTCATCACAAGAACAAGAAGTAATTACAGGAATGTAGCTCGAAGAGTTAAGTTTGTAGTTTTTAACTATTGACCCTAAGGTCTTAACATATTTGAAACTTACAATAGACTGGTGCCTGTGGATGGGAAAAAAAATTGCATTATTGTAGAACAGCTTCCTTACATTGAGATTATCGTAGGCTTTATTTAGGAACCTGATGGTAACAAAATTACTGGAAAATTCTTTAAGAGAAATTTTATCTTTAAGAATATGTTTAAGAATGTCCAGAACCAAAGCAAAAACATGCTTATCAACATGGTTAGCAGTTTCATTCCAGAATTTGAAAAAACATTTAAGGACAGAGTGCTTGAAGGACTTGAGAATTTTGTAAGTATTTTTAACAAAATTAGTGCCAGTTTTAAAGCTTTCCAGAGTTTTTAGCAAGTTAGCAAAATCAACTTTGCTTGATGTGCGAAATAACCTATAGGGATGTAAGGTCAGGTGATGCGTAACATCACAGCCTCTCCTTGACAAATGTCAACCCCGCCTTCTCGTGGTGCATCCTGTTCCCACTAAAGGGGCTCTGACGACCGCCAATAGCGGTATAACTATACCATCGGGATCAGAGGAAATGCTATCCCACACTCACCAACCCGCTTGGCCAGCGTGGTGAGTTATGGCCAAACACCTCCAAAATGACTCTACAACTTAAATCTTGGCCCTCAGTCTCCGGCAGCTGGAATGTACCTGGCCAAGGCAGCGGCCAGTGCGACATGAAGGCAGAGGGTGCTAAGAATCCCCGGAGGACCGGACTAGGCTGCCATTTGATGCTGACCTTGGCTACCTATAACGGACGCTCCCTATCTTCTGATTCAAGGCTTCTTGAATTGGAAGAGGAACTACAAAGGATCAAGTGGGACATCGTCGGGCTAAGTGAGGTAAGGAGAAAAGGAGAAGATCTCATTGAACTGAAAAGTGGACATCTCTTCTATTATCGTGGGACAGATACTGGCAGAACTAGTGGTGTTGGATTTATAATAAACAAGAAACTGAAGGATAAAGTGGTAGAAGTTGAAAGTTCCTCTGACAGAGCTGCACGACTTGTTATCCAACTCTCGAGAAGATACCAAGCTCAGATTATTCAAACTTATGCACCCACCACAAGTCATCCTGAAGAAGAAATTGAAGAATTTTATGAGGAAATTCGTCATCTAAATAATAAAGGTAAGAAGCACTTGAAGATAATTATGGGAGATTTCAATGCAAAAATAGGGCAACGGCAACAGAATGAAACTTCAGTAGGTAAATTCGGTCACGGCAACAGAAACCAGCGTGGAAATACTCTCGTTGAGTTTGCAGAGGCAGAAGGATTTTTCATCTTGAACTCCTTTTTCAAGAAAAAAGCCACACAGGAAATGGACATGGAGACATCCAATTGGGACGACAAGTGAAATTGATATTATTATGTGTAACAAAAAATTCGTCATCGAAGACTGCAGTGTGCTGAACAAGTTCAACACAGGTAGTGACCATAGATTGGTGAGATGTAAGATGCACCTCAACACTAAACTGGAACGTGGCAAGCTCATAAGACAAACAAAATGTATTGACATAACCAACCTTAAAAAACACCATAATACTTTCAAGTTGGAACTGAAGAACAGATTCTCTGCTTTAGAAGGCCTAACATCGGAAGAAGTGGATATTTCGGAAGTTAACAGAAAAGTAACCAAAGCTCTAATGGAAACAGCAACAAAATTAGCTGGGTCTAAGAACAAGTTGCATGTGAACAAATTATCAGGAAAAACCAAAATGTTGATGCAAAAAGAAGAGAGATGAGGACAACTAAAGAAGATGTGACTTCCAAAGTGGAATATATAGAGCTATGCAAGATAACACGAAAAAGTATCACTGAAGACGTAAGGAAATTCAACTGTGAGCTAGTGAGGATAGCAATTGAAAACAACCAAAGCCTTAAGATAGCAAAGGGACATCTCAGTAAGGGAAGAAAACAGATTATGGCTCTGAGAAAAGAAGATGGTTCTATAACAAGAAATAGAGGCGAAATTTTGACAAGAGTGAAAGATTTCTACTCCAAATTATATGAAAGGGATGATACATGTACTCCAGACATCATGAAAGGTACCAGAGTTCTTCCAGTCCTCCCAGCAGAAGTTGCTCATGCAATCAAGAACATGAAGCGGGGGAAAGCCCCAGGAGAAGATGGAATTACTATAGACATCATACAAGAAGCAAGTGGAGAAATTGAAACAGTACTCGCCCAAATTTTCACTCGATGCCTTAATGAAGGGAAGATTCCTGAGGATTGGAACAATGCTACAATGATCCTGCTACATAAAAAAGGTGACATTGAGGATCTCAGGAACTACAGACCTATCAGCCTCCTATCAGTGGTTTATAAAATCTTCACTAAAGTTCTTTCACACCGCTTGAAGGTAACACTGGACATGGCTCAACCGAGAGAACAAGCTGGATTCAGGAGTGGCTACAGCACAATAGATCATATCCACGTACTGAGAGAACTAATTGAAAGAGCGAGGGAATATGAACTTCCATTGTGCATGGCTTTTATCGATTATGAAAAAGCCTTTGATTCAGTAAAACCATCAGCAGTTACCACGGCTCTGAAATCCTGCGGTATTGAAGATGCATACATTAATATTATTAATAACATCTATGAAAATGCAAGTGCAAAGATTCGGCTGTTTGAAAATACAACACACATAAAAATTGGAAAGGGAGTGAGACAAGGTGACACCATATCTCCGAAGCTCTTTAATGCGACATTGGAAAATGTCTTTCAATCACTGAACTGGGAAAACAAAGGGATAAAGATTAATGGAGATTATCTAACCCACCTTCGTTTTGCTGATGACGTAGTCATTTTTGCAACTACCCCACCAGAGCTGCAGAGTATGATCCAGGAACTTGCTGACAAGAGTAAAGAAGTGGGATTAAAAATGAACTTTCAGAAGACAAAAGTGATGTTCAATGCTTTTACAAGAAATGAAGATTTATCGATTGATGGAGAAAAACTGGAGATAACAGATACGTATGTTTATCTTGGACAGCAGATATCAAGTGAGGGTCACATTGATGAAGAAATTAATCGGCGTACAAAACTTGCCTGGAGAGCTTTTGGAAGAAACAGCATAATTTTCAAGAGCAATATGCCATTATGTCTTAAAAGAAAAGTGTTTGATCAATGCATCCTTCCAGTGCTTACGTATGGTGCAGAGACGTGGACCTTAACTAAAAGAGACATACAAAGGCTGCAGACAACTCAAAGAAGCATGGAGAGGTGCATGCTTGGTATAACCAGGAGAGATAAGAAGAGGAACTCGTGGATCCGAAAAATGACGAGAGTGGAAGACATCATGATCAGAGTTAAATCCCTGAAATGGCAATGGGCTGGACATACTGCCAGAAGGACAGACCATAGATGGACAGCCGAAATTTTAGATTGGATTCCAAGGGACAGGAAAAGACCCAGAAAAAGACCACATGGGAGATGGGTGGATGAAATTCGTAAATATGCGGGAGTGACATGGAGGAGACTGGCACAAGACAGACAGTTGTGGAGGAAACTTATGGAGACCTTCGTCCAGCAGTGGATTGATAATGGTTGACAATGATGATGATGATGATATATATCTTCCAATATATATATATATATATATATATATCATCACCATTATCAACCCATTGCTGGATGAAGGTTCCCCAGAGTTTATTCCACAACTGTCTGCCTTGAGCCTATCTTCTCCATGTTACTCTGGCATGCTTTTTGAATTTCATCCATCCATTCCTGTGTGGTCTTCTGGATCCTTTTCTGTCCCTTGGAAACCAGTCTAAAATTTCAGTTGTCCATCGGTAGTCTGTTTTTCTTGCAGCATGTCCAGCCCATTGCCATTTCACGGATTCTACCCTGATCACAATGTCTTCCACTCTTGTATATATATATATATATATATATATATATTAATGAGTTCAGTCCAACCACAGATAAATTACAATCCTAATACAGAACCCAATAACAACATCCCTAAACTCCTAACAAGAGGGAATATCCTTCAAAAATCAAATAACCCCCTCCCCCCACCCCACCTTCATCACCACAAAAAAACATTTTTTAATAATAATATATAACTGTACCCCAGAACACCAGATCACTCATCAGGGAAAGACATTTGGTACCCTGGGGTAGAGGTTCAGGTTTCATGAGAGTGCTAAATTTTGAAGTCAATAGTTAGATATCTTAATTAATTTCTTAAAAATATCTCTTTCATGCACTCTGTCTTCCCTACCTTATGCACTCTGTCTTCACTACAGTTATATATTATTATTAAAAAATGTTTGGTTTCTTTTGGTGGTGAAGAAGGGGGAGGAGAAGGGGGTTATTTGATTTTTGAACGATATTCCCTCTTGTTAGGAGTTTAGGGATGTTGCTATTGGATTCTGTATTACGATTGTAATTTATCTATGGTTGAACTCATTAATATGCTGATTATGTTTGAAACCTGCAGCATGGTGTGGTTTTGCAGTAGCAACTGATTTGGAGAAATCAAAAGAACAGATCTAACAACCAACTGGGAGAAAAGAAAGAGGAATGTAGAACTATGGCAAGATGCTATCTATGGTTTCATCAAGAGCTAGGCACAGATAACACCTCATACCTCTGTAAAGACCAACAAGTGTGGATTTTGCATCATCCAGTCTGCTACAAAAACAGCAAATGATAAACAGAAAATGCAAATAAAAAATTAAAATAAAATTAACCTACTCCAAAACAACTAAAAAAACCTCACAGATAACCTTCCCCACCCCCCAAAAAAAATTTAGGAGAAAATATAAAGCACCCAAAAAACGAAAACTATGTCTATGTGTGTATATATATGTTTCCCAACTGTTAAGGAAGTTTTTTCAAATTTCTGCTTTTTTTTTTTTTTTTTTGGTTTCAATAAATATAGAAGACTTGGGTGTCATGCATCCAAATTTTTATAGTTCTGGTTGAAAAATTGTAGAAATGCAAATACCATGTTGCGCTAGCACTCATTTGCATTTCCTCAACAATAACAGCTACCTTCCTTGATATATCTGCCACTGGTTGATGGACTGTAGCCACAGTTGTTTCTCACCAAAAATATTTTTTTCCCAACATGCTTGATTCCATTAATGCCATAATCAATGAAAAATAGCTTGAAAAGTGGAAGTTGGTGAAATCAACATGGCACTGTAAAAAACATTTCTGCAGCAGATAAGATTTTTCAAGTGTTTTATTCATTTAAAAAACTGAAATGGCATCTTGAATACTTCATAATTGTTCACAGAAAGTAAAAAGATTGACTTCAGTTTGGCCGCCCCGGTGGCGCAGTGGTCTAAGCGATGGCCTCTGATCATTCGTCCGAACGGGGTCCGGGTTCGAATCCCGGTGAGGCATGGATGTTGTGTTTGTCTTACGGCACTGGCTCTCTCCCTTCCCTGGAACCAGTGACCCTAAATTAGGGACGGGCGACTGCTTATAGCCCATTGAGTTGCTCACGGTGGTCGTTAAACCTCCAATCCAAAAAAAGAATCCAAAAGTGATTAAGTACAAAAAGCATTCATGCTATGGTACAATATTAAGAAGTTTTGTGTTTGGAATTATTATGCAGATTTGGTGTTAAAATGAGTTTTTGAAATATAATGACCATCTTAGTGGTATACTAGTCTGCTGGATCTGTGTTTTGAGTTCTGAATGAGGCATGAGTAGTATGTTTGTCTTTCTCTTTCTCCCTTCCATGGAACCAAGTGCCTTAAATTAGGGACATACAACTGCTTATAACCAATGGATATGCTCGTGGTGATTGTCACACAACGCACACACACAACACACACAAAAGGTAAACTTACAAATCTGAGATATTTTTATTTCCACCTAAAAAGCATTTTTTATTTTACAGAGCAGCTTCTTGTACTTGTGATCCATATTGAAAACAATGTTGCCTGATACAAGTGGACTGATCCAGAGTGATGTACATTTTTGGGTTACTTAATAATTACTGTAGAAGACATCACTTTGCTATGATTGGTCAAAAAGAAAAAAATTGGTATAAAAATTACTGTGGCAAAACTTTTTTTTTTTTTTTTTTGAATTTTCTAAAGAAACTGTCAGTATGGAATTCAATGGCTGGGGCCAACAATTCCGTGCTGTAACAAAGAGCAGCACAATAGAAACAACTTCACTGCTGTGATGGTGCAGTGGTCTAAGTGCTGGCTTGTGATCATTCATCGAAGATAGGTTTGGGTTTGAATCCCAGTGAGACATGGATGTTGTGTTCATCTTACAGCACTGGCTTTCTCTCACTCTCTTACCTAAAACCTGTAGCCCTATATTAGGAATAGACAACTACTTATAGCCCATTAAGTTGCTTATGGTTGTCAAAACACCAACAAGTAAAAAAAAATACAGTTTGTGACAAGTAAAAAATATGAGATCAATGAATTTATACCAAATTACTGAAAACATGACTGCCCTTTTGGTGACAGATTAAAAAAATCATAATTAGTATCTAAAGTGTATAATACAGATGATAAAACTATACACACTCTCCACCATTTTCTGAAAAACCATGAAAATGACAGCAAATTAAATGATTCAATTGAACCCATGCAGTAAATATCAAACCTTTCATTCAAAGTAGCAAAAAGGATTTAATCACTACACTGGCATCTATTCAATGCCAGCAAGCATTATCCTCTGAAGGCAAAAGAAATCTTATAAAGAATTATTATCTTCATGTATAAAAATTAAGCAATTGAAATTGTATAATCATATGTATATACTGTATATTTTTTCAGCATGTATATGATCAGCCACAAATGTTATTTGCAAACAAGTTAATATGGCAATAGCATGTAAGCCTAAAATAAATCAACATGTACGTCTTCCTTTTTTTAAGTTGCAAAGTAAAAGGATGCAAATGTAAGCCTGCCGCCCCGGTGGCGCAGTGGTCTAAGGCGCTGGCCTCTGATCATTCGTCCGTAAGGGGTCCGGGTTCGAATCCCGGCAGGCATGGATGGTGTGTTTGTCTTACGGCACTGGCTCTCTCCCTTCCCTGGAACCAGTGACTCTAAATTAGGGACGGGCGACTGCTTATAGCCCATTGAGTTCCTCACGGTGGTCGTTAAACCTCCAATAAAAAAAAATGTAAGCCTGAATTCCAGCAAATGAGACATCAATAACACACCATTGGTTTGTAAAGAAATGTAAGACCACAAAAGGCTCAGAAGAATATTTCTGAACTCATCCGAGTGAACAGGTTTAAAATGGTCATTCAGCACTAATTGAAGGTTTTGTTACAAGGAATCTCTGTGCATATGAAGAAGATGCTGTAACAAGAGACTGTATGAATGAATCTAAACTAGGTATTGATTATCTTGCATATAATTGAGAAACGAACCTCCCTGAAGATAGAATTCTTCACAAATGCATGGAAACCAATACAGGAACCGTGGGTTTGATTCTTGCTCCAGTGCAATGTAATCTTCAAGTTTTCTAAACTACATGGACACGGTGAAATTACGGCACTTTTGTGCCACCAATAATATTAGGTATTGACTTTTCAGAAATCCAATGAGTGCTTGGGCAAAGGGCATCGTGTTTTATTCCTAAATGACAAAACAGGCATATTGTTCAAAGTCACACGTTCTCAGTTCTTCCAAGAAACGTAACTATGTTTAAGGCAAAACGTGCTTCCAACATTCTCGCCGGGAATTGGGAACTGGCGTATTAAAACGGAGGCGGCTTTAACGAAGCTCCCGAAGTGAATGAATCTTAAATACATGCGAAATCAAAACTCCCACCTCACAAACAGGATCAGGATCTATATCATCATCAACCATTATCAATCCACGGCTTGACGAAGGTCTTCGCAAGTTTCTTCCACAACGGTCTGTCTTGTGCCAGTCTCTTCCATGTTACTCCCGCATACTTTCGAATTTCATCCACCCATCTCCCATGAGGTCGGGTCTTTTCCTGTCCCTTGAAATCCAGTCTAAAATTTCGGTTGCCCATCGATGGTCTGTCCTTCTGGCAATATATCCAGCCCATTGTCATTCCAGGGATTTTACTCTGATCATGATGTCTTCCACTCTTGTCATTTTTCTGATCCACAAGTTCCTCTTCTTATCTCTCCTGGTTACAATAAGCATGCACCTCTCCATGCCTCTTTGACTTGTCTGCAGCCTTTGTAGGTCCCTTTTAGTTGAGGTCCACGTCTCTGCACCATACGTTAGCACTGGAAGGATGCATTGATCAAACACTTTTCTTTTAAGACATAATGGCCTATTGCTCCTGAAAATTATACTGTTTCTCCCAAAAGCTCTCCAGGTAAGTTGTACACGCCGATTAATTTCTTCATATATATATATATATATATCATCATCATCATCATTGTCAACCATTATCAATCCACTGCTGGACGAAGGTCTCCCCAAGTTTCCTCCACAACGGTCTGTCTTGTGCCAGTCTCTTCCATGTCACCCCTGCATACTTTCGAATTTCATCCACCCATCTCCCATGCGGTCTTCTTCGGGGTCTTTTCCTGTCCCTTGGAATCCAATCTAAAATTTCGGCTGTCCATCGATGATCTGTCCTTCTGGCAGTATGTCCAGCCCATTGCCATTTCAGGAATTTAACTCTGATCATGATGTCTTCCACTCTTGTCATTTTTCGGATCCACGAGTTCCTCTTCTTATCTCTCCTGGTTACACCAAGTATGCACCTCTCCATGCTACTTTGAGTTGTCTGCAGCCTTTGTATGTCTCTTTTAGTTAAGGTCCACGTCTCTGCACCATACGTAAGCACTGGAAGGATGCATTGATCAAACACTTTTCTTTTATGACATAATGGCATATTGCTCTTGAAAATTATGCTGTTTCTTCCAAAAGCTCTCCAGGCAAGTTTTGTACGCCAATTAATTTCTTCATCAATGTGACCCTCACTTGATATCTGCTGTCCAAGATAAACGTACGTGTCTGTTATCTCCAGCTTTTCTCCATCAATCGATAAATCTTCATTTCTTGTAAAAGCATTGAACATCACTTTTGTCTTCTGAAAGTTCATTTTTAATCCCACTTCTTTACTCTTGTCAGCAAGTTCCTGGATCATACTCTGCAGCTCTGATGGGGTAGTTGCAAAAATGACTACGTCATCAGCAAAACGAAGGTGGGTTAGATAATCTCCATTAATCTTTATCCCCTTGTTTTCCCAGCTCAGTGACTGAAAAACATCCTCCAATGTGGCATTAAAGAGCTTTGGAGATATGGTGTCACCTTGTCTCACTCCCTTTCCAATTTTTACGTGTGTTGTATTTTCAAACAGCCTAATCTTTGCACTTGCATTTTCATAGATGTTATTAATAATATTAATGTATGCATCTTCAATACCGCAGGTTTTCAGAGCCATTGTAACTGCTGATGGTTTCACCGAATCAAAGGCTTTTTCATAATCGATAAAAGCCATGCACAATGGAAGTTCATATTCCCTCGCTCTTTCAATTAGTTCTCTCAGCACGTGGATATGATCTATTGTGCTGTAGCCACTCCTGAATCCAGCTTGTTCTCTCGGTTGAGCCATGTCCAGTGTTACCTTCAAGCGGTGTGAAAGAACTTTAGTGAAGATTTTATAAACTACTGATAGGAGGCTGATAGGTCTGTAGTTTCCGAGATCCTCAATGTCACCTTTCTTATGTAGCAGGATCATTGTAGCGGTGTTCCAATCCTCAGGATTCTTTCCTTCATTAAGGCATCGAGTGAAAATTTGGGCGAGTACTGTTTCGATTTCTCCACTTGCTTCTTGTATGATGTCTACAGTAATTCCATCTTCTCCTGGAGCTTTTCCTCGTTTCATGTTCTTGATTGCATGTGCAACTTCTGCTGGAAGGACTGGACGAACTCTGGTACTGGTATCTTTCATGATGTCTGGAGTGCATGTATCATCCCTTTCAAATAATTTGGAGTAGAAATCTTTTACTCTTGTCAAAATTTCGCCTCTATTTCTTGTTACAGAACCATCTTCTTTTCTCAGTGCCATAATCTGTTTTCTTCCCTTACTGAGATGTTCCTTTGCTATCTTTAGGCTTTGGTTGTTTTCAATTGCTTTCCTCACTAGTTCACAGTTGAATTTTCTTACGTCTTCAGTAATACTTTTTCTTACTGTCTTGCATAGCTCTATATATTCCACTTTGGAAGTCACATCTTCTTTAGTTGTCCTCATCTCTCTTCTTCTTTGCATCAACATTTTCGTTTTTCCTGATAATTTATTTACATGCAACTTGTTCTTAGACCCAGCTAATTTTGTTGCTGTTTCCATAAGAGGTTTGGTTACTTTTCTGTTAACTTCAGAGATGTCCACTTCTTCTGATGTTAAGCCTTCTAAAGCAAAGAACCTGTTCTTCAGTTCCAACTTGAAGGTATTATGGTGTTTTTTAAGGTTGGTTATGTCAATAGATTTTGTTTGTCTTATGAGCTTGCCACGTTCAAGTTTAGTGTTGAGGTGCATCTTACATCTCACCAATCTATGGTCACTACCTGTGTTGAACTTGTTTAGCACACTGCAGTCTTCTATGACGAATTTTTTGTTACACATAATAAAATCAATTTCACTTGTCGTCCCATTTGGATGTCTCCATGTCCATTTCCTGTGTGGCTTTTTCTTGAAGAAGGAGTTCAAGATGAAAAACCCTTCTGCCTCTGCAAACTCAACGAGAGTATTTCCACGCTGGTTTCTGTTGCCGTGACCGAATTTACCTACTGAAGTTTCATTCTGTTGCCGTTGCCCTATTTTTGCATTCAAATCTCCCATAATTATTTTCAAGTGCTGCTTACCTTTATTATTTAGATGACAAATTTCCTCATAAAATTCTTCAATTTCTTCTTCAGGATGACTTGTGGTGGGTGCATAAGATTGAATAATCTGAGCCTGGTATCTTTTCGAGAGTTGGATAACAAGTCGTGCAGCTCTGTCAGAGGAACTTTCAACTTCTACAACTTTATCCTTCAGTTTCTTGTTTATTATAAATCCAACACCACTAGTTCTGCCAGTATCTGTCCCACGATAGTAGAAGAGATGTCCACTTTTCAGTTCGATGAGATCTTCTCCTTTCCTCCTTACCTCACTTAGCCCCACGATGTCCCACTTGATCCTTTGTAGTTCCTCTTCCAATTCAAGAAGCCTTGAATCAGAAGATAGGGAGCGTCCATTGTACGTAGCCAAGGTCAGCATCAGATGGCAGCCTAGTCCGGTCCTCCGGGGATTCTTAGCACCCTCTGCCTTCATGTCGCACTGGCCGCTGCCTTGGCCAGGTACATTCCAGCTGCCGGAGACTGAGGGCCAAGATTTAAGTATATATATACTTAAATCTTGGCCCTCAGTCATATCATCATCATCATCATTGTCAACCATTATCAATCCACTGCTGGACGAAGGTCTCCCCAAGTTTCCTCCACAACGGTCTGTCTTGTGCCAGTCTCCTCCATGTCACCCCTGCATACTTTCGAATTTCATCCACCCACCTCCCATGTGGTCTTCTTCTGGGAATTTTCCTGTCCCTTGGAATCCAATCTAAAATTTCGCCTGTCCATCGATGATCTGTCCTTCTGGCATTATGTCCAGCCCATTGCCATTTCAGGGATTTAACTCTGATCATGATGTCTTCCACTCTTGTCATTTTTCGGATCCACGAGTTCCTCTTCTTATCTCTCCTGGTTACACCAAGCATGCACCTCTCCATGCTTATTTGAGTTGTCTGCAGCCTTTGTATGTCTCTTTTAGTTAAGGTCCACGTCTCTGCACCATACGTAAGCACTGGAAGGATGCATTGATCAAACACTTTTCTTTTAAGACATAATGGCATATTGCTCTTGAAAATTATGCTGTTTCTTCCAAAAGCTCTCCAGGCAAGTTTTGTACGCCGATTAATTTCTTCATCAATGTGACCCTCACTTGATATCTGCTGTCCAAGATAAACGTACGTGTCTGTTATCTCCAGCTTTTCTCCATCAATCGATAAATCTTCATTTCTTGTAAAAGCATTGAACATCACTTTTGTCTTCTGAAAGTTCATTTTTAATCCCACTTCTTTACTCTTGTCAGCAAGTTCCTGGATCATACTCTGCAGCTCTGATGGGGTAGTTGCAAAAATGACTACGTCATCAGCAAAACGAAGGTGGGTTAGATAATCTCCATTAATCTTTATCCCCTTGTTTTCCCAGCTCAGCGACTGAAAAACACCCTCCAATGTGGCATTAAAGAGCTTCGGAGATATGGTGTCACCTTGTCTCACTCCCTTTCCAATTTTTACGTGTGTTGTATTTTCAAACAGCCTAATCTTTGCACTTGCATTTTCATAGATGTTATTAATAATATTAATGTATGCATCTTCAATACCGCAGGTTTTCAGAGCCATTGTAACTGCTGATGGTTTCACCGAATCAAAGGCTTTTTCATAATCGATAAAAGCCATGCACAATGGAAGTTCATATTCCCTCGCTCTTTCAATTAGTTCTCTCAGCACGTGGATATGATCTATTATGCTGTAGCCACTCCTGAATCCAGCTTGTTCTCTCGGTTGAGCCATGTCTAGTGCTACCTTCAAGCGGTGTGAAAGAACTTTAGTGAAGATTTTATAAACTACTGATAGGAGGCTGATAGGTCTGTAGTTTCCGAGATCCTCAATGTCACCTTTCTTATGTAGCAGGATCATTGTAGCGGTGTTCCAATCCTCAGGAATCTTTCCTTCATTAAGGCATCGAGTGAAAATTTGGGCGAGTACTGTTTCGATTTCTCCACTTGCTTCTTGTATGATGTCTACAGTAATTCCATCTTCTCCTGGAGCTTTTCCTCACTTCATGTTCTTGATTGCATGTGCAACTTCTGCTGGAAGGACTGGAGGAACTCTGGTACTGGTATCTTTCATGATGTCTGGAGTGCATATATCATCCCTTTCATATAATTTGGAGTAGAAATCTTTCACTCTTGTCAAAATTTCGCCTCTATTTCTTGTTAAAGAACCATCTTCTTTTCTCAGTGCCATAATCTGTTTTCTTCCCTTACTGAGATGTCCCTTTGCTATCTTTAGGCTTTGGTTGTTTTCAATTGCTTTCCTCACTAGTTCACAGTTGAATTTCCTTACGTCTTCAGTGATACTTTTTCTTACTGTCTTGCATAGCTCTATATATTCCACTTTGGAAGTCACATCTTCTTTAGTTGTCCTCATCAACATTTTGGTTTTTCCTGATAATTTGTTCACATGCAACTTGTTCTTAGACCCAGCTAATTTTGTTGCTGTTTCCATAAGAGCTTTGGTTACTTTTCTGTTAACTTCAGAGATGTCCACTTCTTCCGATGTTAGGCCTTCTAAAGCAGAGAACCTGTTCTTCAGTTCTAACTTGAAGGTATTATGGTGTTTTTTAAGGTTGGTTATGTCAATAGATTTTGTTTGTCTTATGAGCTTGCCACGTTCAAGTTTAGTGTTGAGGTGCATCTTACATCTCACTAATCTATGGTCACTACCTGTGTTGAACTTGTTTAGCACACTGCAGTCTTCTATGACGAATTTTTTGTTACACATAATAAAATCAATTTCACTTGTCGTCCCATTTGGATGTCTCCATGTCCATTTCCTGTGTGGCTTTTTCTTGAAGAAGGAGTTCAAGATGAAAAACCCTTCTGCCTCTGCAAACTCAACGAGAGTATTTCCACGCTGGTTTCTGTTGCCGTGACCGAATTTACCTACTGAAGTTTCATTCTGTTGCCGTTGCCCTATTTTTGCATTCAAATCTCCCATAATTATTTTCAAGTGCTGCTTACCTTTATTATTTAGATGACAAATTTCCTCATCAAATTCTTCAATTTCTTCTTCAGGATGACTTGTGGTGGGTGCATAAGTTTGAATAATCTGAGCCTGGTATCTTTTCGAGAGTTGGATAACAAGTCGTGCAGCTCTGTCAGAGGAACTTTCAACTTCTACAACTTTATCCTTCAGTTTCTTGTTTATTATAAATCCAACACCACTAGTTCTGCCAGTATCTGTCCCACGATAGTAGAAGAGATGTCCACTTTTCAGTTCAATGAGATCTTCTCCTTTTCTTCTTACCTCACTTAGCCCCACGATGTCTCACTTGATCCTTTGTAGTTCCTCTTCCAATTCAAGAAGCCTTGAATCAGAAGATAGGGAGCGTCCATTGTAAGTAGCCAAGGTCAGCATCAGATGGCAGCCTAGTCCGGTCCTCCGGGGATTCTTAGCACCCTCTGCCTTCATGTCGCACTGGCCGCTGCCTTGGCCAGGTACATTCCAGCTGCCGGAGACTGAGGGGCAAGATTTAAGTTGTGGAATCATTTTGGAGGGGTTTGGCCATAACTCACCACGCTGGCCAAGCGGTTTGGTGAGTGTGGGGTAGAATTTCCTCTGATCCCGATGGTATATATATATATATATGGCCAAACCCCTCCAAAATGATTCCACAACTTAAATTCTTCTAGTCACTGTATCGATAGTTTCCAAAACCTATCGCGCAGCGTTTTAGGCAACGGTTTTGTAACGAATAACCAAGCGAATAACATGAACAGTCGATAGTTTGCAAAAACTATCGCGATACTATCAGAAGACTAAACTATTCGAAACTGGGCTGTCGATAGTGCTGCAACTATCGATAGTATCGATAGTGCGAATACTATCGCCTATCCCTATCTCAAACGTCTCGCCAACATGGCGGCAGAGGCTGTGATTGGCTGTGACGTCATGATCGTGACGCTTCGGTTGCTTAACTTTGATTACAGGAGGGGAATAGGGATGTGCGATAGACCAAATAAAACTATCGATAAACTATCGACTGGTTTGTAAAAACTCTCGACAAACAATCGACAGTTTTTGTAACATTATCGAAACTATCGATAGTTTTCACGAATAGTTTTCACGAATAATTTTCTCCTTCAGTTTTTCAAAGCGCTAGTTCAAATTTACCGTTTTTGTGTCACAGTTCTTCACGTTTACTTTACTTTTTCTGCTTTTTTCCTGTTCGATTTTTTAAATTGTCGATTAACGGAGATGGCGACGTTTTCTAAAAGAAGAAAAAGTAATGTGTGGGAATTTTTCGAGCAGGTTAGTTTAACACAGGTAAAATGTAAGCTTTGCGAAAAGCAAATTTCATATTCGCGAAATACCTCAAACTTGTGGGACCACATTAAACGTAAGCACAGAAGCATGTACACCAGTAGTATTGCACCCGATGTTCAGGTACTGAATGATCTTCAATTAAAAAGTGAAGTGCCATCAGTTTCTGGGCAATTTAACGAAACTCATTCCACAGCAAGGCAACCCACAATCTTTGAAACTTTGACCCAGCAGCAAGCAATGACACCTACTGGAGCAGGGTCTCAAGGAATAACTGATACTTTGCTGTTTTTTATAGCAAAAGATGCCTTACCCCTGGATGTAGTATCTGGGGAAGGTTTTAAAACATTTGTTAAGGAACTGAATCCCAGGTACAAGGTGCTCTCTCGCAAAACCATCACAACATTATTGGATAAGAAATATGAGCTGATAAAAATTGGTTTATCTAAGAGACTGGAGGAATCCAAGTGGTTGTGTCTCACAACAGACATATGGACTGATATAAATAGCAAGAGTTATATTGGTGTTACTGCACATTTCATTACCAAATGTAATGCTCAAAGTATGGATTTGGCTGTAAAGCCTCTTAAAGCACCACATACCTCAGAGAACATTGAAAGTGCTCTTCGGGAGGTTATGAATGAATGGCACATCACTAATGAGAAAGTTGTTTGCTGTGTCACTGATGGTGGTGCAAACATTGTGAAAGCAGCTCAGCAGATGTTTTCACAACACAGGCATTTACACTGTGTGGCACATTTGCTAAATCTAGTTGCAGTAGACTCTCTGAATGCTATAGAAATTATAAAAAAACTTATTAGGAGAAGTAAAAAGGACAGTTACTTTTTTCAAGCATAGTGCAAGTGCAACAGAAAAGCTCCATGCTGAGCAAATGAAGGATGGTGTCGCTGAAGGGCAAACACTAAAACTTACTCAAGAAGTAGGCACCCGTTGGAATAGTACTTTCTATATGTTAGAGAGATTTATACAATTATATGGCTACATAGCAACTGTTTTAACTGTTGTGGATGGACCACCGATCTTGCACAAGAGCCAGATTGATGAATTAAAGAGCATCATGTTAGTTTTAAAGCCTGTGGAAGAAGTGACAAGGGAAATATCTTCACAAAATCATGTAATTGTGAGTGCTTTAATTCCCTTGTTGCTCTGTTGCAAAAGGCAATTCAAAATGTACCAGTTGCACATGGTGCAGAATTGTAAAGAAAACATTGCTCGAAAATTTCACTAGACATTTTGGGGCAGTTGAAAATGTAAAATGCATTGCCATAGCAACAATCTTGGATCCAAGATTTAAGCGATTGCATTTTGAGAATGTTTTGTTCTGCTCACGTGCAATTACTGGCCTTAATTCTTTGTTGCATGAACATGAGAAGGCTACTGAAACACCTGTGTCACCTGTACAAAGCACAGACAGCATATGGGCTTTTCATGACAATCTGGTCAGCACAAATTGTTCAAGCAGTGACACTATGGGTGGCATAAGTGTTTCCTTGAGGCAATATCTGCAACTTCCAGTTATAGATTGCAATGAAAACCCATTGTTGTTCTGGGAAAGGAATAAATATGTATATCCTGGGCTCTATGATCTTGCACAAAAATATTTGTGCATTGTTGGAACTTCAGTTCCATCTGAAAGGCTCTTCTCAAAGTCTGGTAATGTGATGACAGCAAAACGTAACAGACTTCATCCCAAACGGCTAGAGAAGCTGGTTATCATGGCAAATTGTAGTCATCAGGAATGGCAAGAAAAGTAAACATAACAGATATTACGTATAAATTTGGGAAATAGTACATATGCAAAATACCTAAAATTTCAAAGTTGTTTTAAAAAAGATACAAACATGCCAAACCTCTTATGATATCAAATAAGCAGAATAGTTTGAAACAACAGGCATCATGCAACATTAACTATGTGAAAAGTAAGTAAAAATACACAAAGTTTTGTATAGTAATTAAATTCATATAAGCAGAAGCTCTTGACTGAGCTATAGTTTTGATCACCTGCGATCAACTGAATCAAAGCACTGGTTGCCAGAAGTACTACTTGAATTGGTGATGCAGAAACAATTATCAGATTTTAGTAGATAGATCTACATAAATGGAATTTGGTGAGCGATACATGAATTGCAGTTCGTAGTCACCAATATTTCAATACTTTCTTGAAAACATAGAGTTGCTTTCTTTATAAAGGTGTCGAGTTTTTTTTATTTTATTTTTTCTTTCCAAAGGGGGAGGGGGACTGCAGAAATGCCTTCAAGGTTTGGTGCTGATAACCCTATTTTTGAAAGACCATTTAACACATCCTGTTTGTTCTCACACAGGCTTGTGTTGATGTTTTGGTATATTCCCAGTGCATCCCATTCCACCACTACTCACAAATTTATTGTTTTAAAATACTAATTGTGCCAGGATTGTCTGCAACAGTGAATCATCCTTCAAACAAGAAGTTGCTACAATTAAGAAAATTTCTGAAGCCCATCAATACCCACCATCTATAATAAACAAAATTCTCTATGATTTCCACATGAAAAACTTCCAACTCTTACACTAACACTAAAATAGAACCCTATTTATTGGTTCAGTCCCTTAGCATTGTTCATTTTCTTATAAGATCTGTAAACTCTCCAGGGCCCATCTTCTTAACCTGTTATTATAAAGTGTCTGCTAAAAAAACAGAGATCCTGTTCTATCCCTAGACACCCCTAAAGTTTATGCCATACCTATTTCATCCCCCTCAGGACTCAGTATACCTTGGTGACTCGTACTGAAGCATCAACACAAGACTGTGTGAACATAAACAGTATGTGCCCAGATGATCTTCCAAAAACAGCATTATCATTACTAACTGAAGACATTTCTGCAGTCCCCTTGGGGAAAAAAATTACCTCCTTTATGAACAAAGTATTTCCACATTTTCAAGAAAGTATTGAATTGAAATATTGCTAACCAAAAACTGCAATTCAGATATCCCTCACCAAATCCCACTTATTTGGATGTCTCCTAAAATCTAGCTACCAGTCCTCTGATTCTGTTGAGGGTGATCAAGACCATACATAGCATGGTCAAAAACTGCTGTTTATATGAATTACTAGACATAAACTCAGTGTATTTTCTTAATTCTCAGGAAATATGCAAAATTTAATCATAGTTTAAACCACTGCAGTAAATAGAGTAATTGTTAAAAGGATTACATAAAAATTGAAAACTCATTGTTAATACAATCCCTGGAAATGTATGTAGTGAGAATAATTATTTTGATGAGATCATATCTTAATCACATGAAACGATAACTTTATGGAATTGGTTGTTCTAAATCAGAGTTATAAATTCAGAATTTTTGTCTGTCAGTACGAATCCTGGCACACACTTTCCACAGCTCCATTTTCATTAAATCCCTGACCAAGTCCTGGCTCCATGATGTTTTCTTGGGAAAGGGAAGCAAAATGTTTTCATTATATATGGCTAACTGATATTATTTCTATTTTGCCAGCTTTCTCCAAAGTTTGAATTCAAAAGGTTACCTGCTGGCAGTGTGCCTAAAAGAAAGCCTTTTTGAGTAAATTTCTATAATTTCACTCCCAGATGTACTATCTACTGTGGATTTCTTTACTTATGTGGGCAGTGTAAGTTTCTTAGACTGAATTTGCAAAATTCTTGATTATGCATTTTTAAGTTTTCTTAACTTGCTACCTACCATAGGGTTAATATTTGATAAAAGAAAAAAAGTGTTATAAAACCCAAAAATATTTCTCAGATAAATTGTTCACATCATAACCTTTTTTTATAATAATGGTCAATGTTTTCATTTCAGAGCACTCTCAAAATTCGCTTTATTCGTTATAAAAATACATGAAACACAGTCACGCCAGCAACACAGGCAGTGTGATGGAAGGCAGAAAATAAAACATGAAATGGTAAATACAATGAAGTGTATGTACAAAGGTTGATGATAATAATTACAGTGAATGCTGTAGAACCAGCAGTAGCTTAAGGGAGTAGACCAGTGAAACACGACACTGCAGGAACAGTTCAAAACATGTAGGAAGAAGATGCGGTGAAAGTCTCTGAAACACAATGCGTATGAAAGTCCATGCTGGTACATAGAGAATACAAACTCAGGAAATATGTAACTTCGTTTTCTGTTCATGTGAACTCATTATAGGTAAAAGAAACTTATACAGTTTCATTTCTTATGTATTAAAATGAACAAAGCATTTGATTTCTCCCACATTTTGCATTTTTATATTGCTACATTTTCTGCTGAGAATAAGTAATTAGTTGTTTATTTAAAGATATATTTTGTTTGGTACAATCATCCAAACCGTAAATAAATTGTTTGTAATTGAATATGATTTTCTTACTTTTCATGTAATTTACACTGTATGCCTTTAGTGTTGTAATTGAAAAAATCTTATAAATTGTCACAGTGTTGTGATGAACCACCAGCATAGTGCAGTTGCTTAAGTCACTATGCACTGCCTGGGAGGCACTTTCTGACGGGTGTTCAAATCCCGGTCCTGCCGGCTTTCTGGTCTTTGTTTTCCACAGACTCCCTGTGTTTGGGGACCTGAATGTGTGGATGGTTCCCTGTGAAGTTGTCCCTTGGTCCTCCAGGTGTGTGTGAGGGGGGGGATGTTGGACGTGGGGTTAATGTTACGAAATCTCACAAAAATGCTCATTGAAAAAGCCAGGGCCCACACAAGGCTGTCAATTCATTGAAGAAGTGTGTTGAAATCTGCAGTATTTAATCTCACTATTGAATTCTAAAATTTGATTTCCTGATATCAAAGTTTTAAACTTTTTAAATATAATGTCCTTATTTTTCATATCATTTGCAATGTATGCCTTTTGTACAGTAACTAAAATATAAAAAAAAAAGTCAATGTTGTGATGAAATGTGTGCTTTGAATCTCTTGTTATCATGTTCTAAAGTTTGATCCTTCATTCCTTATATATTATATCAAAATTTGTAACTACAGTTACAAATTGTATATGTTTTTAGTGCAATGTTATGATTTATGGGAGTGAAAAAAACATTTTATTACTGTTGCATCTGTTACTCACATTTAAAATAGTATTGCTCATAGTTTTAGAAGACATGATATTTGGTCACAGAATGTAATGTACAGTGACAACTAGAATTCATTCCTTTTTATTAAAGCAAACAGTATTTGAATTTCTCCAAAATGTGTATTCATATTGCTACCTTTCTGCTGAGGAGAACATTTAGATGTGGTCTTCTGTCTTTTGGTATTCAGTCTGATGTTTCAGTTATCTATTGGTGGTCACTTTCTGCTGAGGAGAACATTTAAAGTTTATTTTAAGTGTTAGTGTTGTTTGGTACAGATTGTAAACAAAATTTTAATATTTTTCAATTTACTTCCGATATTGGAGGTTATATTATTTAACGTGCATTAATGCATTTGAATTTTTGAACTTCACTTTTAGTTGGTAAAGTTCGATGAACACTTACCGCACGTGGGGCTTGGCTTTCAATTCATATTTCCGTTATGTGGATGCGGCACGGGGGTTTTTCATTTGGCCACGGGTCCGCTTTTTTTCCGTTGGAATTTATTTTGCCTCATCACCAAATGAGTTTTTTTCCTTTGCTGCATCCTCATTTACTTCAATATTTATTCATACCCGAGTACTTTCGGTAATACTCCTTTACCGTCTTCGAGGGGACGTTTTGCTCCGACTAGCACGGACCGTGTCAGCTGGGCATTTCGGTGGTTCTCGCGGGCTGCATTTTGTGTTGTAATGGAAAAGAAAGCAAAAATTTATACTTCACAGTATAGGTAAAATTTGTAAATTCGGTATGTTATCCATTTTGATTATACTGCTCATCTGTTAAATAAAAATATGAACTGTCACATTTTAGCTTTTAATTATAAGTAAGGGTAGTAAACATGAAAACTTCCTAGTATTGACATTTTACTTGATTATAATGATGAGTACAGTTGCTGCAGGTGCGCATTGGCTTTGCTTTGTAATAAAATCATGTAAACAATGAGAAAATTTTCTTTGCACAAGTGTACTCACTATTTGACCTTGATCAGTAGTTGAACGTCACAGAAAGAGGGAAAGCAGGTTCTCAAAGAATGGTCGTATTAATATAAAGTAAGCTGATGACAAAAAAGCAAATAACTATATACAGAATATATATATAAGCATAATAAAGGTTACATGTAAATTTTCAAAACAGCTTTTGAAATTCCAAAGCACCTGAGGCTACATAAAAGAAAAATCAAAAACATACAAAATTGAAAGCAGTAGTAACTGATTTGGAGAAATCAAAAGAACAGATCTAACAACCAACTGGGAGAAAAGAAAGAGGAATGTAGAACTATGGCAAGATACTATCTATGGTTTCATCAAGAGCTAGGCACAGATAACACCTCATACCTCTGTAAAGACCAACAAGTGTGGATTTTGCATCATCCAGTCTGCTACAAAAACAGCAAATGATAAACAGAAAATGCAAATAAAAAATTAAAATAAAATTAACCTACTTCAAAACAACTAAAAAACCCCCACAGATAACCTTCCCCACCCCCCAAAAAAAAATTTAGGAGAAAATATAAAGCACCCAAAAAACGAAAACTATGTCTATGTGTGTATATATATGTTTCCCAACTGTTAAGGAAGTTTTTTCAAATTTCTGCTTTTTTTTTTTTTTTTTTTTTTTTTTTTGGTTTCAACAAATATAGAAGACTTGGGTGTCATGCATCCAAATTTTTATAGTTCTGGTTGAAAAATTGTAGAAATGCAAATACCATGTTGCGCTAGCACTCATTTGCATTTCCTCAACAATAACAGCTACCTTCCTTGATATATCTGCCACTGGTTGATGGACTGTAGCCACAGTTGTTTCTCATCAAAAATATTTTTTCCCAACATGCTTGATTCCATTAATGCCATAATCAATGAAAAATAGCTTGAAAAGTGGAAGTTGGTGAAATCAACATGACACTGTAAAAAACATTTCTGCAGCAGATAAGATTTTTCAAGTGTTTTATTCATTTAAAAAACTGAAATGGCATCTTGAATACTTCATAATTGTTCACAGAAAGTAAAAAGATTGACTTCAGTTTGGCCGCCCCGGTGGCGCAGTGGTCTAAGCGATGGCCTCTGATCATTCCTCCGTAAGGGGTCCGGGTTCGAATCCCGGTCAGGTATGGATGTTGTGTTTGTCTTACGGCACTGGCTCTCTCCCTTCCCTGGAACCAGTGACCCTAAATTAGGGACGGGCGACTGCTTATAGCCCATTGAGTTGCTCACAGTGGTCGTTAAACCTCCAATCAAAAAAAAAAAAAAAATCAAAAAAAGACTTCAGTTTGCTCTATTTTTAATGTATGTCAGTAATGTTAATCTTATGTATTAAAGTGATTAAGTACAAAAAGCATTCATGCTATGGTACAATATTAAGAAGTTTTGTGTTTGGAATTATTATGCAGATTTGGTGTTAAAATGGGTTTTTGAAATATAATGACCATCTTAGTGGTATACTAGTCTGCTGGATCTGTGTTTTGAGTTCTGAATGAGGCATGAGTAGTATGTTTGTCTTTCTCTTTCTCCCTTCCATGGAACCAAGTGCCTTAAATTAGGAACAGACAACTGCTTATAACCAATGGATATGCTCGTGGTGATTGTCACACAACACACACACAAATGGTAAACTTACAAATCTGAGATATTTTTATTTCCACCTGAAAAGCATTTTTTATTTTACAGAGCAGCTTCTTGTACTTGTGATCCATATTGAAAACAATGTTGCCTGATACAAGTGGACTGATCCAGAGCGATGTACATTTTTGGGTTACTTAATAACCACTGCAGAAGATATCACTTTGCTATGATTGGTCAAAAAGAAAAAATTGGTATACAAATTACTGTGGCAAAACTTTTTTTTTTTTTTTTAATTTTGTAAAGAAACTGTCAGTATGGAATTCAATGGCTGGGGCCAACAATTCCGTGCTGTAACAAAAAAGCAGCACAATAGAAACAACTTCACTGCTGTGATGGTGCAGTGGTCTAAGTGCTGGCTTGTGATCATTCATCGAAGATAGGTTTGGGTTTGAATCCCAGTGAGACATGGATGTTGTGTTCATCTTACAGCACTGGCTTTCTCTCACTCTCTTACCTAAAACCTGTAGCCCTATATTAGGAATAGACAACTACTTATAGCCCATTAAGTTGCTTATGGTTGCAAAACACCAACAAGTAAAAAAATACAGTTTGTGACAAGTAAAAAATATGAGATCAATGAATTTATACCAAATTACTGAAAACATGACTGCCCTTTTGGTGACAGATTAAAAAAAATCATAATTAGTATCTAAAGTGTACAATACAGATGATAAAACTATACACACTCTCCACCATTTTCTGAAAAACCATGAAAATGACAGCAAATTAAATGATTCAATTGAACCCATGCAGTAAATATCAAACCTTTCATTCAAAGTAGCAAAAAGGATTTAATCACTACACTGGCATCTATTCAATGCCAGCAAACATTATCCTCTGAAGGCAAAAGAAATCTTATAAAGAATTATTATCTTCATGTATAAAAATTAAGCAATTGAAATTGTATAATCATATGTATATACTGTATATTTGTTCAGCATGTATATGATCAGCCACAAATGTTTTTTTTTTTTTTTTTTTTTTTTGAGGTTTAACGACCACCGTGAGCAACTCAATGGGCTTTAAGCAGTCGCCCGTCCCTAATTTAGGGTCACTGGTTCCAGGGAAGGGAGAGAGCCAGTGCCGTAAGACAAACACAACATCCATGCCTCACCGGGATTCGAACCCGGACCCCTTTCGGACGAATGATCAGAGGCCAACGCCTTAGACCACTGCGCCACCGGGACGGCAAAAAAATGTTATTTGCAAACAAGTTAATATGGCAATAGCATGTAAGCCTAAAATAAATCAACATATACGTCTTCCTTTTTTTAAGTTGCAAAGTAAAAGGATGCAAATGTAAGCCTGCCGCCCCGGTGGCGCAGTGGTCTAAGGCGCTGGCCTCTGATCATTCGTCCGTAAAGGGTCCGGGTTCGAATCCCGGCAGGCATGGATGTTGTGTTTGTCTTACGGCACTGGCTCTCTCCCTTCCCTGGAACCAGTGACTCTAAATTAGGGACGGGCGACTGCTTATAGCCCATTGAGTTCCTCACGGTGGTCGTTAAACCTCCAATAAAAAAAAATGTAAGCCTGAATTCCAGCAAATGAGACATCAATAACACACCATTGGTTTGTAAAGAAATGTAAGACCACAAAAGGCTCAGAAGAATATTTCTGAACTCATCCGAGTGAACAGGTTTAAAATGGTCATTCAGCACTAATTGAAGGTTTTGTTACAAGGAATCTCTGTGCATATGAAGAAGATGCTGTAACAAGAGACTGTATGAATGAATCTAAACTAGGTATTGATTATCTTGCATATAATTGAGAAACGAACCTCCCTGAAGATAGAATTCTTCACAAATGCATGGAAACCAATACAGGAACCGTGGGTTTGATTCTTGCTCCAGTGCAATGTAATCTTCAAGTTTTCTAAACTACATGGACACGGTGAAATTACGGCACTTTTGTGCCACCAATAATATTGGGCAAAGGGCATCGTGTTTTATTCCTAAATGACAAAAGAGGCACATTGTTTTTTTTTTTTTTTTTTTTTTTGATTGGAGGTTTAACGACCACCGTGAGCAACTCAATGGGCTATAAGCAGTCGCCCGTCCCTAATTTAGGGTCACTGGTTTCAGGGAAGGGAGAGAGCCAGTGCCGTAAGACAAACACAACATCCATGCCTGACCGGGATTCGAACCCGGACCCCTTACCGACGAATGATCAGAGGCCAACGCCTTAGACCACTGCGCCACCGAGGCGGCGCACATTGTTCAAAGTCACACGTTCTCAGTTCTTCGAAGAAACGTAACTAACTATGTTTAAGGCAAAACGTGCTTCCAACATTCTCGCCGGGAATTAGGAACTGGCGTATTAAAAGGGAGGCGGCTTTAACGAAGCTCCCGAAGTGAATGAATCTTAAATACATGCGAAATCAAAACTCCCACCTCACAAACAGGATCAGGATCTATATCATCATCAACCATTATCAATCCACGGCTTGACGAAGGTCTTCGCAAGTTTCTTCCACAACGGTCTGTCTTGTGCCAGTCTCTTCCATGTTACTCCCGCATACTTTCGAATTTCATCCACCCATCTCCCATGAGGTCGGGTCTTTTCCTGTCCCTTGAAATCCAGTTTAAAATTTCGGTTGCCCATCGATGGTCTGTCCTTCTATCAATATATCCAGCCCATTGTCATTCCAGGGATTTTACTCTGATCATGATGTCTTCCACTCTTGTCAGTTTTCTGATCCACAAGTTCCTCTTCTTATCTCTCCTGGTTACACCAAGCATGCACCTCTCCATGCCTCTTTGACTTGTCTGCAGCCTTTGTAGGTCCCTTTTAGTTGAGGTCCACGTCTCTGCACCATACGTTAGCACTGGAAGGATACATTGATCAAACACTTTTCTTTTAAGACATAATGGCCTATTGCTCCTGAAAATTATACTGTTTCTCCCAAAAGCTCTGCAGGTAAGTTGTACACGCCGATTAATTTCTTCATATATATATAATCATCAAGCATTATCAATCCATTGCTGGATGAAGGTCTCAAGTTTCTTCCACAATTGTCTGTCTTGAGCCTATCTTCTCCATGTCACACACATATATATACATATTATTACTTCTTCAAGTATGAATACTAAAAAAAGTATGGCTATACTACTTGGATTTAGGTAGTATAGATACTAAAAAGTATTGCTATACTACTTGGAGTTAAGTAGTATAGGCTGTAGCCATACTTATGGACTTGTCTTAAGCCACTGACACCAGGGAAGGCAGAGAGCTAGTGCTGCAAGATTAAAAAAACACACTCGTGTCTTACCGGGATTCGAGGCCGGACGAATGGCCACAAGCCAGTGCTTAGACCACTGCATTACCAGGGGCCAGGGCGGCACCGGATGTTGTGCTTGTCTTACTGCATTGTCTCTACATTATCTGGAACCAATATGAGCCTAAATTCGGGACTGGCATCTGCTTACAGCACATAAAGTTACTCACAGTGATCATTCCCCCCACCCTCTTACATAAAAAAAACCATACACACACGTCTACAACTTGATATTTTGGGCATTTTTCCAGATACCAAGAAGTGTCATTTTCAGTGAGTATTTTTTTTCTGCAGGCATTGTTTCAGGGATTTCTGCGGGTCATTTATGGCAAACTATATCGGTGTTTTCAAAATTCAGAACCATTCGATAGCTAATTTCACTGCATACTAAATGTCGTGTTTTAGAAATGGGAAATTCTTTTTTCGATAGTTGGGCTCATTGTGTGTGAAACTATCGTTTATTTATTTATCGTTATTATTTTCTAAATGCGCAACTATTCCACAATAGATCTCATCGTAAAACCATCAGTGTTCTTGAATTGCGTAGTCTTGGACACTCGACGATCGCTCTGTCACATTTAATAAATTACTTGAAAGGAAAAGATTTCATTGTCACTCAGGACAAATTATCAGCATTTCCAAAATTACGAACTATTCGACAGTTGATCTCACAGTGTGTAAAACTACCAGTGTTTTCGAAATGTAGAACCATTCGTTAGATAATTGTCGAACTATCCATACATTTTAAAATGTTCAACGTTTTAGGCAACGATTTTACAACGAATAACATGAACTGTCGATAATTAAATGGTCGATAGTTTCCAAAACCTATCGCGCAGCGTTTTAGGCAACGGTTTTGTAACGAATAACCAAGCGAATAACATGAACAGTCGATAGTTTGCAAAAACTATCGCGATACTATCAGAAGACTAAACTATTCGAAACTGGGCTGTCGATAGTGCTGCAACTATCGATAGTATCGATAGTGCGAATACTATCGCCCATCCCTAGAGGGGAATGGCTGGCCTTGGCCTTTACTCCATCTATTCTTACCTCTACCTCCTTGACCGTTACGTATATGGAAAGTTGGCGGGCTAGGTATATTATGGGCTTTGTTCCTCATCATGGAATCAGTGCTAAAGCATTCTATGAGAGAAGTCACTACAATTAATTCAGAAGGAAGTGAATTTAGAAATTGTTACTTCAATGCACATTTCATGTAAAAGTGAAGATCTCTGAGAACGTGAATTATGCTTCCAGAAATTCTCAGGAAAATCTACATTTGCAAGACGCATGCAACTTCATACAGTTGAAAAACTTTTAAAGTGTAAGTAATGTATGCCACAAGGAATTCAAACAGAAAGATAGTCTCTTAATGGATGTGAAGGTCCATG
Source organism: Macrothele yani (assembly GCA_039090855.1). Lineage (NCBI taxonomy): Eukaryota > Metazoa > Arthropoda > Arachnida > Araneae > Macrothelidae > Macrothele > Macrothele yani. Next base: position 197,987,160 of record CM077009.1, read on the forward strand.
CAAGAGAACACCTCTATGACTCTGACATGTGTTCCAAGCAGAGAAGTGAAAAATGCAGAACCTCCAGCCATAGTTTCCTTCAGTCAAGTGACAAAGATCACCAATGTCATGCACACTTAAAACAGTTTGCATGCAAGCGTTATCTTTCCAGGCACATGCTTGTTCACACATGTGAAAAGCTGCACCAGTGTGATATATGCTTCAAACAATTTACCCATAAAGGTGATCTTTCCAGGCACATGCTTGTTCACACAGGTGAAAAGCCTCACCAGTGTGATGTATGTTTCAAACAATTTACTCAAAAAGTAATCTTTCAAGCCATATGCTCCTTCACAGAGGTGAAAAGCCATACCAGTGTGATGTATGTTCCAAACAATTTACTAAAAAAAATAATCTTTCATGCCACATGCTCCTTCACACAGGTGAAACTCCTCACCAGTGTGATGTATGTTCCAAACAATTTACTCGAAAAAGTCATCTTTCAAGCCACATGCTCCTTCACACAGGTGAAAAGCGTCACCAGTGTGATGTATGTTTCAAACAATTTACTCGAAAAAGTTCTCTTTCAAGACACATGTTCCTCCACTCAGGTGTAAAGCCTCACCAGTGTGAAATATGCTCCAAACAATTTACTCAAAAAAATCGTCTTTCAAGCCACATGTTCCTTCACACAGGTGAAAAGCCTTACCAGTGTGATGTATGCTCCAAACCATTTGCTGAGAGAAGTACTCTTTCAAGTCACATGCTCCTTCACACAGGTGAAAAGCCTTACCAGTGTGATGTATGTTCCAAACAATTTACTCAAAAAGGTAATCTTTCAAGCCACATGTTCCTTCACACAGGTGAAAAGCCTTACCAGTGTGATGTATGCACCAAACCATTTGCTGACAAAAGTACTCTTTCAAGGCACATGCTCCTTCACACAGGTGAAAAGCCTTACCAGTGCGATGTATGTTTCAAACAATTTACTCGTAAAAGTGCCCTTTCAAAGCACACTCTCCTTCACACAGGTAAGCCTTACCAGTGTGATGTATGTTCCAAACAATTTACTCTTAAAAGTACTTTTTCAAAGCACATGCTCCTTCACACAGGTGAAAAGTCTCACCAGTGTGATGTATGTTCCAAACCATTTGCTGCCAAAAGTTCTCTTTCAAGGCACATGCTCCTTCACACAAGTGAAAAAGCCTAACTAGCATGATATATGCTCAAGACACTTTGCTCAGAAGAGTTATATTTCAATGCATATTCTCCTTCATGTAGATAAATAACTGCAACTCTTTTTTTGTGTGTGCTTGAACAAGACTTTTCCTAATTTTGATGTAGAAAGATTTATTGAATGATGCGTAAGATTTATCTTTCAGATTTTCCAGGGGATAATCTGTTTCAAATCATGCTTTTCAGTTTTGGAAATATGCGTGCCTCTAACATAATTAAAGTTTTACCAGGGTTGTGCCGTTAGTAGTCATGTTATGAGTTGTGATGCAAGTTAAGAATGATCAGAGGTTTTTTATTGTGTGCAATTTTCTAGTGAAGATCAGGAGTCAAAAAATAGTTTGTTGAAATCCTGCATTGATGATGCAAATTGTTGAAACTGAATGAAAGCATTGAAGCATGAAGTGCATCTAGGAATAACAAATATAATATAAGCATAATTAAAAAGAATAGCTTTTTTACTTTTATTTGACCTGAGTAACCGGGCTCGAAAGATAAACGTTTATTTTGTTTTTGTCCTCTTTAATTTGTGATGGCCTAATAGTAATTAAAAGGCATGGGATGCAGTGAAATCAATAAGCATTTCATTGTAGGCAAAATCATTCTGCTTCATAATGGTGAATGGTGAAGAACTGTATGTTGTGTTGCAGGGACAGTGCTTGTGTTCACAAGATTTAGTTTAAGTATTACCATATCTTGAAGAAAATTTCTGTTTACAACATTAATGTGATAAGAAAGATCCAAAGATGTCTTTTTTTTTTTTTTTCCTGGGATGTGGCCATGAAAGCAATACAAGTTCTGTTTCCTGTTACACTTCAACTGATTTATATTCTGAAAAACATTGTTTTCACTTTACCAAGTTTGCCAGTGTAATAGATTTTGGTCATAGGATATGCCAGGATTGTTTTGGAGGCTAGGAGAAGGGGGGGGGGGGATCTAAAAGTTTTAACCTATTTTTATTTTGTGTCATACATGAGATATTCACAAAATGAAAAAAGAAAAATTATAATCATTACTGAATTAAACAGAATTAAGTAACAGATATTTGTAGTTATATTGATAACAATAGCACATCAAATTGTAGTGGGGACCCTTTCTCTTTTGAAGGTACCCACAAATCTAGTAAGGGATGTCAGGATGCTTCTTTTAGAAATTTGGAAGGAAAATCATGAGAATAAGCAAAAAGTTATTATCATTACTGAATTAAACAGAATTAAGTAACAGATATTTGTAGTTATATTGATAACAATAGCACATCAAATTGTATGGGGACCCTTACTCCTTTGAAGGTACCCACAAATCTCATAAGTGATGTCAGGATGCTTCTTTTAGAAGTTTGGAAGGAAAATCAGGAGAATAAGCAAAAAGTTATTATCATTACTAAATTAAACAGAATTAAGTAACCGATATTTGTAGTTATATTGATAACAATAGCACATCAAATTGTAGTGGGGACCCTTTCTCCTTTGAAGGTACCCACAAATCTCGTAAGTGATGTCAGGATGCTTCTTTTAGAAGTTTGGAAGGAAAATCATGAGAATAAGCAAAAAGTTATTATCATTACTAAATTAAACAGAATTAAGTAACCGATATTTGTAGTTATATTGATAACAATAGCACATCAAATTGTAGTGGGGACCCTTTCTCCGTTGAAGGTACCCACAAATCTCGTAAGTGATGTCAGGATGCTTCTTTTAGAAGTTTGGAAGGAAAATCAGGAGAATAAGCAAAAAGTTAAGAGAAGTTATATTCTGACAATCTGACTCTGGCAACACTTCAAGCATATGCAATAGCATTTGGGAGAAAAAACATTTCAAACCTATGCAAGGGTGCGTTGGATAAGTTTGATAAATTTTGGTCCCAAACTCTCTTCCCAATTCCTTGATACTGATTTGCTAAAAGCCATGCAATTTCTACATGTACCATGAAGCAAAAGAAGTCAGGATCTGATGTCACACACCACTTGACTTCAGTCCAACCACCATCTTTAAATGACAATGTCCAGAATCTTGTCTTGAAAGAGATTTTGAACTTGCAGTACTGAAGCATTGATGGCACACAATTTCAGCATCATTTTCAGATATTGTATTTTTCACTCGGGTGTAAACAAGTTTATTGATATACAACAAAAGAGCTGAATTTTTAACAATTCCCATAAAAGCACACAATTGTACAAGTTATATACTGAACTGCCATAAGTCACAGGATAATACCATGGTGGACCTCCCCTAACTCAGCAAAGTGCGAGCCATTCCGTGTGCCATCGATTCCACAAGTGTCCGGAAGACTTCTGAAGATATCTTGAGCCATGTCATCTGAATAGCAGCCCACGGCTCCCTGGTATTTGTATGTGCAGCATCTTTGTTGTGAATGGAACTTTCCACGACATCCCATAAGTGTTCTATTGGGTTCATGTGTGGTGAACATGATGGCCACACCAACTGTCGGAATTGTCCAGAGTGCTCCTTGAACAAATTTTGGACAACTTGGGCCTGATGACATGGTGCATTGATGAATATATTATGTAAGACAATACCATACAGTTTAAACAAAATTATGACATATGTATTATTGTCCTCCTTGGAAAACCCGTTGTTGCTGGGGTACCTGAAGACCATGAAGGGCTACAAATGGAAACCTAGCAGAGCAACAAAGCGATTACCGGTTAATGACGTGTTTACAAGGAACAGGGGACCCAAAACATGCCACTTAGACACCTCACACATGTTTGGAACCATCACCAGCTTGTACAGTGTCTTGTTGAGAGCTTGGGTCCATGACCACTTGGGGTCTGTGCCACACCCAAACTCTACCATCAGCTCATAACAACTGGTAGCATGACTCATCAGACCATGCCACATGTTGCCAGTTTTTAGGTTCAAATTGCCATGTTCATGACCTCAGGTGAGGCACTGTGTCTTATGTTATGGAGTTAACAAAGGAACTCTATTAAGTTTTGGGCTCCCATACCCCATGAACACTAAATTACGCTGCACTGACCTCTGGTACCTCCTGCATTGGACGTGGATGTTATTTCAGCCAGTGTCGCTTTTCTGTTAGCATGGAGAATCCTGGTCAGATGCCGCTGGTCATGATCATTCTGTACCCATGGTCAACAATTGCACTGTCCACAGTGGGTGGCAATGCCTTCCATGAGGTATTCCCTGAGTGTATGTGACACGGTGGATCGAGGAATGTTTTATTTTCGCAAAATTTCAGAAATTGAATGTACAATTCATCTAAATCCCATGCCTCTTTCAAACTAAGATAATTCATGTCGGCTTGCCATAATCCTACTGGCGGTTGTTTAGTCTGACTCAGGAGATTACATCTCACAACTGATAAAAATCCTGGTGTGCATTGAAGCCCTTATATGACTGCAGTTCCAGTTGAAAATTTGCATACTGTTGTCCCATGACTTTTGGCACTTCAGAGTATAAACATGTTAGCACATAGAAAAAACAAAAGAAACATGACACTGACTTTTTCTTACTATCTTCTTTTTCTGTGTTATGGTTGAATAAACAGATACTCATCTCTTCAATAGTACACATTGCCTCATCATCCTTCTAGTTGTCCAGAGCACCTGTTTGAACTTTTTAGTTCAGGTCCATGTCTCTGATGAATAAATAAGAACTGCAACGATGCATTGACTAAATGCTTTTGTTTTAAGACATAATGCCAAATTGCTCTTGAGAATTGTTCGATTCCTTTCAAATATTCTACATTTTTAAGTTTCATACCTAATAAGTTTTACTTAGAGTTGACCCTTGTTTGATATCTTTTGTTCAAAGTAAATGTAGGCATAGTTTACTTCTAGATTTGCCTCTGTTCACGTCTAAATCTTGGGTTCGTGTAAAAACATTGTGCATCAGCTTCTTGTAAGTTCGTTTTTAATCCAAGTTCTTTAATTTTGTCACCTAGTTCCTGGTACATACTCTGCAGTGCTAAAGGGTAGTTGCAAAAGGAATTAAGCATTCAATAATACAAAGGTAGTTCGAGATTTAAAGACACCAAGTTCAAATATTGAAAAACATTCTAGAATGTGGAACTGCAGAGCTTGGAAAATATTATGTCTGTTTGTCTCAGTTCCTTTCCAATTTTCATACATGCTGTTTTGATGAGTCAACTCGACCTTCATATTTGTGGTTTCATATACAACAAGTTAGCTTTGTGTTAGGGTCACCTACCAAATAACATCTTGGTACACCATTCTTTAACAGTCACGACTTGCCGACTCTTAGGAACAGATTCTACAGGTATCAACCGCCCGCAATGCATAACTTGATCCACTTCTGTTGAAAAAACTTCAACAGTTCTCTCTCATCCTGTAGAGAATCAGCAGTTATCATCCATTCCAGCATATCCAACAAATGTTCAATGGGGTTACACTCAAGGAAGTTTGGAGGCCAAGGCGATGTGGCAAATCTGGCATGTTCCCCTAACCACTCAGTAGTTATACAAGCCTGATGACATTGTTCACTGTCCTATTCAAAGATGGCACATGGTTCAGGTAAATCCCCTGCAGATATGAATGGAGATAATTAGCTTACAGATCCTCGTAGCCTCCACCATTTAGTAATTGTGGAAAAATATCCAACAGACCTATGGCTTGCAAGGAAAAAGCTCCCCTCACCAGAACATCAACTCCACCAATCTGCTGAACCCCAACTGTGCAATCAAATGATAGGGCTTCCTGCTGTTTACGTTATATGCACACTTGGTCATCATCATGATGCAGTAGGAAATGGGACTTGTGATAGCAGATGACCTTCCATCAGTCAAGGGTCCATTTCTGATGTTCCTTGGCCCATGCGAGGCATTGTGTGCAATGACTGGGCATCATCATGGGTAACCTCTTTGGTGTCTGGCTGTAGAACCCCAAACAAAGCAAGCTACGGCATATAGTGCATGTGGAAATAAATCGAACTGCACTGCTGTTGTACTGGTGAGGGAGCTGGGTGTCTGTTACATGTTGCTGAGACACCCGACACTCATCTCTTGGATCAACTGTGCATGGCTGAACAGAGTAAGCCCTTCTACTGAATGTCTTTGCATGGTTAATCCTGTCCTTGTACAATTCCTGACACAGTGTGGAGCAACCAACAACTGGGGCTCTTTTTGAAACAACAGCACTTGCTGTCAAGGGGTACCAACTATCTGGCTGCAGTCAAATTGGTATAAGTCACCAAGTTTCCCCATTACTGACAAGTGTTTACTGATTACTTGCAGAGGATAGGTGTGCACAATTTATGGTAGGCACATGTGATGTTGATATCATGCGGTGCTTCGTTATTACTCCGAATATTTAAAAGGGTGTTGTTCTTTATGCAATTCTATCTCAGTGTGTATTGCTAATAATATTAGTGTATGCATGTTGCATACCACAGGACTTCAAAGACAATAGTATGACTTATGATTGTTTGAGAGAATGAATAAAATCCACACATAGTGGGAATTCATGTTTATTCACTCTTTGGATGGATGAAGACAACAAAAATAATATGCACCCTCCTAAAAACATTTTGGCAGTGAAACTTCTTGCAGAGTCTTTAAATCAAATTGAAATGACATTAAAAGCACTAGAGCATAAGTACATAATATTGTCCAGCTTTCTGTTAAGACTTTAAGGTAGTGTAGAGAACAAATCTACCCTCATATTCATAATTCTGTTTCCCAGTTCGATGGTATGTGATGAAGAATTCTCATTTTAGAACAAATTTAGTTGTTTTCAAATGTATTTTTACAATAAATGTTTTTCATGGAATATATAAAGTTTTTGGCATCTGTTCAGTATTCATATCTGTTGTTTATTAATGTTTTCATTTCACAGCGTGTAAATATTTCTTGTTTTTCTGATATGGATTCAATACACTTGCTAGTAACTGTGTATACTCATGTAAGGCCTTTCTAGTCTGGCTGTTCACTATTTCGGTTAGTACACACCTACAACAGATCGTTTCCCTCGAATTGTTCTGCAAATAAAACCTGTTCGAATGTTGAAAGTCTGAAATAAAAGTGTGTCCTGGCTTCTGTACAATTCCCACACTTAAAAAAAATGCGGTAAGCATCCACAAGTGAACTATGTGATGGGGAGGGACCTACAATACCCAGTGGATTGGAAATAAATTGCTTGTTAGCTGTGAAAATTGGGGTGGGAGGGGAGTGCGGGGGGGGGGGGCTCTGTGGCACCACTCAGTGTTCTGTGAAAATGAAGTCACTGTTATGCCTTTAAGAGAGAGAGAGAGCTTAAAGCCAACAGATGCTGACGACAGTAACTTAACCAAGTATCAAAGCATTTTCATATACCATGGAAAATTAAGCTCAGTTTTTGATAATGACATCCACTTTACAAAAGGAAGCTTGCCTATTGTGTCTGAGTACCCTCTTGTTACTCCTTCTTGAGCAACAACAGCCTTGTAGGGTCTTTTTTTCTTACAAGTTATTTTTAAAAAGTTCTGTCTATGCTGATTCTTTTTAAGACCTCGTGATCTCCAACATGTTCCTGCCATGATACTAAGAGCTATTTCATAACATCAGAATAGAAAGTTAAGGTAATTTTTATGACTTTTTGTAGACTTTTTTCACTTGTATTTTATTCATAACATCAGAATAGAAAGTTAACAGTCTTTTTAAATGACTCCTGTAGACTTTTTTCACTTGTATTTTATTTTTAGTGCAAAATAAATCAGAAGCTTGAAAGAGAGTTTCTTTCAAGATGCTTATTTTATTAATTATGTAATGACACCATTTCTAATGGTAAAAAAACCTGCAGTCTTGCCATAGTGTATTGTGACTGCCTAAGACTAACATAAATAGAAATATTATTATTAATTCTTTGTACAGGAACCTTTTCTTATTGTCCTTTATATTTTCATTTGAGAGTAGGACCCCCCTGCCTTTTTTTTTTTTTTTTTTTTTTTTTTTTTTTTTTTGGATGTACGCTGATCACAGTTATAACAACATATATTAGTGAACTTCACTGAACTTCACATTACACTTTTTGGCATTTGTTCAGTATTCATAAACTGTTACTCAATGTTTTCATTTCATAGCATGAAAATATTTATTGTTCTTAATGAACTCATTCATGAAAGATATGTGAGGATGTTACTGTATGGGCATATATATATAAATATATATACGTACAACGGACGCTCCCTATCTTCTGATTCAAGGCTTCTTGAATTGGAAGAGGAACTACAAAGGATCAAGTGGGACATCGTCGGGCTAAGTGAGGTAAGGAGAAAAGGAGAAGATCTCATCGAACTGAAAAGTGGACATCTCTTCTACTATCGTGGGACAGATACTGGCGGAACTAGTGGTGTTGGATTTATAATAAACAAGAAACTGAAGGATAAAGTTGTAGAAGTTGAAAGTTCCTCTGACAGAGCTGCACGACTCGTTATCCAACTCTCGAGAAGATACCAGGCTCAGATTATTCAAACTTATGCACCCACCACAAGTCATGCTGAAGAAGAAATTGAAGAATTTTATGACGAAATTCATGATTAAATAATAAAGGTAAGCAGCACTTAAAGATAATTATGGGAGATTTCAATGCAAAAATAGGGCAACGGCAACAGAATGAAACTTCAGTAGGTGAATTCGGTCACGGCAACAGAAGCCAGTGTGGAAATACTCTCGTAGAGTTTGCAGAGGCAGAAGGGTTTTTCATCTTGAACTCCTTTTTCAAGAAAAAGCCACACAGGAAATGGACATGGAGACATCCAAATGGGACGACAAGTGAAATTGATTTTATTATGTGTAACAAAAAATTCGTCATAGAAGACTGCAGTGTGCTAAACAAGTTCAACACAGGCAGTGACCATAGATTGGTGAGATGTAAGATGCACCTCAACACTAAACTCGAACGTAGCAAGCTCATAAGACAAACAAAATGTATTGACATAACCAACCTTAAAAAACACCATAATACCTTCAAATTGGTACTGAAGAACAGATTCTCTGCTTTAGAAGGCCTAACATCGGAAGAAGTGGATATTTCTGAAGTTAACAGAAAAATAACCAAAGCTCTTATGGAAACAGCAACAAAATTAGCTGGGTCTAAGAACAAATTGCATGTGAACAAATTATCAGGAAAAAACAAAGTGTTGATGCAAAAAAGAAGAGTGATGAGGACAACTAAAGAAGATGTGACTTCCAAAGTGGAATATATAAAGCTATGCAAGACAGTACGAAAAAGTATCACTGAAGACGTAAGGAAATTCAACTGTGAACTAGTAAGGAAAGCAATTGAAAACAACCAAAGCCTATAGATAGCAAAGGGACATCTCAGTAAGGGGAAAAAACAGATTATGGCACTGAGAAAAGAAGATGGTTCCATAACAAGAAATAGAGGCGAAATTTTGACAAGAGTGAAAGATTTCTACTCCAAATTATATGAAAGGGATGATACATGTACTCCAGACATCATGAAATGTACCAGTACCAGAGTTCTTCCAGTCCTTCCAGCAGAAGTTGCACATGCAATCAAGAACATGAAGCGGGGAAAAGCTCCAGGAGAAGATGGAATTACTGTAGACATCATACAAGAAGCAAGTGGAGAAATCGAAACAGTACTCGCCCAAATTTTCACTCGATGCCTTAATGAAGGGAAAATTCCTGAGGATTGGAACAACGCTACAATGATCTTGCTACATAAAAAAAGGTGACATTGAGGATCTCAGGAACTACAGACCTATCAGCCTCCTATCACTGGTTTATAAAATCTTCACTAAAGTTCTTTCACACTGCTTTAAGGTGACACTGGACATGGCTCAACCGAGAGAACAAGCTGGATTCAGGAGTGGCTACAGCACAATAGATCATATCCACGTACTGAGAGAACTAATTGGAAGAGCGAGGGAATATGAACTTCCATTGTGCATGGCTTTTATCGATTATGAAAAAGCCTTTGATTCGGTGAAACCATCAGCAGTTACAATGGCTCTGAAATCCTGCGGTATTGAAGATGCATACATTAATATTATTAATAACATCTATGAAAATGCAAGTGCAAAGATTCGGCTGTTTGAAAATACAACACACATAAAAATTGGAAAAGGAGTGAGACAAGGTGACACCATATCTCTGAAGCTCTTTAATGCCACATTGGAAAATGTCTTTCAATCACTGAACTGGGAAAACAAAGGGATAAAGATTAATGGAGATTATCTAACCCACCTTCGTTTTGCTGATGACGTAGTCATTTTTGCAACTAGCCCATCAGAGCTGCAGAGTATGATCCAGGAACTTGCTGACAAGAGTAAAGAAGTGGGATTAAAAATGAACTTTCAGAAGACAAAAGTGATGTACAATGCTTTTACAAGAAATGAAGATTTATCGATTGATGGAGAAAAGCTGGAGATAACAGACACGTACGTTTATCTTGGACAGCAGATATCAAGTGAGGGTCACATTGGTGCAGAAATTAATTGGCGTACAAAACTTGCCTGGAGAGCTTTTGGAAGAAACAGCATAATTTTCAAGAGCAATATGCCATTATGTCTTAAAAGAAAAGTGTTTGATCAGTGCATCCTTCCAGTGCTTACGTATGGTGCAGAGACGTGGACCTTAGCTAAAAGAGACATACAAAGGCTGCAAACAACTCAAAGAGGCATGGAGAGGTTCATGCTTGGTGTAACCAGGAGAGATAAGAAGAGGAACACGTGGATCCGAAAAATGACAAGAGTGGAAGACATCATGATCAGAGTTAAATCCCTGAAATGGCAATGGGCTGGACATACTGCCAGAAGAACAGACCATCGATGGACAGCCGAAATTTTAGATTGGATTCCAAATGACAGGAAAAGACCCAGAAGAAGACCACATGGAAGATGGGTGGATGAAATTCGAAAGTATGCGGGAGTGACATGGAGGAGACTGGCACAAGACAGACCGTTGTGGAGGAAACTTGGGGAGACCTTCGTCCAGCAGTGGATTGATAATGATTGACAATGATGATGATGATGATGATATATATATATATATATATATATATATATACACATTCATTTTTTTGTGAGTATGTATATCTCTCTCTCTGTTAACATTTATTATTATTTTATTTCCCTTTATCTTGCTCATTATTTGAGATGATACCAAAAGCTGTTGCATAGTAAAGGTAATTGCCTGCATTAGCTCAGGAATTGTTTTTATAAACTGTATTTGACACAAGCCATCACATAATGCAGGTAAAGTTTCACACCTGCATTGAGCTGGCCAGACTTTACAAATCGTGGGCATATCATCATCATCATCATTGTCAACCATTATCAATCCACTGCTGGACGAAGGTATCCCCAAGTTTCCTCCACAACGGTCTGTCTTGTGCCAGTCTCCTCCATGTCACCCCTGCATACTTTCGAATTTCATCCACCCATCTCCCATGTGGTCTTCTTCTGGGTCTTTTCCTGTCCCTTGGAATCCAATCTAAAATTTCGGCTGTTCATCGATGATCTGTCCTTCTGGCAGTATGTCCAGCCCATTGCCATTTCAGGGATTTAACTCTGATCATGATGTCTTCCACTCTTGTCATTTTTCAGATCCACGAGTTCCTCTTCTTATCTCTCCTGGTTACACCAAGTATGCACCTCTCCATGCTTCTTTGAGTTGTCTGCAGCCTTTGTATGTCTCTTTTAGTTAAGGTCCACGTCTCTGCACCATACGTAAGCACTGGAAGGATGCATTGATCAAACACTTTTCTTTTAAGACTTAATGGCATATTGCTCTTGAAAATTATGCTGTTTCTTCCAAAAGCTCTCCAGGCAAGTTTTGTACGCCGATTAATTTCTTCATCAATGTGACCCTCACTTGATATCTGCTGTCCAAGATAAACGTATGTGTCTGTTATCTCCAGCTTTTCTCCATCAATCGATAAATCTTCATTTCTTGTAAAAGCATTGAACATCACTTTTGTCTTCTGAAAGTTCATTTTTAATCCCACTTCTTTACTCTTGTCAGCAAGTTCCTGGATCATACTCTGCAGCTCTGATGGGGTAGTTGCAAAAATGACTATGTCATCAGCAAAACGAAGGTGGGTTTGATAATCTCCATTAATCTTTATCCCCTTTGTTTTCCCAGCTCAGCGACTGAAAAACACCCTCTAATGTGGCATTAAAGAGCTTCGGAGATATGGTGTCACCTTGTCTCACTCCCTTTCCAATTTTTACGTGTGTTGTATTTTCAAACAGCCTAATCTTTGCACTTGCATTTTCATAGATGTTATTAATAATATTAATGTATGCATCTTCAATACCGCAGGTTTTCAGAGCCATTGTAACTGCTGATGGTTTCACCGAATCAAAGGCTTTTTCATAATCGATAAAAGCCATGCACAATGGAAGTTCATATTCCCTCGCTCTTTCAATTAGTTCTCTCAGCACGTTGATATGATCTATTGTGCTGTAGCCACTCCTGAATCCAGCTTGTTCTCTCGGTTGAGCCATGTCCAGTGTTACCTTCAAGCGGTGTGAAAGAACTTTAGTGAAGATTTTATAAACTACTGATAGGAGGCTGATAGGTCTGTAGTTTCCGAGATCCTCAATATCACCTTTCTTATGTAGCAGGATCATTGTAGCGGTGTTCCAATCCTCAGGAATCTTTCCTTCATTAAGGCATCGAGTGAAAATTTGGGCGAGTACTGTTTCGATTTCTCCACTTGCTTCTTGTATGATGTCTACAGTAATTCCATCTTCTCCTGGAGCTTTTCCTCGCTTCATGTTCTTGATTGCATGTGCAACTTCTGCTGGAAGGACTGGAGGAACTCTGGTACTGGTATCTTCCATGATGTCTGGAGTGCATGTATCATCCCTTTCATATAATTTGGAGTAGAAATCTTTCACTCTTGTCAAAATTTCGCCTCTATTTCTTGTTACAGAACCATCTTCTTTTCTCAGTGCCATAATCTGTTTTCTTCCTTTACTGAGATGTCCCTTTGCTATCTTTAGGCTTTGGTTGTTTTCAATTGCTTTCCTCACTAGTTCACAGTTGAATTTCCTTGCGTCTTCAGTGATACTTTTTCTTACTGTCTTGCATAGCTCTATATATTCCACTTTGGAAGTCACATCTTCTTTAGTTGTCCTCATCTCTCTTCTTTTTTGCATCAACATTTTGGTTTTTCCTGATAATTTGTTCACATGCAACTTGTTCTTAGACCCAGCTAATTTTGTTGCTGTTTCCATAAGAGCTTTGGTTACTTTTCTGTTAACTTCAGAGATGTCCACTTCTTCCGATGTTAGGCCTTGTAAAGCAGAGAACCTGTTCTTCAGTTCCAACTTGAAGGTATTATGGTGTTTTTTAAGGTTGGTTATGTCAATAGATTTTGTTTGTCTTATAAGCTTGCCACGTTCAAGTTTAGTGTTGAGGTGCATCTTACATCTCACCAATCTATGGTCACTACCTGTGTTGAACTTGTTTAGAACACTGCAGTCTTCTATGACGAATTTTTTGTTACACATAATAAAATCAATTTCACTTGTCGTTCCATTTGGATGTCTCCATGTCCATTTCCTGTGTGGCTTTTTCTTGAAGGAGTTCAAGATGAAAAACCCTTCTGCCTCTGCAAACTCAAGGAGTGTATTTCCACGCTGGTTTCTGTTGCCTTGACCGAATTTACCTACTGAAGTTTCATTCTGTTGCCGTTGCCCTATTTTTGCATTGAAATCTCCCATAATTATTTTCAAGTGCTGCTTACCTTTATTATTTAGATGACAAATTTCCTCATAAAATTCTTCAATTTCTTCTTCAGGATGACTTGTGGTGGGTGCATAAGTTTGAATAATCTGAGCCTGGTATCTTTTCGAGATTTGGATAACAAGTCGTGCAGCTCTGTCAGAGGAACTTTCAACTTCTACAACTTTATCCTTCAGTTTCTTGTTTATTATAAATCCAACACCACTAGTTCTGCCAGTATCTGTCCCACGATAGTAGAAGAGATGTCCACTTTTCAGTTCGATGAGATCTTCTCCTTTTCTCCTTACCTCACTTAGCCCCACGATGTCCCACTTGATCCTTTGTAGTTCCTCTTCCAATTCCAGAAGCCGTGTGCATATATGTATTAAAAATAGGCTGTTTTTATGTGTCAGCAGGATTTTGGCCTTTCATAAATGCTTGAGTTAGGTAAATAAAGTAATTAAATGGTTCTTGTTTAAATAAAGTGACAAGTCATTAACTCTGGGTATTTCAGTGAGCAACATTTTCACCCTGCTTGTTAAATATAAATATGATTTAGTGAGAATCAAGTTCTTGATATTGGTCATATAAGAGTGTACTTTGCTGAGTATTCAGTTATTGTGTCTTTGCTTTCATGTATAGTATCAGTATGTTTTAGATGTTTTTATATTTATGTTTCAGCACAGCCCTTAAGTCTGAGTTATGTTTGTCTGTAGGTGGGAGTGCTAGAATATTTTTAATCCTTATTTCCTGTAATGTGTGTGATTTAATTGGTTCCAGTTTGATAAAACCCACCATTCAGAGAAATCATCTCTCTGTTGGGGTAATTTTACTTTGAGCAGAAATTAATTTTGTGGCATTTAATAAATTTATTTATAATAATTCAGCAGATTTGGTTCTGTTGTAAGAAAATGTATTACTGCAAAAGGAAAATTTATTACCTGTATCAAATGTCAGGTGAAAACCCACCTAGTGGTCCTACAACAAATTGAATTGTGAACATTACTTTTGCCATTTTGAAAATCTTAAGGAAGTGGTTTCCCTTTTGTGTAAAATAACATATCAGATATTGATTTTTAGTGATTGGCTAAACTGTTTCAAACCCACCTGTAGGTCTTATTGATTGTGAAATTTCCAACATTGTTCTTTAGTGTCCTGAAACCAAAATTCAAGCTCTTCAAAATGTGGTTCTCCAATTCTGCTTTGATTGCAGAAAAACATAACTGTGTTCTGAAGAATCAGTAATTATGTTGCTGTTGTGTTTTTTAACTCTCTTCCTGGTGGTATGGTGATTAAATAAAACATAAAGTAATCTTTTAAAAAAATTCTCTGTGAGTTTGGTTGTTTTAATGTGTATGCACTATGCAAATGATAAATTGAGTAATAGTTATTATCCACCACAGCCAGACTGTAGCTAGAATCCAAAACCTGGATTTTTTATAAATTTTTTTTTAACAACAGCCATTCACATTCTAAACAAAATCAGATTCTAAACAATTTGAAGTTCTAAACCCAAGAAGTTTGTTATATTTTTACACAAATTCTCCTTACTTTTGCATGTGACACCTATGTAACATTTTATTTCTTACTATGGATTTTGAGCACAATGTTCGTGTAATGAATATTGCCTTTAGAACACAGTTTACATTTTTACACAAAAATCAAAACAAACAAATTTTATGTAACAAATGGTAGCTGTAACTTTTAACCTAACAAGTGTTTTTGCACATTTGTGAATCTGATATCATGAAAGTAATTAAACATATTAAAATTTTATTATTAAAATTTATATAATAAAATTTAATAATAAAATTATATATGTTTAATTACTTATAATATTATTAGTAACAATATGAGCATATTAAATACAGAGTATCCTTTTATGTGGATATAACAAAATGAGTGTGAAAGTGCTGTGGTTATAAAAGTGCTCCTATCGTGCTTTCATGTCTTTTGAGATGATCTCTCCGAGTGGCTAGAGAAAATGAATCTGTCACTATCATCAAGGGATGTCTATTACATACTGACACTGTCATTACAGCCTTTCAATTACTATTATAATTTTTAATTTGTTCATAGGATATCATTTGCAGATTAATTTTCTGTAGCCAATCTGAGTTATCATCTCAAAAGACGTGAAAGCACATTCTCGGATGCTGTTCAGTGCTGTGACGAAAGGTAGCATTAGTACAACTTTGTGTCTTCGTATTGAAATGTACCAGCACTCAATAGAGTACTACAAATCAATACCACAGGGTCATGTACTGCCTGTATTTGGATTTGTGGACCTCTCTGGCTCTTCAGCTAAGATAATCTCATTAGAACCATCTTTATCAACTCAATTCTTAGTTATTCATGCAATGAAACCTAACTCATCAGCAGGAAGTCTTTCTGGATTAACAGCACTCTAATGGCATATGTTGATGCGTTGAAAAGCATGAAAAACTGCAGTCAGGGGATCTCTTGGTTGAATCAAATGTTCGTTGGATGGAGTACCTGTAGAAATTAAGGAGCACCACCCTCCTCAAAGTTTCTGAGGATGAGTTTCCACATGAATTGAACTCCCAAGGTGCAATGGAAATGTCAGAAGTACAGAACTAGGGGAGAAGGAGGGGGGTCATATATTTTAAAATGCTGGACACAAATTCTGTCAAAAAATTTACATTGCTGATAATGTTATTGACAAGGGAAGAAAAAAGCTTTTAAATGCATAATATAAGTAGTATGTATTAAATGTATGTAGGACTGCAAACCACTGATACAAACCTCAATACTTTTTAACTAGTTCCTGTTCCTCAAATTTGGTTATATCTTTTTTTTATCTTTTAAATATTTGCTATCATTAAGACATGGTTTATGAATTTTGGTTTTCAACCTGACAAAAAATATACACTGACTGATCACTGGATTGTTACTACCTCCCAGTATTTCGTACATCCACTGTTTTCCCTCACTACAGCAGCTATTCAGCTTGGAATGGATTCAATAAGTTGCCAGAAGAAGTCGGTAGTTATGGCCGACCAAGCTGTGTGTAATGCAGCCATCAGTGGAAGTGAGTGGTGTATACAGAAGCGTGACATGCCGTTCCATAGTGTCCCAGAAGTGCTCTACTCAACTTGGAATGGATTCAATAAGTTGCCAGAAGCAGTTGGGAGGTATGGCCGACCAAGCTGTGTGTAATGCAGCCTTCAGTGGAAGTGAGTGGTGTATACAGAAGGGTGACATGCAGTTCCATAGTGTCCCAGAAGTGCTCTACTCAACTTGGAATGGATTCAATAAGTTGCCAGAAGAAGTCGGTAGTTATGGCCGACCAAGCTGTGTGTAATGCAGCCATCAGTGGAAGTGAGTGGTGTATACAGAAGCGTGACATGCCGTTCCATAGTGTCCCAGAAGTGCTCTACTCAACTTGGAATGGATTCAATAAGTTGCCAGAAGCAGTTGGGAGGTATGGCCGACCAAGCTGTGTGTAATGCAGCCATCAGTGGAAGTGAGTGGTGTATACAGAAGCGTGACATGCCGTTCCATAGTGTCCCAGAAGTGCTCTACTCAACTTGGAATGGATTCAATAAGTTGCCAGAAGCAGTTGGGAGGTATGGCCGACCAAGCTGTGTGTAATGCAGCCTTCAGTGGAAGTGAGTGGTGTATACAGAAGCGTGACATGCAGTTCCATAGTGTCCCAGAAGTGCTCTACTCAACTTGGAATGGATTCAATAAGTTGCCAGAAGAAGTCGGTAGTTATGGCCGACCAAGCTGTGTGTAATGCAGCCATCAGTGGAAGTGAGTGGTGTATACAGAAGCGTGACATGCCGTTCCATAGTGTCCCAGAAGTGCTCTACTCAACTTGGAATGGATTCAATAAGTTGCCAGAAGCAGTTGGGAGGTATGGCCGACCAAGCTGTGTGTAATGCAGCCATCAGTGGAAGTGAGTGGTGTATACAGAAGCGTGACATGCCGTTCCATAGTGTCCCAGAAGTGCTCTACTCAACTTGGAATGGATTCAATAAGTTGCCAAAAGCAGTTGGGAGGTATGGCCGACCAAGCTGTGTGTAATGCAGCCTTCAGTGGAAGTGAGTGGTGTATACAGAAGCGTGACATGCAGTTCCATAGTGTCCCAGAAGTGCTCTACTCAACTTGGAATGGATTCAATAAGTTGCCAGAAGCAGTTGGGAGGTATGGCCGACCAAGCTGTGTGTAATGCAGCCTTCAGTGGAAGTGAGTGGTGTATACAGAAGCGTGACATGCCGTTCCATAGTGTCCCAGAAGTGCTCTACTCAACTTGGAATGGATTCAATAAGTTGCCAGAAGCAGTTGGGAGGTATGGCCGACCAAGCTGTGTGTAATGCAGCCTTCAGTGGAAGTGAGTGGTGAATACAGAAGCGTGACATGCAGTTCCATAGTGTCCCAGAAGTGCTCTACTCAACTTGGAATGGATTCAATAAGTTGCCAGAAGAAGTCGGTAGTTATGGCCGACCAAGCTGTGTGTAATGCAGCCATCAGTGGAAGTGAGTGGTGTATACAGAAGCGTGACATGCCGTTCCATAGTGTCCCAGAAGTGCTCTACTCAACTTGGAATGGATTCAATAAGTTGCCAGAAGCAGTTGGGAGGTATGGCCGACCAAGCTGTGTGTAATGCAGCCTTCAGTGGAAGTGAGTGGTGTATACAGAAGCGTGACATGCAGTTCCATAGTGTCCCAGAAGTGCTCTACTCAACTTGGAATGGATTCAATAAGTTGCCAGAAGAAGTTGGGAGGTAAGGCCGACCAAGCTGTGTGTAATCAGCCTTCAGTGGAAGTGAGTGGTGTATACAGAAGCGTGACATGCCGTTCCATAGTGTCCCAGAGGTGCTCTATTCAACTTGGAACGGATTCAATAAGTTGTCAGAAGAAGTTGGGAGGTTGAGGTAAGGCCGACCAAGCTGTGTTTAATGCAGCCTTCAGTGGAAGTGAGTGGTGTATACAGAAGCGTGACATGCCGTTCCATAGTGTCCCAGAAGTGCTCTATTCAACTTGGAATGGATTCAATAAGTTTCCGGAAGCCGTTCGGAGGTAGGGCCGACCAAACTGTGTCCGCGAGAGGGCGAGGCTAGTATAAAAGGGGAAAGCTTTGTTCTTGCGACAGTAGTAGAAGTGATTTTTGGGTGACGAGGTGTGTAAAAAATGTGATTTGACGGACTTTCAACGTGGGATGATTGTAGGAGCTCGGAGCCATGGAGCAAGTATCACCAAAACAGCCGCATTCGTGAAATATTCCAGAGCAGCTGTTGTTAAAGTGTTTAAAGACTGGACTGTCATCCAAAAAATGGGTCTCTACGTGCAACGTGTGGTCGTCAGCGACTAGTGACTGCTCGGGCGAAACGGAGAGTGTCCAGGCTGGTAACAGACAACAGAAGGGCAACAGTGCAGCAAATTACAGACCATATTAATTAAGGATCCCGTCAAATGATCTCTGCACACACTGTTCGCCGTACACTGCATCGGATGGGATATGGCAGCCGAACTCATGTTCGAACACCTTTGCTATCTGCAGTTAACAAGAGAAAACGTCTGCAGTTCACACAAGGATTGGACAGTCGATAATTGGAAACAAATTATGTGGTCCGATGAATCACGTTTTCAGTTGCACCATGCCGATAGCCGAGTGAGAATTTGGCGGAAACAGCACAAAAACTTGGGCCCCAGAGATGCATTGCTACAACCCTTCAAGCTGGTGGAGGCAACGTTATGGTTTGGGGAATGTTTTCCTGGCATGCTTTGGGCCTTTTAATTCGTGTTGATCAACGTCTGACTGGCACATCATATCTAAACATCGTTGCGGAGCTAGTGCATCATGTCATGTGGATGGTTTATCCCAATGGCGATGGTTACTTTCAACAAGGTAATGCGTCCTGCCATAGTGCTCATATTGTACAGGATTGGTTTCAGGAACATGCCGGTGAGTTTACTTTGTTTCCGTTGTCCCCATAATATCCAGATCTCAACCCCATTGAAAATATGTAGGATGAAGTTGAACGAGCCATCAGACAGCCGGATCCGCAACATTGCAATCTCACACTCCTGGAAAGTGCTATTCATCAAGCATGGTCTCAGATTCCACCAAACCACCTATCAACATCTCGTGGAGACCGTGCCACGAAAAATCAACGCAGTATTAAAGGCAAAAGGTGGCCCAATGAAGTACTGAGGGGGTGGTCATAATAAAGTGGCCATTCAGTGTATACTGCTAATGAAAAAAGAAATCAGAAGTGCACATCCCTAAATTATAAATTTTGGACGATTCCTTTTTACGACTGAGACCACTTACCTCGTTTTTTTCTTCCACCCTGCTCAGATACTGAATCCATGAATGCAACCGTTGATCTTATGTTGGGCCGGTTCTTTTTTGTAAGACTTGTAATGTGTTTGAATTACACATTACTTTTTATGTGTGACCTGCATTTCAACGTTTTATACAGTGGGAACTTATATGTTAAATTAAATCATGATTTTCCTAATTTTTCCACTTTGGAATAACAAAGTAATCCCGCTACCGATCAAACAGTACAAAACAGCACTATTATACAAGGTCTACAAATCGTATATCTACTACATCTACATCTTCGGATAACAAACATTATCAAATGTAAGCAGCACTTCATCATAAAATGTAATATAAAATGTGAACGATCTTATCTTATATTCAAATCTTTGCTGACATCCAATAGCACAACATGTCCACCACATGGTACAAATGTATTTCATAATTTCCTTCAACCACAGAAATTAAAATCGCTCGCTTAACTTCAAGTAATCTATAATGATTTTCAGTGCAGTTACGAAGTACGCACAGTGAAAGCCGGTGGTTAACACACATCACGTGACTACCCTCTGGAGATGTTTGTGCCGCCTTCAGAGCTCCTAGCTCTGTCTACCTCACGGTGTATGAAAAGTCAGGTGATGCGACTCCCGGGGAAAAAAGTCGTCCGTTAATGTCACTTGTCACTAGATGGCGCAAGGAACGTGTGGGCTGATGATTTCAAACAACCTATGCTTTCTTATGGGATGAAGCGACAGAAACATTCGTTTTTTACGAATGCTATTTTGCTTGGAATTAAAAAAACCGATCTGGAACGCTTCGCAGACATGTACTTTTGTCCTTATCACGTGGAAATATATCAAATAAGCCATATATATATATATATCATTTTTTAGCCACGAAATGAGTACTCGAACGTGTAGATTTTTGAGCAGACGATGCTGAGTTTTTTTCGGAGGGAATAAACCTTTTATCGTAAGAAAAACGTGTATTTCTTGTAAAATGAGATGGTATTGTGTATTTGGAGGAGCAATTATTCACATGGAATGTTAATTTTTCTATTATAAGTTTTGTTTTTGCTGCACTTATTGGAGCATCACTAACGGAAACTATTCGTTTTGAAACATCGAATTTTTCGCAAAAAATAATTTTCATTACCCTTCCCCTCGAAAAATCATTCACTAATGATGTTTTTATTTACTAATATTCAAGATGTCTTTCGCATGTGTGCTATTTTTGTACCTGATCATACTAATGAATAAGGGTCTTCATCTGTGCTGGCGATGGCGGCAGAGAAAGTGCATCGCGGTGAAATGGTCGATTTTTCCCGGCGGAGCTTTTTTTTTTTTTTTTTTTGATTGGAGGTTTAACGACCACCGTGAGCAACTCAATGGGCTATAAGCAGTCGCCCGTCCCTAATTTAGGGTCACTGGTTCCAGGGAAGGGAGAGAGCCAGTGCCGTAAGACAAACACAACATCCATGCCTCACCGGGATTCGAACCCGGACCCCTTCGGACGAATAATCATAGGCCAACGCCTTAGACCACTGCGCCACCGGGGCGGCGCGGAGCTTTCTCAGACCTGCGTGCATATATTGTAGTACGATCAGAGCCCATTTAAGAGGAAGGGGGCTAGAGGGTCTGAAGCCCCGGGCCTTGTATTTTCAAGAGGCCTCAGAATTATGCAGGATGCTTGAAGAATTGGCAGAGTTCCAGTTTTTAGTTTTTTTTCCAGATAGCACCGCGAAATATACACTGTCGGAAAAAAATCCAAACACCAAGAAGGGTTTGTGTTAGATGAACGACAGTTGGTAGGCGGTGAGAGTACATCTGTAAGATGGCGTCTATGCAAATTTCGCGCTCAGCGCATACGTGTGGCGCTAGTAGCGCCTTTCGGAACATGCAAAGCAGGTTTGCTGTAAATACGCGCTGTAACGTTCGTGAGCGTTAGTTATTGTTCAGATTCGACGTAGGGTGTTGATGTTAGTCAAGAATGCCCTTAAGAAGACGATGAAGCCATTATCAACAGCTCACGGAGTTTGAACATGGTCGTGTAATAGGGCTACGAGAAGGTGGATTTTCTTTCCGCAATATTGCAGAACGACTTGGCAGGAATGTAGCCACTGTGCATGATTGTTGGCAGCGGTGGTCAAGGGGAAGTTACTACCTCAAGAAGACCGGGTTACGGCCGGCCACGTGGCACTACTGAGAGGGAAGACCTCCGTGTACGGCGTATGGCCGTGTTGCATCGTACCGCGTCTGCGGCAGCAATTCGAGCTGCAGAGTCCACCACAGTGACACAACGAACTGTTACAAATCGGTTACTTGAAGGACAGCTCCGAGCCAGAAGCCCTGTAACGTGCATTCCACTTACTCCAAACCACTGCCGTTTGAGACGTCAGTGGTGTCAACCTAGCACTCATTGGAGGACGGAGTGGAGATCTGTTGTGTTTTCTGATGAAAGCCGGTTCTGCCTGGGTGCCAGTAATGGCCGTGTGTTGGTTAGAAGGAGGCCAGGTGAGCGCCTGCAACCAACCTGTCTGCGGCCGAGGCACACTGGACATACACCTGGAGTTATGGTCTGGGGAGCAATTTCCTATGACAGCAGGAGCACTCTCGTGGTTATCCCACGCACCCTGACGGCACAGTTGTACGTCGGTCTGGTGATTCAACCTGTTGTGCTGCCATTAATGAACAGCATTCCAGGGGGTGTTTTCCAACAGGATAACGCTCGCCCGCATACCGCTGTTGTAACCCAACATGCTCTACAGAGTGTCGACATGTTGCCGTGGCCTGCTAGATCACCAGATCTTTTACCTATCGAGCACGTATGGGACATCATTGAACGACAACTCCAGCGTCACCCCCATCCAGCATTAACCGTCCCTGTATTGACCGACCAAGTGTAACAGGCATGGAACTCCATCCCACAAAATGACATCCAGCACCTGTACGACACAATGCATGAACGTTTGCGTGCTTGCATTCAACATTCTGGCTGTTACACCGGTTATTAATGTACCAGCATTTCACATTTAAAATGGCTCTTCTCGCGCTTACAATAAGCTGTGATCTTGAAACCTTAATCGATTAAATATGTTACCTATACGAATGTATTGCAGCCATTTCCTTCCTATACAACTATTTTTTCGTTGTGTTGGGATTTTTATTTCTGTCAGTGTATAAGAAACTGCCTTGTGAAAAAAATTCTATTTCTTTCTATTTTTTTAGGAGTGTGCAAAAAGCATAGTCGCCCCGTAGTCCATCCTCAATTTTTTTGAAAACATTACAGATTTTTCTTTTTTTTTACACATTTGCAATTGGGGGAAATTTTCGTACATTAAGAACTCGTTTGAATTATGATATTTGGATCATATTATTTCGCCCACTGCTTCGATATAATTTCAGCAAGCTGAACCCTGGTGCTGGGAGGGATTAAAGCAGAACTGAACTGGTATCCATTTTTCTACCATGTATCTTTACATTTTCTTGCTAACACCGATTCCCCCATGAATTATGGAATACACACTTCAATACAGTGGGGATATTTTTATGGCTTCCTCATCATATTTTGGGAATGTTTTCTCCTGGGTTATCTCTCGCTTAAGTAAAAAAAAAAAAGGTTGACGTACTCTACCTCCTGTGCAGAAACTTCGTTTCTGTAACTTCATACAATATAATTGCACAAAGTAATAAATTAAAAATACCTAAGATAGACACCAGTTTAGCGCTGATGAAATGTTAACTACCATGTAATCCTACGACGGTTAGCATGAACTATCGGCCCACAACTCCTCAACGCCCCCTGGGGACTTGTGAACTTAACAGTCCGTTTTCAAACTGTTAGCAGTACTACAGTGCCTAGTAAAATTCTTCTAGGCACTGTAGCAGTACGGAGAGTTGTATCACCTGACTTATCATACACCGTGGTCTACCTATATTCATGGTCTAAAGGTGACAAACAGCTAGAACAGAAGTGTGTCGTAAGTGAACGTCATTTTGATGAACGTTTTATGGAAAGAAATTTTAAAACGCTTATAAATAGTGAAATAATATTAACGCACAGAGCTCGACCAGTACTTTTAGATAATGCTGAGCCCGCAGTTTTCCCAAATCTTTCTGCGTATTTAACCAAACGCTTACCAAAACAATGTAAAATTCAGATTAATTAAAATTTAATTAACCAACGCAAAATTAAGATTCAGCTATTGCTGAGATCAGCAGTACCTCAGTGTGATTTAACTATTGTTGAGATTTTATTTAATATTTTCTTTTGGCGTATTTCACATCGCTGTGGGTTTTTGTGGTTCATATCAGGGGCGTATAGAGAAATATTTTTTGAGGGGGGGAGTGTTTATAATCCACCAGTACAAAATAAAAATGAAAAGAAAATGTTTTGTCTAATGTAAGTTGTGGGTACATATTTTCTCATGTTATTTAAACAATAATAAAAAATTCAAATTTTCGTGGGCCAGGGATCCATACCCCCTTTATATATTGTATAGACCGTATGCATATGACGTCATACCAAGGTAAACCATCCTAGCAGACGCGGTGATCAACTGGTGTACGAACACTGCTTGGATTTGCATTGTAGAACGATAAGGAAGATTTTTTTTTTATTGGAGGTTTAACGACCACCGTGAGCAACTATAAGCAGTCGCCCGTCCTTTATTTAGGGTCTCTGGTTCCAGGGAAGGGACAGAGCCAGTGCCGTAAGACACAACATCCATGCCTCACCGGTATCCGAACCCGGACCCCTTACGGACGAATGATCAGAGGCCATCGCTTAGACCACTGAGCCACGGGACGGCTAAGGAAGATGGTGTTATGTGCCATTTTCGGCTGCGGTAACCGAAGTGGGAGAGAGAAATGATGTTTCCTATTACAGATTACCATCTGAGTTAACGAAATGGGATGAGAATTATAAAAAAATTATTCAGAAGCGCCAAAATTTGTGGTTATTACTTATCACGTATCAGCAGAGTTGACATCGATGACAGGAAACGAAGGAACATTGGAGTGTGTAGTTTACATTTTGTAACAGGTATCTTCATAAATTTACTGATGCGTTATCGACAGAAACTCTATTAAGATCTTTAGACTGGAATTAACCTTTCTTTATGAATGACTTGCACAATTTCATTTGCTCGGGAGTGAAGGCGTTCGTGCCAAAAAACGAAATAATTAACAATATCGCCGTGTTCTACTCGTGGCAAGACCTCAATATTGTTCAGGAAAAATGAGAATGGAATTACATATAGGTGACCACAATTTCCCAATAACTTTAATTTATCAGAATAAAGCTATTTTTGATCGCAAGATGACCCTCTTACGTAGCCCATGTAATGCATCTTTGATCTCACTTGTACACCAGTTGTTCTGCAAGAAAGCAGCAGACGGCCGCTCCGGTGGCGCAGTGGTCTAGGGCGCTGGCCTCTGATCATTCGTCCGTAAGGGGTCCGGGTTCGAATCCCGGTCAGGCATGGATGTTGTGTTTGTCTTACGGCACTGGCTCTCTCCCTTCCCTGGAACCAGTGACCCTAAATTAGGAACGGGCGACTGTTTATAGCCCATTGAGTTGCTCACGTTGGTCGTTAAACCTCCAATCCAAAAAAAAAAAAAAATGCAGCAGACGAAAAAGTGACGCAA
Source organism: Macrothele yani (assembly GCA_039090855.1). Lineage (NCBI taxonomy): Eukaryota > Metazoa > Arthropoda > Arachnida > Araneae > Macrothelidae > Macrothele > Macrothele yani. Next base: position 198,012,989 of record CM077009.1, read on the forward strand.
ACCGCGGTTTCCTGACGTCAATGCATACGGTCTATAGGTAAATCAGTGCTGTGAATTTTAATTTTTTCTGTACACTTCATGCAGCATGTATCACATTATAAAGTCACTAATGTGACACATACTTTACATTTTTTACTAAATTTCTGTCTGGATTTGTTGCGAGAAATGTGGTTATCTCTGAAATCGTTCTGAACAAGTTACCAATAGTATTTGATCCACGATTTAATAAAATCGGATCTCAAACAATGTTTTTTACGTTTCCTTTTACCAATAAAATTTTGTTTTGGGAAATCAGTGAATTTCATTACTTTTATCTTTTAATCGCCAGCGAGATACGAACGGGACAGCAATTTAAAATCCTTACTAAGAGAGAGATGTTTCCTGGAATGCTCATGTACGAATGAGCGTTCTAAGGGGCATATAATTGTTAACATTTTACGGAAAAGTTACGTAAATTCAAGTGTTTAATTAGACATCTAATTAAGGAGAAAATTTGTGTCCAGTAAAGTATTTGTACTTATCAGCCTTGTAACGCGTACATTCAATGCAAGATTACGCATTTCCTGATTAAACTTGACGAAGCTCCCCAAAACCCACATTCGGAAGAATATTCACTTATATCTGTCCATGCATGATGTTAATAACTTTTAGTATAACTGCAGGATAACGAAAAATATATTTTTTTGGTAAAATTTTAGTGAAATTGCACGGAACGGGAAGCACATGTGAGGATGCAGTTGACACGAGACTCTCAGCATAGCAACGAGCCTTAGTAACGTAACTGAAGGACAACCAGCCTCGTTGAAATGATGGCTTCTTACTTTGAAACTTTAACTTCCGAGTACAAAATGCGGTATTTGGAAAACATTAAAGAGATTCAAGGAAAAGATCCTTTTGTGCTGAATGCAAGTATCTTCGAAGGTGATGCGAAAAGTTTTCCGAAAGTGGAAATAGTAAATATTTTCGATTATTTCGTCTTTGGTCGAAGCGCCTTTACTGCAGAACACGTCGCGGCATTAAAAAGTTTCGAAGCATATAACAATTTCTCGTCGCCGGTACTCTTTTACAGGGTAATTTAGAACGATCACAAATTCTTGAGTAATCGGTAATTTATGGAGAAAATAGGTACGCTGCCTTAATAAGTAAGGTTCTCTTCCCTCCCAGGTGCGGAGATCTGAGTAAAAAAATAGGTTTTCTTTCTAGGAATCGCTGATTTTGGATAAAACTCACCCTTGAAAGGTTCTATGCCTTCTTGAGAGTTTAACTCTTCAACAAAAAGTGTCTTTCGAAGCTCTGGGAAGCGATTTCCAAGCCTTAGAAATATGAGCGAAGCCTTTTTTTTTTTTTTTTTTTACGTAAAATTGTGGTGAAAAAACAAAATAATTTTGCTGGGATTTGTGGCCTATAATCTATTTATCCGTAAATAAATTTAGCAGCATAACACCGACCTGTAAACAGACCTAGACACCAAAAAGGATTTAAGCCATTATTTGCATTTTTCTGCAAAAGTGTGCTTCAGCTCCATATAAAAATCTAAGTGCACTAAAAAAATCAACGGTAGTTTGTTTTTTTGGTGGTGGTGGTGGGGGGGGGGGGATATCATATTGAGCAAAGTAGTAAACTAAAAACTCCCAACACCGACAGCCAAATAACCTTAAAAGTGAAAAGCCGAAAACTCGCAAAAAAGCGAGTCAGGTTAACGGTGTACTCGAGATCTAAAATACACTGACGGAAAAAAAATCCCAACACCACGAAAAAATAGATGTAGAGGAATGAAATGGCGGCAATACATTTGTATAGGTAACATATTTAATCGATTAAGGTTTCAAGATCGCAGCTTATTGTAAGCGCGAGAAGCGCCATTTTAAATGTGAAATTCTGGTACATTAATAACCGGTGTAACTGCCAGAATGTTGAATGCAAGCACGCAAACGTTCATGCATTGTGTCGTACAGGTGCTGAATGTCAGTTTGTAGGATGGAGTTCCATGCCTGTTGCACTTGGTCGGTCAATACAGGGACGGTTAATGCTGGTTGTGGGTGACGCTGGAGTTGTCGTCCAATGATGTCCCATACGTGCTCGATTGGTGAAAGATCTAGTGATCTATCAGGGTACGGCAACATGACGACACTCTGTAGAGCATGTTGGGTTACAACAGCGGTATGCGGGCGAGCGTTATCCTGTTGGAAAACACCCCCTGGAATGCTGTTCGTGAATGGCAGCACAACAGGTTGAATCATCAGACCGACGTACAACTGTGCCGTCAGGGTGCATAGGATAACCACGAAAGTGCTCCTGCTGTCATAAATAATTGCTCCCCAGACCATAACTCCAGGTGTATGTCCAGTGTGTCTCGGGCGCAGACAGGTTGGTTGCAGGCGCTCACCTGGACTCCTTCTAACCAACACACGGTCGTCACTGGCACCCAGGCAGAACCGGCTTTCATCAGAAAACACAACAGATCTCCACTCCGTCCTCCAATGAGCTTTAGCTTGACACCACTGACGTCGCAAACGGCAGTGGTTTGGAAGTAAGTGGAATGCACGCTACAGGGCGTCAGGCTCGGAGCTGTCCTTCAAGTAACCGATTTGTAACAGTTCGTTGTGTCACTGTGGTGGCAACTGCAGCTCGAATTGCTGCCGCAGACGCAGTACGATGCGCCACGGCCATACTCCGTACACGGCGGTCTTCCCTCTCAGTAGTGCCACGTGGCCGGCCGGAACCCGGTCTTCTTGAGACAGTACCTTCCCTTGACCACCGCTGCCAACAATCATGCACAGTGGCTATATTCCTGCCAAGTCATTCCCCCGCACGGGGATAACTGGTTTTCCAGTTATTTGGGGAGCGGCGCCCCCACGGCCCGAGCTGACCTTGTGACTGGTCAACATCTGATGTCATGCCACCGCTTGTTTTTTATTTTGGTGCTGATGGTGTTTGCAGGGACGGCTGTTCATCCAGCTGTTGGGGAGTCGCGGCCCCACGGTCCCGAGCTGGTCTTGTGTCTCGCTTTTTCGTTTTTATTTATTTTCTCCACTGGCTAGTTGCCCGTGTTGTATACTTTACCTAATCGCTACCACGTTATGTACTAACACCCCGGTCTTGTGGTTTTGTTACCCTCCACCACTAACTGTTTTATATTAACCGCTCAGTTCGTAGGTTGCTGAGATTCCGTTTAGGTTCCCTTCCAGGATTTGTCTTCTTTGGATTTCGTTTCTCCTTTTAACTGGTTTGGGTGCTAGACCTACCTGCATGTTTGCCGCGTGCGGAGACCCGTGAGGCGGAAATGGGATGTCTGGCGGCTGAGGTCGCAGGAGACCGGATAAGTGCCTCCTGTGTGCCAACACTCCTCTTCGACCCCGGCTTCGCTGTAAACGGAAGGCTAGAGACTAACCCACCTCTAGTCAGAAGTCTTGTACCAAGTTGTGTGCAGGGCTTTAGCGGCTTTTTTGTCGTATAGCACGGCAGGGTGAGCCCGGGGGCTGTGGGATCCCAAAGGCGTTGGCGTGACGGTACCCGGAGGCCGAAGTGTCCGCCGAGTGCGTGTGATCACAGCCAACGGACTATATCTGCAACGTATAAGCTCCAGAACTGTGTCCAGCGTCATTTTCTTGGCTTGCAGACCTCCAGTTCTCCCTTGTAGGGCTCGGTGGTGGATGGAGTAGTCTGCAGACGAATCCTTCTCCTTTTTTTCCATGGGTAAACCCAAAAACAAACGCTCCAAATTCAAGTCACCTGAGCAAATGATCGTTGAAAACGACTCTCCTTCGTCTTCTCAACCTACCAAGTCTCATACCCTTAAACGATCTTTAGACCATACCTGGACCAAGAATGTGGAACCTCTTCTTCGGCAGCTGTACCAGTCGCTCCGAAGCGTCGTCTCCACTCGATTGCTGTGAATACGCATGCTACACACTTAGTTGTAGAATCCATCGATCCGAATGAGAGACTGTCCACCAGATCTCCATTTTTCATTTCTAAAGCTTTGGACGCTGCGGTTGGTTCCTTGAAGTCTGTTAGGAAGCTTCGCTCTGGGGACCTGCTTGTCCAAACTTGCAGTGTTTCTCAGAGTAACACTTTTCTGCACCTCACTAGTCTTCAAGGCATTCCTGTCAAAGTGACACCTCACCCGTTTCTTAACACCTCTCGGGGTGTTATTTCGGAGTTTGATCTCTTGCCATGCAGTGAAGACGAATTGATGACTGAACTTGCAGATCAAGGTGTTACTGCTGCTCGTCGTATGATGTTCCGGCGCGATGGTTCCTTGATTAAGTCTAAAAATGTAATCTTGACTTTTAACTCCCCGAAAGTTCCGACCGAAATCAAGGCTGGCTACTTGGTCTGTGGAGTTCGCCCGTACATTCCCAGTCCTCTGCGCTGTTTCAGGTGCCAGAGGTACGGGCATTCCCAACGTTTCTGTAAGAGTTCCGCTCATTGCGCAAATTGTGGCTCCAGTGAACATGACGGGGATGGTTGCACTTCTGCGGCCTGCTGTGTTAACTGCGGTGAGGCCCATGCAGCTTACTCCCGCAACTGTATGAAATGGAAGGACGAGATGGCAATCCAGCGCCTCAAGACCCTGGAGGGCCTCTCGTACCCTGCTGCCAAGGCCAAGTTGGGTATACCCACCAACCGACAGCGTACTTTTGCCGCAGTGGTTCAGTCTCTGCCGCAACCCGTGCAGCCCTTTGTTCCGCGCCCTGTATCTCTCGCCGCACTTGCCAAGCGATCTACAGTTGAACAAGCGACACAGGTGGATTTCACCGAGCTCCAGCTTATTCGACCAGCTGAGTCTGCGCCTTCTGTTTTGAAGACGACCGACTCTTCCGGTTCCCAGCAGACAGCCTGTACGTGCGGAAGACCCGGCCCTCAATCCGCAAAGGTGTGCCGTGTCCATCCAACTGTCGCGGTCCACCTGACCAACATTGCAACTGTCTCGGACTCAGCGAGGTCCCCACCCTCACCCAACATTATAGAGGAACATCGGGGGAGGAGAGTGACAGTTCGTCCCCAGCCTCAACTAACATTGCAGAGGAACATGAGGGGGAGGATAGTGATTCGTCCTCGCCCTCGGCCAGCATTATATTGGAGTGTGTGGGGGAGGAGAGTGACTCATCCTATGTGTAGTTGTGTTCGATTTCGTAATGTGTTTTATCATTCTCATTCCTCAGTTTTACTTAATCGGCTTGTTTCTCACCATTGTACCATGTTTTTCATACTGTTTGTTTCATTGTCTTTTTTGGCCCTTCCTTTGTACTCATGGTTCGGTTTTACTTTGTCAGCCAGATTTTGCGATTTATGCCCCGTTTTTTAATTTTGTCTGTTTGTCCTGTATCTGGCGCTCTTTGGCCAACCATGGCCCTTGCGCCAATAAAATCTAATAACCAACCAACCAAGTCATTCTGCAACATTGCGGAAAGAAAATCCACCATCTCGTAGACCTATTACACGACCTCGTTCAAACTCTGTGAGCTGTTGATAATGGCTTCTTCGTCTTATTAAAGGCATTCTTCACTAACATCAACACCCTACGTCGAATCTCAACGATAACTAACGCTCACGAACGTTACAGCGCGTATTTACAGCAAACCTGCTTTGCGTGCTCCGAGGGGCGCTACTAGCGCCACACGTATGCGCCGAGCGCGAAATTTGCATAGACGCCATCTTACAGATGTACTCTCACCGCCTACCAAATGTCGTTTATCTAACACAATCCCTTCTTGGAGTTGGGATTTTTTTTCTGTCAGTGTATATAGAAGAGCCAGAGATTTCTTCTGACTAAAAGTCAGGTTTGCTGACAAATAAACTTTTAGCCCTATAAAAAGCTTAAATACCCCTAAATCAACCAGGAACCTTCTGAAAAGAAGTCCCTGGAGAAAAAAAGGAAAACACATGCACAGAAGTTCCGATTGGGAACCGAAGCGTTTATTTGAGAAATATTTTGACTAAGACACAAACTCTAAAAGATGTTCTATAAGAAAATAATCAGTAGTAATAAAACCTACGCAAAAAACAACAACAAAAAAAAAACCAGCCAACACCTTTTAAATTCAACTTGAAAACCTTGAATCAACGAATGAAACATGGAATGCCTGGCCCAATAAGTGCAAGCACTGCACTCCAATAGCGTTTGAACAAGTAAAAGATGGATTCTCTTCTTTACCAGAAATAACTGATTTCTAGATAAAACTAACAGTTAAGAGGTTCTCTGACTTTGAACAGTCTAACTCTTTAAAAAAAATGTTTTCTGAGCTCTGGAAAGCGATCTCCCTTCGTTTGGCATATAAGCGAATTTTTTCGGTACTGCCTTTAGAGACAGCAGCGAGTAGCCTGAAAAAGACTTACGGCCTCGATTTCCTCTATTACCACAATTCATAATGCCAAAAAAGCGAGGCATTTTGGCTTCAAATTTTTATTTTTATAAACACCGACCGCTAATGATTGCACTTTTCACACTAAGTGCCGGACCATTGTGCAGGACAGCCAGCTATGCTTGTCTTTCAGGAACTTGCAAGGACTGTTGCCACTTCACTGAAACTTCTCGATGACGTCACGTGCAACATCCTCATATCTATGAGCGTAGATCACAGCAATAGCATGGAAGCTGTCTTCAGCGTGCTCTGTGATTTCATGAACCCGTCTGCAGAAGCAGATTGCTCGCCGACCTGTTCTGTGGGAAATGAGGAGTGCACCCGTTTGTGGAAGATGTTGTGCACACGAAACATTCTGTGAATTTCGTTCTTTTATCTTTTATCTGAATCTCGCGAAAGTTGTCGAAATGTTCTTAAAGAAATTGACTAATGTGAATCTACAGACTATTTTTGTGCATTGCATTTACCTCCAATTTCCAGCACACAGCTTCTTCCCAAGGACAGGATAAAAATACCACCTTATGTTCCCTTTGATGAAAGTATGCATAGGGGACAAATATAAAATCAGTGAACTTTTTTGTTTGTCATTATTCTGAAATCTGTACTGAAAATTTGCACAGCCATTTAAGAAAATATGCTTTCAAAGCTCGCATGTTTTGTTTTTCTATATTTTTTATTTAATGTTTGAATTAAAGAGATTTTCTCAAAGCATTCCTAATGCTATCTTAGATATCAGACGTGACTGTAAATGTGGCACTTCTCTAGAAAAGTTTTTTTATTGGAAGTTTAACGACCACCGTGAGCAACTCAATGGGCTATAAGCAGTCGCCCGTCCCTAATTTAGGGTCACTGGTTCCAGGGAAGGAAGAGAGCCAGTGCCGTAAGACAAACACAACATCCATGTCTCACCGGGATTCAAACCCGGACCCCTTTCGGAAGAATGATCAGAGGCCATCGCTTAGACCACTGCGCCACCGGGGCGGCTTCATTATTTTAGAGGATTGCTTATGGGTATGCATTTTTAATTAAGCTTCATTTCTTACGTTAGTTCGTTAGGATTTAGTGCTTTCGTTAGAAATGAGTTAAAATTTAACGGGCTGAATTATGCACTTGTCCGGGTGGGAAGAATTGAGTGTCATAAGTAAGTACATTTTTTCTAATTTTTCGAACTTGTTAGTTGAAGGAAGCAAGTGGGCCCTAAATTTTTTGAGCTGTGGTTTGAACATGTTTGAACGCATATTATATTGGGCTAATTTGTAAAACGTATAGGCTTAACTTTGATATGTGTATACAATGTTCTGCCCCATATGAAGTTTTTCTTCCAATTTTTTAAGTTGTGGCACATGGATACCATAAAAGACTGTTGCCCAGATTTTCAAAAAATGGAATTTCTAGAAGTATACTGAAGGCTAATATGCAGGCAACTTCCTCTGCAAGTCGTAAACAAATACTTCATTGTGCTGTAAGGTTATGCAAGAGTATGGTGACTATTGTTACTCATTTATGAATGCTTCAAATAGTTCCCAAGTTCATGTGTATCACTTTGCTATGTTTACATTCTACGGACTCACCTTAAAAGGGTAAAGAAACTAGCTCCACCACTCAAGATGGCCAAAAAGAAAAATATTGCATCTGCTTCTTTTCTGTATGATAAAACCGTTCCAGAATTCTAAAAACCAAATATGTTTACTTGCTGTGCCAAACATAATTTTTATGACCTGTCAGTTATATCCTTAGCTGGATAAGAAGAAGGGGCACAAAACATAGATAACTACTCAAGTGATCAGTACTCTAAATAAAATTATTAGGAAACTACATACTTCAGTTATAATTTCTTTTAAATGTGCTTGTTTCATTATTCAGCGTTTTGCAAATTTAGCATTATGCACAAGTTTATAGCCGCGAACTCAGGTGATCACAGTGAGACAGCAAATGAAAAAAAGCATCCGAAAGGGGCCCGGGTTCAAATCTCGGTGAGACACCGAATTGTGTTTGTTTTACGGCACTGACTCTCTCCCTTCCCTGGAACGAGTGACTAAATTAAGGACGGACGACTGCTTATAGCCCATTTGAGTTGCTCACGGTGGTCGTTAAAGCTCCAATAACAAAAAAAAAGTTGTATTTTGCTTTATTCCTATGAATTTGTATATGAAAAAAAAAACATCTATGTTATTAGCGCTTTGGTATTGATTTTCTATAAAAATGTTTTCCATGAAAGTTATGCTGAGCTAGTTTCTTTATCCTTTCACACAACACGCATTTACATATAGCACACTTATCCATTGAGGTGGGTGAGTGGGCTACATGTGAACATGTTAATATATACATGCAAACATGTGAACTACATGATAGCTTTCACAAATGGATGTTGCCGCCCCGGTGGCGCAGTGGTCTAAGGCGATGGCCTCTGACCATTCGTCCGCAAGGGGTCCAGGTTCGAATCCCAGGGAGGCATGGATGTTGTGTTTGTCTTACGGCACTGGCTCTCACCCTTCCCTGGAACCAGTGACCCTAAATTGGGGATGGGCGACTGCTTATAGCCCATTGAGTTGCTCACGGTGGTCGTTAAACCTCCAATAAAAAAAATGGATGTCCTTCTGTATTGGCTGCTTTGACAATGCAAAGATCTGTTCTTCCAAAGTTATATGGGTTATTGGGTTTATTCATATTTCTGTTTGTTACTCTCCATTTGCCACTGCAATATAAATAGTTCCATGATGAAATCCAAAAGAATGTGAGTAGAGTAACAACCGACTTTCATAAAGTGAATGGCACGCTTCGTTGATTTGGATGGTCTTTATAGTTTAATGAATTGATCAATAAAATTAAAACAACTGAACAAAGAAAATAAAAAGGTAATTTTTATTTCAGATATTTGTAATGTTTTTTCAGTTGTATTTTGAGTCACATTTGACTAAAATATATTTCTTTATTTTTTAAAATAAGTCTTTTACTTACATTTTAGACCAACACGTGTTATGTTTTCAGCAGTGTCGCCAGAGTGATGGTAAACACAGCCAAGTATACAACTCACCTCAAAATGAACAGCTCCTAATCTAAATTATGAACTCACTGGCAACTGCTGTAGGATAACTGTAGCGTTTTCATTGTGTAATGGCGATTGTACACAGCCATCATATCAAACATAAATAAATGCATTACCGAATGCCTTAGTGAGGTACTTGTAGCATTTCGGAAGTTCTTCCAGACTTGGTAAATCCTCATATTTAAAATGCACATATCAATGTGAACTGCAAAATCCCTTAACAACCAAACTTCTGAAGGAGCAAACAAGAAAAGTGCTTAATACTAAAAGTACGGAATTGTAGATTTTGAAAGCACCTGTATTCACACACACAAAAGCATTCTGACCTCTTTTACTTTGTGCACCTATTTTTGACCATATCTCTTCGATATTTAGGGCTGAGTTTGCACCCCGCATACATACTCACAAGTCTGACGATCATCTGTAACAAATGAAAATTTTTCTATGAGTATTCAAGCACAAAAATGTTTGCTAAGCCACAAAACTTTTCTTCGCTGTTATCCTTTTTCAGTATCAGACGTGCCAACTCTTTGGACATAGACGAGAGACTTCGGATTTTTGGCCGTTCCTCCCGCCATCCGGATGAATGTCAATTCTCCTGATTTTCACCAACAATTAGAAGTTCAGCTAATTGAAATTCCATCAACCACCATGATTTCAAACTGCCTGTGAAATCTTTTTCTTTCGATGTCAATGCAAGGCATCATCAGTTTCATACTGTTCCTCTTCACCTTTCTGCAAAAAGAAAGCCGCCCCAGTGGTCTAAGCGCTGGCTTCTGACCCATCGTTCAAGACGGGTCAGAAAAAATTTGCTTAAATTTTTTTTCTCCCAGTCTGATTGTCGTATGACGCCTTCAGCAGAGCTCACCTGCTCTGACACTAAAATGCCGGGGAGGGCCAGTAATTGATTGACAGATGGCAGCTGCCTTGCCTTCTTGCAGTTCAGTCTTTTTTTTTTATTATTATTAATGGTTTAACCACCACCGTGAGCAACTCAATGGGCTACAAGCAGTCGCCCGCCTCTAATTTAGGGTCACTGGTTCCAGGGAAGGGAAAGAGCCAGTGCCGTAAGTCAAACACAACATCCATGCCTCACCGGGATTCGAACCCGGACCCCGTTCGGACGAATGATCAGAGGCCATCGCTTAGACCACTGCGCCACCGGGGCGGCCCTTTCAAATCAGGTATTGGGAACCTCAACGAACTATAGGGGGCGCTGCCCAAACGTAAACGAACTTCTCTAGTACGGGTAACGTCGCACGTGTTTCCTTAAAGTCGAATGTAAAAATGTCTGGTTTATCGCTTTCAATCCTGGAAATAATGAAATTTGTGGACGCTTCCAAAAATTCAAAATGCATTAAAGAAGGAGAAGTTATTGTTAATGCAGGCCATATAATTTCTTGTGGAATTAAGAAGGAAGATGGAAGAGAAATTCTCATAGTTTCGCACTGCATTCAGTCCACGGCAATAACGTCGTCGCCTCACTCCATCAAAGGAGTTTAAATACAAGTAACAGTGAAATTTCTATAAAGTCATTTGAGTGCTCTTGTAAAGCGGGCAGAAGTGGAACGTGTAAGCACTGTGTAGCAGTAATGCTTTACTGTAACAGGTAATTTTTATTTTTACATTTTCAGGCAAGTGATATAGTAATACCGACAGGGGTGTGGGAAAATCACACCACTAGTAGGTATACTGGTGATTAGTTTTGTTTTTTCCGTCTGCAAATTAGACAACACAATTGGATCTGTAAAGTGAAAGAAAGCAATAGGACCATTATGCAGTAAGATGTACGTTTGGCCGCCCCGGTGGCGCAGTGGTCTAAGGCGCTGACCTCTGATCATTCGTCCGTAAGGGGTCCGGGTTCGAATCCCGGTCAGGCATGGATGTTGTGTTTGTCTTACGGCACTGGCTCTCTCCCTTCCCTGGAACCAGTGACCCTAAATTAGGGACGGGCGACTGCTTATAGCCCATTGAGTTGCTCACGGTGGTCGTTAAACCTCCAATCAAAAAATAAATAAATAAATAAATGTACGTTTGAGGTGCTCATATAAAGAAACTGGTATAAGGGGGAAATCTGGAAGATTCGATAAATTCCTGTAACAATATAAATATTAAAAGATTACATTCACGAAAAAATTAAGAGTCCGCACAATCTGGCGATTTAAAACAAGCTAATGCAGTATACATAGATTCATATGATTCAAAGCCATGAATTATATCAATAACTCCAGATGCAAAATTTTAAGTCACTGAAAATCAGCATGGTAGAGGCAACTATCATTCTGATGAATGTTTGTCACATAGTGATAGATATAATTTGCCTATATTTTTGTTTAAACCATATAATGTTGGATCATTGACACATTGTAAGATTATTTATAGTTTCTAGGTGTAATTTAAATTGTCCAGTTATTATTTTGGTCTGGTTAATCCACAATCGAAAACGTTTTAATAAACTGTAGCTCTCCCAACACAAGTGAAGTAGACCTGTTGGGTGAAAAATCTGAGACATGTTTTTGTTAATTTCAAAATGTGGCCCGATATCTATTTTGGCCATTGTGTATGATGCCTAGGTTTTAGAATATCTGCAGTGCTACAGATTATTATTAAATTATCAAATTTTGGAAATGCTCTGATTTTTTTTTTTTTTTTTGAGTTTTGAAGTACCAGATGGAATAATTTAATTTTACCTAGCTTCCACTGCAGATCTGTTTGTACTGTATTAAATTCAGTATGTATATCCATTAATTTGTTTTCTATTAGTAGGAGCTGTCAGATAACTCATTCCTATGTCCTGGAATGTATTTGCCAATTAATTCAAGTTAAACATTCCTGTTGAATTCCAATGCAATTAGAACTAAAATTTCTTATAAACATATGTGCTCTCAGTGCACAGTGTTAAAAAAAATAGTCGTCCTATGATTTTACTCAGTACAATCATGTTGTACTGATTCAGGCAAAATAATAGTTTATCCGCAATATGTGATGGTACGTATTTCATCATTAAAAAGTTGTTTAATCAGCACTGAGTTCTAAAATATGATATTGTAGCATTTTCTGCTTAAAATATGGTGTTCTGATCTGATGGGTAGAGATGCAAGTCTGTTCTTTGATGAGAAATGGGCCACTTGAAGACAACACTTGTGGTGCAGGGAATTTAGAGTATGCTGTACCCATACGTTTCCTTCAAATGGCTTCATAAACAGTGCAAGATGGTATCCCACTGAATCGGCTATGCATAATTAATTGCCTTGTGTTATTTTTTATTTTCTGTACAATCTTGAAATTCCTTAAACTTACAATGTGTTAATCAACCATTTTTGGGCTAAGCAGCCATTATATATTTTTCGTTTTTGTGTTTTTCTTCTTATGAAATATGTGATCAATTTCCTCACTTGCTTTTTCTTCAAAATTATGTTTCAAGATAAAATGTTGCAAGTCTGGAGAGACTGTCTGTGACGGATGAAAAATGTGCATGGTCAAGAACTAATGCCAAAGATACAAGACTATCATATGACCCAGTCCCATTACAAGACTTCTGCCATGTCACAAGTGGAACAACTGCTTATATTTCTGATGAACAAAAATCACAGTGCTTTCTGAAGCTTATTGCCGCATGTCCCAATTCTTCTCTCGTGAGACATCATGCAGCAAATTTGACACCATTGCACCCTGTGCAAAAACCAAAGTGAGTGTTACTTGGGAATGTATGAATATGCATGTTGCAAATGTTTTCACAAAGCAGTTCATTGATACAGTTTATCATGTCTCAAAATGTATGATAATCATGATTCTTCTTGAAAGGAAGTAAGTTGTAAGTGCTTACGTACTGAAGAAAAAAAGTATTTTCTATCCCTGATTTTACATTAATATGGGAGAATGGTTCTAAGACAAAGTAAACTTCCAATTTGAGTAAAAATATTGATTTTACATGGATTCACTACCTAAGTAAAGATATCTTTACTTTTTAAGTAAATGTATTTACTTAGGAAGTGAAACTATGCAACTCAATAAGCGCGTAATAATTAAATACTACACAATGTCTAAATGACAATAAATACAAAAAGAATTGGATAAGTTTCATTTTTTACTGTTTATTGTATCTTGTAATGTTTCTTTTATTAAGAGTTTGGACAACAGTAATATGATATCAAGACATTCAACATGGTGTTACAAAACAAAGAGTTCATGTATTTTTTTTTTTTTTTTTTTTTTTTTTTTTTTGATTGGAGGTTTAACGACCACCGTGAGCAACTCAATGGGCTATAAGCAGTCGCCCGTCCCCAATTTAGGGTCACTGGTTCTAGGGAAGGGAGAGAGCCAGTGCCGTAAGACAAACACAACATCCATGCCTCACCGGGATTCGAACCCGGACCCCTTACGGACGAATGATCAGAGGCCAACGCCTTAGACCACTGCGCCACCGGGGCGGCGAGTTCATGTATCAAGGCTGAAGGTCTGTACAACAGACTGAAAATGCTACTGTGTGATTTTGTTCACTTATCACACAATAAACAGTAAGAAATGAAGCTTATTTTAAGTTTGTTGTGTTTGTTCCCATGCAATATATTACAAGGCTCTTCCTAAGTAAATGCAATGTCAAACATGTAACTTTGCTAGAAATACATATTTTTACTGTCAGCTGTTTTTACTTTCATATAAATTAATTACATGAGAAATATCAGAAGTATGGAAAATCGCCATGTACATTTTTTCTTTTTGGAGGTGGGGAGATAGTAACTACCTACATTGCACATAATCTTTCTTTGAGTAACTATAAGTGAAAGTTTTGTGTTATTTCCTTCTTGTTGACATAGGTTTCATTTTTTTTTTAAATTCTTGCATTTCACTGCACTACATATTGTGTATGCTTGTATTTTTATCATGTCATTTTGCTTAGCAACTAAATGCAGTCACTACCTTACAGTGCTTATTAACTTAAAATGCTTCTTGTTCTGCAAGCACTTTCAATCTGTGAGCCCACGGTTCTAGCATTTCTGGAAATATGGCTGCAATAGACTGGGACAACATGGGTTTTTTTCCACCTTTCTTTTCAAGATGTGGAAAGGTGCACATTCCGAGTTCTTTCTTGCCAACATAATGTAGTGATGCCAACCATTATAGATTACACATAATTTTTATGGATTCTACTGCCTTCTTACGGAGCCACAGGCGAGGAAGAACTCTTGAGACACATGCTACAGGCAGTATACAATACACATAAGGAGAACACTTAGTATTATACTGTATATTAAATATCTAATGTTATGAATTAACCACATTCTGGAATAAATGTTTTTTTTTAATCTTTTTTCGAACAGTGATATATTGTTTACATTAGTTCATTCAATAGGTAGATTATTCCAAAGAGCTGGACATTATTTGTCAGTTGAATATAACTTATACTGAAAATTGGTGTGCTAAACTATCTGGGAAATGTGTCTTTTGAACCACCCTGTATCATTTCAGGTAGCAGAAGTGCAACTTCAGTTTTTAAATTTCAATAAATATGCATGTATTGGATGGTAAGTGAATGTTTTTACAATTTTTTCCCCCTGTTCATTTGCAGCTCCACACCACAGTCACAGACCAGTGAGGAATCCATGTCAAGTGCAATTCATAAAATCATGTCAAAGGAATTTACATTTAGTGATTACCTGAAGCCAGAGCTGTTCGATACCCTAAATAAGGCAGAATTAGCTTTTTACCACCAGTACGTGAAAACAGATTTACAAAAGTCTGTATCGATAGCATTACTGACTTCAGGCCAAAACAATGAAAGGTTTGTTCACAACGTGAAGTATCAAGTTGCTTTTGTTTCATGTATCTGCATTTCTGTTTTCTTTTTTAATGTTTCATTTTCACTGTTTACTCATTATTTACTGGTTTCAATAATTCAAACTAAAAAAGCAAAACCTTACTTTGGTAACCAAGATCAATTTCCAAACATGATCTGAAAGTTAATAGCAAATTCTGAAGAGCATATTGCTTTCTTCTGAAATTCTGTGTTTCACATGTTAGGATTTGTCTGTGACCTTGGAAGGTCGTGTGCGAAGTTGTGCATGGGGGTCCTTCTAGAATACTTTATATAACAACTAGCTTTACTACCCGGCTTATTAATTTCATATTCCCTTATATGTCACTGAAAAAATCGGGGAAAATAATTGATGCTTGCAAAAAAAGAAAAATGCTGATTTCACAAATTCGGCCATTACAAATTATTTATTCATAGTGCGATTATTTCAGCACTGGCAGTACACAACATGCACAGCATTAGAACACTGACTGAACAAAATTCATTAACAATTTGTTATCATCAAATGTATCACATGGTTTCAGTTTCAGACATCTTTGTGGGGCGAATCTCTGGGATAAAAAAGTTAAAAACGTATCTTTTTGAATATTTCATGAAACTGGCTGAAATTTTAATGAACACCGTAAATCGTTAATAGAAACATGACCTCCAAATTTCGCCTGAATCGGCAAATAACTTTTTAAGTTTGCCGTCAAAATTTTTTAACCGCTTTCTGCGCGTATATTTCTGTTTACCGATGAATTAAAAATATCATGCATATTTTTAAAAGTTTTGACCGGATTCCGGTGAAATTTTGAGGGACCCCTCTTATTACCAACTCATGGTGTTGATAAGAATTTCAGCCCATTTCGTTAAGATTTCGCAAAGTTCGTTTTTTCATATTTTTTTCCACAGTTCTCAAAGAATAGAAACACGTGTTGATGTGTCGCGGCGATGAATATACTCACATGCTTTCAGATTTGGAACAGGATAAAGATGACGTAGTAGTAACAATAATAGTCCATATGTCATATGGACTATTATTGTTACAATTAGATTAATTTGTCTTTTCAATCATAATGGCCTCAGTTATGAGGATCTGTTTGTGGTGCTGTGAGATGTTTTATATTAACCCACTTGGGCTCCGTATTATTATCCATGCATTATTGAATCATAGCTGTTTTTGCTTCTTTTTTTGTTCCAATTTTCTAGATGTTCCTTCAATCTGATATTTAAACTTCTTTTTATACTTTCGATATATGATTTGTTATCATAGATATTCTCTTTTGATGGTGCAATTGGTATCCCATAAACACCAGCTCTGTCTAAAATTGATATTGGATCTCTGTGCTGGGTTATTATTTGTGTAATATCTTTAATATTATCAGCATTTGTAAGGTTACTTTGTTGGCATTCTTTTTTTATGATTCGTGTTATATTATGGTGGTATGGTAGTTTCCCACAGTATTTTAATTTTTCATTCTTAGTTTTTTTTTTTTTTTTTTTTTAATAATTGCTCTTCAGTACTTTGCATTCCTTGTATAGCTTGTCTATGAGTTTTGTGTCATATCCAAACTCCACTGCATTGCCTTTAATCCAGTCTAGTTCTTTCTTTTCTGCATATTGACTTGTAGAATGTGTAATTGCTCTTAGTATGTAATACGTAAATGCAGATATTTTATACCTCCAAGGGTGATGTGACTCTTTTGGAATGATAGCTGGTATGAACGTAGATTTTCTGTAAATTTCATATTCTATAGTGGACATGTTTTTTAATAAAAAGTCTAAGAACGGTAGTTGTTTACAATTTTCATATTCAGCTGTTAATGTAATAGTTGGGTATACATCTGTGTATCTGTTTATAAAATGCTGTAAATAAATCTTCTGTCATGATCTGAAAATTTGAAGGGGCAGGGGGGGGGCTCAAAACATTTAGAAATATTTTGGCAAATACTGTCCATGAACTTCTTTGTTCAATTCACTTTTTTTAGTGAGCTTGAAAAAACTTTTTACCATCAACTTGGACTGGGAAGTAAACCTAGATCTTTGGATTATAGGTATCTTGAATTATCGTTAACACAAATTTCCCAAGCTGACTAAATAAAAAAAATGTGAATTGAACGATACACTCGTGTGCAGTAGTTGCCTAAATATTTCTGATGAATTTCCCATGTATTCTCAGATATTTAATTCCCTCTATTTCATCAAACATTTATTTCTACCCAGTTAGCTGGGCTTAACAAAGAATAAGATGTTAACAGTGCTAGTATATTTGTCCCTTTCCACAAAATGTGCACAAAATTGTTACTAATAATGGAATGAAGGTGTGCTTTTGACATGAAAATCTTAAATACAACAAATGTAAATTAATATATAGTACACAGAAAGCCTTTGTGTGTGTATGTGGTTATAATTGTTTGCCCAAATGTAAGCCACTTTTTCTGAATTCATATTACAATTTTTCTTTTGTTCTTTAGCATCACGCACAGTTAGTACAAATATCTGCAAGGTACTATTCAAGCATTTGATTTCTGAACTTTTGGTAACATAGTTGTTGCATACACAAGTTATACCATTTCTGTAGCTTGGCCCCATGGAAAATGATGCTGTGTAACTTTAAAATCCCATTTTGCCAAGGAAATGACAAAGAGTTATTTTCAAACCTTTAGGAATTCCAGGAGTGAATTCCTTGTAACTGTAAAGCTGAGGTACAGGCAAAATGTGTCAGTTCTTTAATAATTGTCCATACAACTCATAGTTTGAATACCTGTCTTTTGACCAGTGGCAACAATTTGCAGAATAGTTGGATAGGCAGATCCCAAGATAGCCAAGGAAGATAAAACAAATATAGACTACCACTTAAGGTAGCAGTGTGTTGCATTACTCCAAGATATAGATTTGTCTCAGCAGCCTTGATTGGATACTTGTTAAAAATACTCTCAAGTACAACAGGAATAAAATTTTGTTTAGCCCCGAATATCATATATTACAATTCAAGCATTTCATTTCAGTTTGTTCACTAAAATTCCAGTATACAGATTTATTTACACAAATATATTTTACATACCATGCTTTTCTAATTAGTACACACCATGCTTTTCTAATTAGTTCCATTATATTAACTCAAATGGTATGACACTGATACGATAAATTCCTCTATTTCATTACAGTGCAAGAATATACTAAAATACACATTATAATGTAGTTGTATTACTGTTTTTTCAGGTGGAAAGCTGAAAGGGAAAAAAGAGTAACTGGGAGCATATGTTATGAGCTATACACATATGCATTCAACAAAAATCCTCAGTGGGACAGGAAGATTAATTCCATCTACTTTTCCGAATTCAAAGGAAATTATGCAACTGCCCATGTTCAAAAATATGAAGCTGCAGCAAGAACTGCATTCATAAGTAACACTGGGTTGAATGTTTGTGTACCAGGAATCATAATACACCCAGAAATGCCATGGGCTGGTTACAGTCCAAATGGCTTAGTGATCCAAAATGATGATATTATTATTCTGGAAATTAAATGCCCACTTATGGGTACAAAACATTCAGCAGCACAACTTGTACCGAGTACCACTTATATTGTCAATGATAAGAAAACGGGACAATTTGTATTTAAAAAAAAAAGCACAAATACTATGCACAGGTCCAAATGGGAATGGCAATAACTGGAGCTAAAGTGTGCCACTTTATACTATATTCATCAGTAGATAATTCCTATGTCAGAATTGATGTTCATATAGATCAGGAATTCATTGCAGGCATGCTGCAAAAATTAGAATATATATATTTTAGATATGTTTTGCCTGTTTTAAAAGATAAATGTTTGTGAAGTTTCTGTGTCAGACATAACAGTAAAAACCTGAGGAAGGGCACAGCGTCCTGGACTCCTGGTGCCTGAAAGTACTTCTTTGTATTGAAATTTCTTGTGCAATAAAACAGTGTTTACGAGCGAAATCATAGCCTTGAGTTATTTTTTCCTAAAGTAGAAGTTATTATTTCTATGCTTGTCTTTTTATCCATGGCACATGTTGCAACTATTGTGTGGGTGAAAAGTGGGTCCACATGTTATTAGGCACATGAGTATAATAAATTGTTGTTATGGTGGAAATATAAAAGGTTGTTTGATTATGGGTTATTGTATTTAATAAAAATTTAATTATGCAAATATTAAACTGAAGTTGAATATTGAAATTTGAGTAAAATTTAAAGTTTGGGAGATGGGTGGATGCATTTTGAAACAAAAGTTAGATCCAATCTATTTAAGGCCATCATAAATGAAAAATAAAATAAAATGCAACACTGATATTTGAAATTCCAAAAGTTATCATTGTATGTTTGTGTTTACAATGATTGAAACACCTGCAAGTGGAAAATAGGTAATTGTTTGCATGTGTACCAAATATGTGAACACTAAAAATCAATGGTATGCAATGTACTCTTGTAATAACTTTTGGACCAGGCAGTGAATGTCAATTTAGTGGTTAGGACAAAATGCATTAGTTCAGGGCTGGAAAAATAAGCTCCAATTTTAGGAGCCAGGTGAAACGAAAGCAAATTTCAGAGTATTGTGAACAAAGAAACGTAATGCATAGTGATGATGTCAGAACAGAGTAATAATATAAGTGTATTAAGCAATGCCTATTACCCAAACTACTTATTGCTAAATGAAATTCGAATTTGGTCTATAAATTGCACGATTATATAGTTTTGATAAAAATCTAAACATAAGCCAGGAATCCATATGTAAGATTTTTGTTTGAACAGTAATTTTTGAATTGACCACAGTTTAAAGAAAAATTTAGTGAATTTATGAAAATGTGATTGGAGCATTTTGATTGATATAATTAAACCCCATAAAATCAAAGTAAGAAAAATGGCAAGGATTCTTTTAAAGCAAAAAAAAAAAATAAAAAAAATAAAAATCTTTTCACCTCATCAATCTGAGATTAAACCGTTTGGAAGAAAATAATACCTAAAAAAATTGCGACCGTCAGCTTCTGGAATACAGCGTAATACTACGGCTTTGAAAATTAATCAGGGGTGTTAAAAAATACGCAAAAATAGTTTTAGAAAAAGAAATCCAGATAAAACCATCTGGAAGTAAATAGGATAAAAAATAAAATGCGACAGTCAACTTACGAAATGCCGAATGGTTGCGGAAACTGAAAGGAATGTTGCAAACGCTTAACAAATACGGATTTTGTACAATTTTTTTTTAAATGGCAAAAATCTGACTGAAATGAAGCTATCTTGGAGCCAAAAACGGCAAAAATTGCGATCAGCTTCCAGAATGCCTCATAAAGTGACTGAAAAAAAGGAAGATGGACGATTAAAATGATTGTAAAAATATGGTGTTTGGAAAAAAAAATTAAAGAGAAATGAAACAAAAACACACACACACACTGACACCTTTATCAATCTAACTGAATACTAAAGTGAAGCTATCTGGAAGCAATAGGGAAAAAAAGTTGCGACATCAACTTACGGAATGCCGACAGCCACGAAGACAGAAAACGCTTTAAAAATATGGTATGGATCTTGCAATAAAAAAAGAATTAATTTAACTTTCAGTTAGATTAAAATTTAGGGCTCCATGCAAAAAAAAAAAAAAAAAAGGAAAAGTTGCGCCCATTAGCTTTCGAAATGTTTTTATGCACTTTTAACCACCACACACATCAAACGTGCGTGGTGCGTTAAAAGTGCATAAAAATATCGCTTCTGAGATTCAAAGCTCAAGAAAAGCAATTATATCTGATATCAAGTTGAAGACATCTGTTTTTTCAATATGGAAGAATAAAATCTAAAATAAAATGGGTTAGGGATCTATCGATTATAGCTTTACATCTTAAACGGGAGCCAACGTTAAAAATGCGCAAAAATTTCCCTTCCTTTGTTTTAAAATTTGAATAAATCTTAAAAACAAGTAATGTTAAAAAAACAGTCTGCACTTCCGAGAATCTGAGATGCTGTCGCCGTGTCACGCTGGGCCGGCAGCTAAAACGAAGCGCGTGATCTTCAATGCTTCCGCGATCTGAGTCACGTGACTCGGAGGTTTGGCGTTTCTCTGCTTGAAACACACGGATTACGATAAAAGCTGACAGAATTTATAAATGTGATCAAAGCAGAAAATTTCAGAGCTTGATTTCATTAAATTACAATTTGTTGAAGTTACATTCTGCATCTATAAACTCAAAGTAATTACGGCAAATTACGAAATTTGAAGTAAAAAAGTTGGGCACTATGACCAAATTTCTAGGCACCCGGTAATTTTTAGTTCTGCATTAGTTAAATAAAAACAAAACTCCAGGATTCAAATCAGCCCTTAGTGAAGCTAAGGTGGGTAAACGTGTGACCCTGAGAGGAAATTCAACTAGAACACATAATTCTTCACCACACAAAGTCTGGGTTTTTGAAAGGCCACTTGGTCTATATTTATTTTATAAACGTAACCAAAGTAAAAAAAAAATTTTTTTTACAAACCACATTCAGCTGTACATGTCAACATTTCTAACCCTGGCCACAGGGTCCAATAAAAATTAATCGTATGAAGTGCAGCTTATGTGCTTCCAAAGGGATAAACATTTATACATACAAAAGGAAAGTATAACTTTTCAAAAAAAATAATTGTGAGGTCTTTCTTTACACATGGATATTTCTTAACAGGTAGTTCCTCTAAATTTTAGATTATTATAGCAGGCCTAAAAAGCATCACACATTTGAAATTCACAAATTATACGGCACTGTTTAGATTGTAATATGACACACACAATGAACATGGTGGATAAGTTATGTCACTGAAGTGAAATATCTCTCTTTCTATGGGGTGGAAATTATAAGAATATGTGTACTATGGTATTGATTTGCCCTTTCAAACAACCTCCTCAACCAGATTTATGTGAACCACGTTAATCTTAGATATTACAACAACTGAGCACAAATTTACCAATCTAAAAATGGCATTAATAAATGGTTCTACACTCCCAGGAAAATTTGGCCTAAAATAAAATAGCACAACACTCTAGCATTACTTGATACAAAATCAATTCTAGGTACCACACTACACCTACTGCATTATATACCTTACTCACTTATCTCAAATGTTAACCTTAAATTGCAATGCTTACAAATAGACTTAAACTTCACACTATCCTCATGAAATTCAAATACTTTACTATACTTTACTTACCAAATACAATTTATATAATATTAAGTGTACATTACCTAAAACATTATTAAAAAGTCCCTACAAGTTGACATACTAAATCTACTGAGATGTGGGTTCAAATCAGATTTTATTTGTCATTTTAAAATAATCCCCCACTATAAAATTAAAATTTGTCTTCAGACAGAATTGGGTTTCCAAGGTTTGCCAATGCTGCAGCAACTTTAAACACATCATCTATAACAGGCAACAGCATCCATGGAATTCTTTGATTTAGAATTGAAAAAGTCTTAATTCTTTGAATTTTTCTCTCGACATGGACACGAGCCCGAGCTATATCTTTATTTTGTTTTGCCCCGTGTGCAGAAAACTGTGTCTTTTTTCTAAGGAAAGGGGGTCTGATAACGTTTATACCCTCTTCAGCGCATATGTCATCAACCAAGAATCCTTTATCCACCATTATGTCATCTTCATAGGGTTCTAACGTATGAACTATATTGCTTTGAGAAAAATAGCTTTATCAGATGCCCTTCCACCATAGCCTTTGCTCATAAAAGTGAGGAGACCACCAGGTGACACTCCCAGCATATACTTAATGGTGTGAGTACCCTTATACTGGGAGTATGTCATGATTCTGCATCTGAGGCATTTTGGCTTGCTGACTGGTATTTCAGTGCAGTCCAGTACTAATCTCACCTTTTTGAAATTTGTGAAATACTTAGGCAAATTGCACATAATTTCTTCTTTTGTTGGCCAATAAATTGCACAGTCCAACACTTGTGACATCAGTTTAATTGATTCACAAAAGACAGTCTTGCAGGTGTTTGGGCTACAATCAAACAGAGCCCCTAATATGGTCCATTTCACATTAGTTTTCATCTTCACTAATGTTAAGAGAACCATGTGCTGTAATGAATTATGTCTAATTGGTTGCTCGGGAAAGATTTCTTGTATCATAGTGACAATGGTTTCTAACAGTTCCTTGGATTGTAGTCCAGTAAAAGATTTGAATTGTGTGCCTGAAGAACACAACTGTTCAAAATTCATAGTTGGCTGTTTTATTGACCCTGAACCGACTTGCACTGCCTTGTGCTGCTGAGCTGGTATAGGCCTACTATCTATCAGCTGAAGCAGGCTCATCACTGCAATACTACGGTCTTCCTCTTCATCTCTGCCTGGATTCTCACCAAGGTGGGCTACATTATCTGTCATCAGCTCAAGTGAACCAGTTGCTGGAAGATGACGATCTTCCTCACCATCTTTCCCAGGCAGCTCATCTCCAAGCACAACAGTGTGGTCTCTTGAAGATTGTCCCACCTTCACAGTTAACCTGTAGAAAGAGTGCAATGACTCAGCAGTGAAAAACATTATAACAGAGGATACCTTATTTGCAACCAACAATGATATACAGCAATATCACATACAATGCTTCAAACAAATAAAACCAATGTGGCAGTGCATGTGGATTATATTAATGGAATACTACCAATCTCACAAACAAAACAGAAGCTAAGAATTCTATAATGGACTAGTGTCCTTTACACAAAATTTTAATAGCAATTCAAAAAGCATTTTTAAAGGACATAAATTTCAATAAATGTCCAAAATTTCATAAGATTTAAGCTTTCAGGAAGTGACATAATTAAGCTTGAAGGATGTAGTAGAGAAATTTTTGCAAGAGATTTTAATAAAGCTAAATTACTGCTACTAATACAGATTCTTCTATCAGTAGTTGCCACGTTTGTTGGTATTATATACATTGTGACATCATTACAATATGCAGAAGCAAGATGGATCTAGAAAACAAAATCGAGCAATTTTAGCACCAACCCACCACAAATACCATCCCCGTACCATGGCGATTATGATTAGAAGAGTTTGCCTGAAGACACTGTACTGACATTTAAAACATGTACCAATATTTGCCTCAAATCAAGCTTAAGATTTATTTTAATATAAGTGTTGTATCAGAATCAAACCAATAAACAGTACTACCAGTGAATTTGGGTCTGACTTTACCTAGGGGCCTCATAGTCCAAGAATAGAGCCTACTCATTGTACACTGAAGTGCCATTGAATTAGAGTTGGCAGCAATTATGCAAATGCATGCCAGCTACCTGCACATTATCACACATGCTCAGCCAAAACTAGGTTTAAGTATAGCCATTGGGTACAATTTCCTTAACAGTGATCGATTACAGGTGTAATGGGTGAGATGCGTGATTCGAATGTTTTTGATTGAGGGCAGATCATTGGTGTCCAGAGACTGGGTCACTCCATCTCACAAGTCTAATTAAGACATTTGAGTTTTCCCATGCTATGGTGGAAGAAGAGGTGAGCTGTGTTACTAGTATGTCAAATTCAATGGCACTTCAGTGTATATAAGGGATATCATTCTGTCAAAAACTGTAAAGGAACAAAAAAAAATAATAATAATAATGATGGGATTACTGACATTTTGGGCATAATCATTTCTGATGTGGCACACACAGCACACACAAAAAAAGAAACAATGCAAGTTGTAGGAGACTGATTATGGTGGCAACAGCTCCTCAGGGAGTTTCATAACCAAAAGAGAGAGATCACTCATTAAAAAAATTGTAACAACTAATACAAAATTGCTATGTTGCAAATGGCACATAGTACATGGGCGAAAAAAAAAGCTTGAGGTTTATGCAAATGGTTTAATAATTTTAAATGCATTAAAAATTACAAATGTAATATTACATATTGTTTTACTTCCTTCCCCCATAAGAAGCAAATGATGGACATGATTCCAAAAAAGGTCTGCCCCGGGAAAATGCTGGCAGTGCCCACGGTAGCACTATAGGCTTCTAGAGACATAGCAGTGTTGGAATTAGAAAAAATTTTCTACAGGCCCAGCGGACCACTTGAATTTGCAAATCAGTGGTCCGCAAAAATAGCCACTGGTCTGTGAATGAAAAACTTACGCATTTACAATATATGTAAAAAATTAACACAACATTTCATTAGGATGTATATCAGAAATTAAGAACAACAGAATTTGTACATGTACGCATGAAAATATGCTAATAAATAAAACTCAAAATATGATAAGCAGTCAAATAAATTTGAAAGAAAAATACTTCACTGGTTGGCAAGGCTAGTGTATACCAAAATGAGGTGGTCACTCATTTTTACTGGTCCAAAAATGGCACAAATACTAATACATTTAGTATGCATGTGGTATTAGTATCAAAGGACAGTACACTGAAGTTAATGTAGTTAATTTTGATTTTAAATGTATAGTACAAAAATATATTTTGATTATCATTCACAAACATAAAAAGTGACCTACATACCTCGAACAAAGAAATAAAAATTTCTTACCTCTTTGCACAGCGGTTTTCATATCTCCTTTCTTTTTCTTTAGCATTTTTTTCCAAAGTTTCTAAATTTTCAGTACTTGACACTGGCAAATTCAAACTTGGTACAGCTATATTTTTTAAATGCTTCCTCAATCTAGGAAAATCTATGGAAAAACAGAATGTTTTATCCACTGATAAACGCACAAAAAATATATAGTGAATCCAAATATTCTGACATAATGAAAATGTTACACTAAAATATAAAAATGGCTACAAACACTAAAAATTTCTTGTACTACAGAACATTCATGTAAGTGTGTTACAAGTATTAAATATAAATGATGCTAATTTTGAAATACTATCAAAACTGTATTTCTTACAAAGCAAAAAGTCAGTCCGCTTTCAGGCTTACTATTTATTGCAGAAAAAAAACATAAAAAATATATTTTCAACAGTACTTTCACCTTTGCTGTCTAAGTCATCCTCAACTATAAAACTGTTGCAATTGATGATTTCTTAGACAGTATAGGTGAAAGTACTATCAAATATGTATTTTCATGTCAAACAGTAAAGAGCCTAAACTTGGGACTGAATTTTTCCTTTGAAAGAAGTGAGTACAGCTATGATAATACAGTAAAACCTATGAATAGCAGACACCTCCGGACCGGATGATCTGTCCGCTATTGGGAGGTACACGCCTGTCTGCCCAAGCCATCGCGCTATACGTACTTCGTGGTCGGGGGTTTTTTTTGCTTTTAAAAATAACGTTACATGCATAAATATTCCTACTTTATATGTACATATTTATGCAGTAATAAATTCCGAAACCACATTAGTAATACTGTACATGAAATTGAATATATGTACGCATTTATAGTAATTTAAATACTTTGAGCTTTCCGAATATGAGGGAAAATGCAATTTACGTACAAATGTATATACGTAACTCAATGCATGTTTCTGATTAACAAATGTTCTAAAACTTTATAAAGGTACTTACAGCTAAGTGCTTGCTTGCCAAAAATAATCTGACAAAAGCTTCTTTTTTTTTTTGCCGTTTACAGCCTCTTTTTCAATATGAATTTTCAAATTCATCAAAAGTGCTAGTCCCTTTTGCTAATAAAAATGTATGAAGTTCTTCACTATATTTCGGCGCAACTGTGAAGTTCTTAATGTCACACACCTCTTCTGCAACTCCGTCCACTGCCTCTTCCTCAGCTCCTTCAGCTGTTCCTTTGACCATGTCATTCTTGATAGGTGTCTGTGCCAAAATGAAATCTTAAAAAGAAAAAGCCCTTACCCTAGAGGATCCATAAAACAATATTCATGAAAAGATCTTCAAAATGAGATGCGACCAGTAAGCAAAAAAAAAAAAAAAAAAAAAAAAGAAGTCCCCTTCTGGGCCAACGTGACGAATTTAAATTTGTGATATTCTTTCTAGGTCATTTTCTGAAACACTGCTGCACCTGTCCACTACTATGGCAATTGAAATTTCAGGTGAAATCTCTAAAGTTCTTCAACCATGTATGTATTTTCTCTTTTATCGGGTACTATGCTATCCCCTGTTTTAGCCGCCGGGTTGAGGGAGAGGGGCTTGTAACCTGAAAGGAGCACTAGCATTGAATGAATCTATTCAGATTTAAAGGGTGCTTGAGTATGTTTTAATTCACAGCACATGCAAATGTTATAAGCTAACTTACTAAATTTAGGTCATTTTTACTGGGTTTGACAATCAAGATTTTTTTTTCTTCTTTTCCAAATTACACTGAACAACTGGACTATGACACAACATGTGTAACAATAATACTATCAATGCATTTCTATGCCACATGTAATCCAAGATATTTACCAGGATGTAAGTAATCTGATCTCTGAAAGTGCAGGGAACACACAGACATCCTATTTGAAACCTTCTTTCCTATTTTCAGGACTCTGATCCACTCATTTCTTCTGCTGATGGCTTGTGTCTGACCCACTCTGTTAACAGTAATTTTGCTTTTCTCAGAGGGAAATCTGCAAGACAGAAATTGTTAAATATAAGTTAAACAGCATGCCAGTGATCTTTATGAGCAATATAACATTTAACAATTTATTTTCCGATGTTCATCACATTTAGCATTACTTCATTTTTCCTAATGCAACATCATGCACTTACTTCACTGTCAATACTCTTTCTGCCTCTCACAAGAAAACTCAGCAGGCATCACCATTTTGTTACCACTACTGCATTTTGTGATTCCACAATTTGAAAAATTAATTATATGAACAATGTCCATAATTTTTCCACATCTTGTTTCTGTAATTGGGTAACTGTTTAGTACTTTAAGGTGGCACCCACAAAACAAATGAACTACACGTGGTGGAACCACTAACATCAGGATCCTAACACACACACACCCCCCAACATACATAAATTTGCATACCAAAACGAGCTTCTGCTCACATTTCTTTGAGATTTTTCCTACCTGAGTGGAAATAATTTTTGATACGTCGTAATACTACAACAATGCCGAAATACAAATCCTTTACAATCATTGAGGACACCAAAAAAAAGCCTTCCCATTAAATTATTAAATACAGAAATCTAACATTTCAGAGTTTAAAAGAAGTTCCCAAGCAGCACTTTGTTCAAGCTTTCATTCTTTGACAGTTTTTGTATACATGATGCATTCAGTCCATCTGAAGTATGAAAATGGGTGGAATATTAATATAATCACACCTCAATATCATACTTCTGATAGAGACAAATCTGTAATGATACTTTTCACCAGTCCATAAAATAGTTTGCTTTCTTGTGTGTGTCCTTCAACAACGTAAAATGAGCATTTAAAACACCAAGAAACATAAAAAAACTACAATGGCCTGAAGTGTGCAATATTTCACCAGTTTTACATAAAAGAGAGGGGAAGAAGGTGAGACACAATTTGCATTTTTGAAAGTAAAAGCCTTAATAATAATTTAAGCATAACTCAAAATACTGAAGCAAGCTAAAAATTGCCAAAAATAAGAAGGAAATTTAATTTTATAAAAAAAAAAAAAAAATTTAATTTCTTTAAGTGCACTGCGTTGTCCAAATTTTTGTACCAATATAAGAAACAGCACATTTGCCACAAACATTCTCATGTGCTGAGCAAAACATGTAAAACTTTTAAAGCATCCTTCTAGTTAATCTTCATTCATCAGGTGCAAATATCATATTTTACACAGAAAATACTGCTGTATTGCAATGTACAATACTACTTATGTTTTCTGAGGAAATATGTTCCATCACATACTGAGGATATGAATTATATTATTTTATCTAACACAGTACGGCATGATCATAGTGTGGGGAAACATGGAAAAAAGTAAATGACTAACCTCCCATACTGACCTTTTTTTAATACTGTACAGTGAGTATGCATATGTTTGAAAGAATCTGGACTTCTAATTATGTCATGATTGAATACAAATGTGGTAAACATGACACAGGAATGCTTCTTGAGAGCTCCTGCCAACAGCAAGCAAATTAATGGACATAAATACAAAATTTAATATGGTGCCAGCCACATCTCTGTACAACCCTTAAAACTGGGGTTGTCCCCGAAAAATTAGACAAATGGGATCCCTAAGCATTTATTAACTGCCTTTATGAAGACATGAAAAAATGATATAGCAGGGAGGGACAACATTCACCTCAAAGCAACAAGCAATGGCTGTTTCAGTTTTAAGTTTTAACGAAAACAAATGATCATGAAATTTTCTGCTACATACATACAATTTTTTCAGGATGACCTTACACCTAGTGGTAAAATACCAACTCATGTGATACATATGACTGGTTGAAAGCAAACAGTATAGTCATTGCCATTTTTAGTACATCATCACTGGTTTGATCATTATGTTTGGAATTGTGAGAATACAAATTATTTTAACACATGCATTAGTTCACAAAAGACTTGCACTGCCTTTGCTGTTTAAATACCTATGTAAAATTTGGATAACATGAAACTGCTAAATGGGCAAGAGTAGAATATAACATAAATCAACAGTACTTCTAATCTGGATTACTATTAAAAGCTGACATTTCGTTTCACTTGACGTTTCTCAGGACCCATTTTTAACACAGTCAACAATAACATTTGTAATTTTTGAACATTCTGTTCCTAAAAGTTTGTGAATTGGAATTGTTGATCATCATTGGGTTCTGCGTTTTTGAACGCAGAACCCAATGATGATCAACAATTACCAATGTTCTGTCAACAATGACTGTTGACAGAAAATTGCAAATCTTGTTCCATAATGGAGTTTAAATTTATAAGGATAACAGCAATTATTTGTTTTCAAGATTATGTAGAAATGCGGATTTTTTAATTACTACTATGCAATAAAAACATACTGCCTTGTTTTTATTCATTCGAAGACGTTACTAGGTTAGTAGCATTTCACTGGAAGTATTTCAAACGCAAGGCACAAACGTTTATACTAACTTGTGAAAAACATAGCCGAAACCTTGGGAACGACATTGCGGGACACAACAATATGATATGTTCTTCTTCACGGAATTCTCCATTATACTACTCTAATTTCAGAATGAATGCAAAAATACACCAAACCAAAACAATTGAACGTAATGAGCGATCTAACGACAGCCAATCATTGAGCCAAGAACGTTACCCGTACTACCGTAATTCTTCCTTTTGCCGCTAGAGGGAGAGCGGACCGCTGAGATATACTGTGTTATTTAATGCCTGACGACTAACAACAATAGTTATCAAGTAGTTTTAAGAAAACAGCCTGTGGGTTTATGGTGCATTCAAATTGATATGCTGTGAGCATCTGTGTGAAATTTATCTGATTTATTTCCCTTGCATTTATGTTCTGCAATACATTTTATTTGGTAAACCTTAGGCGTTTGGCACGAAAGTAGTTATTAAAGGGATGATAGATGGCGACACGTTATTGCTGCATCTTTAAGCATTTCGTTATGTTGTGAAAGTGCCAAAGGAAGTCAATAATATGAATTAAGGGTTGCCCTTAAAAGAAACATTTTGAATGTTGATTTTGGCATATGTGTGAAATACTTATTTTGACGGAATAATTGTCCTTTTGAAGCTGTCTAGTTAGCAAAATAAAAGCAATAAAAGTTTTATCTGCCTGGGAAGAACTGTCTGATCGCACGAATCAAGACTTCAAAGCAGTGTTCAGAGGAAAAACGGCAATTCCGTCGGAATTTTCCAGAATATGGTCTGCCAAGTACATTTTGTGGTTGCCCTGTGTTAATTTATGTTTTAGGGGACGCCAGTTGCTCTCCACACCTTGTGTATGCACCCCTGTCATGGGATCAACGAAGCTGAGGGAGTAGTTCACGGTCGTAGCCACAGCTCGGCAGGTTCCGATATGCAGCCCACTGATCTGTCATGATCATGGTTCCTGGCTCCACGTCTTTCTATGTATCTGCGGATCTGTTGTTATCCGGGTAGATCTCCACCCTGAATCGCTTGGTATCTCGTTCAAAGATACCAAGAATCCAGATGCCTTTGACGAGACGACCGCTGTTGTACTTCCGCTTGGCCACTTTCGCTTCATCTACTTCCATGATGATTCCATCCCCGCCAAGCCTTTTCCCCTCACATTGCGAGGCTACCATAAACTCTGAGACTTGGCTGCAATACGAATACCAGTGGCAAACTGTCTCAGTGGATGTGGTAAGATTGCCATGTGAGGTTTCTCCAATCGCCTCATCGTAAGACAATTCTTTGGTAAAAGAATACGTCAAAATCATCACTATCAATAGGAATCTGTGCATAAAAAAAACCACGTACCAAGTGTACGGGAAGAGTACTCATCATTCCCTGAAGCGTGCTTCTTCCAACACCTGAATTGTCCTAAACGATGAAACACATCGACACGTAGAGTCATGAGATGGCCCTCAGAACATCTTTTAGAGGTGGGAAACAAACCCTGTCGCTCACACCAGGAAATAGACCTTTTCTCATCCTTTCCAACTTCATTAAAAAACCTCTTCCAATTCCACATAGTTACACAAAAAGCTGAAACAACAGGCAGAAATAATTTACGAGATCACAGGAGTACAGATCTGGAAATAACTTACGTAACATAGGCGCACAGATCAAGAAATAACTTACGTAACTAGCTATAACTTATTGCACGTGAAAGTGCTAGAAGAGCTGAAGTGGTACGTAGCGCCATCTATCACTGCTTTCGAAAACTAGCTCCGTGCCAAACGTGGAAGTTTAGCCTTTTATTTCACCATGCGGAAAAAAAAATAATTCTACATTGCTTTCCGTTTGATATCGTAGATTGTCTACATTGAAGTTTGTTGCTCAAGATTTGGTTTGATTTGTACACCATTTGCAGAAATGGAAAGGAGTATGAATAACTCACTGTAGTAAAAAAATTTTGATACAGCTACATTTCCTAAATTTTTTTTTTAATTAGGGTAGTTCGAACTATGGCTCTTGCCTTATATATTTGCAACATGAAAGCTAAAATCTGGGCAGATTTATGTAATACCTATTATTGATAATGTGCAGTTCCGTCTTTGTGTAAATGTGTGGATGTGTTACTCGGCTATAAGAACAACAAAAGATTTTTTTGGTATATTGTTTTCTTTTTCAAATTCAATCTTTCCCTAAAGGAAACCTGTATCTCACATATTTGTAAATGCAAATTCTTTATCAGTGTTCACTATGAAATTAATAATAAATAAAGGTTTGTTTTTTTCTGTTTTGTGTAATTTGACAATAGTACAGAACAAGTTTCGCCTAACAAGGAAAAATTTTCTGCATGAAGCTGCTTTTTCAAGTATTTCAAGATTTAAAAAAATATTATTTATGAATATCAAACACAGTAAGCCATATGTTTGGAATTTGTTGCATTACTCATAATAGAGATTTAGTAAATTCTGTATTTTTTACACTTTTTTTGTCTCTGCATTTTTAGAAAATATGTAATATGCATTTACTGCGCATTTTTTGTAAATGAATAATAAAGATATTTTACCAGAGAATTACTTTTATGTTTGTGATTTACACTCTCTCATTAACTCTTACACCACTGATCCCAAACTAACCTTATTTCAGTTCACTAAGATTTATGCACATCCATATTCAAGGCTTGAAACATACCATACTTCGGGCATGTAAATTATTGGCCTGGGCAAGTAAAATATGCAATCTTAGTTGCCCAGTCCGGGCAACTCAATTTAAAAATGAAAAAGTTTGGAACATAATTTCCTACTACAAGAAAAAAGCAGTCATCACATGTTGTGTTTCAGTTTGCTGCTAATCACCACAAGTTATTGTTATGAGTGCCAAGGACAGAAGAATATCATTTTTAAGTATATTATGCTCTAGGTCCAGATATTGGAACCTTATGTAATTTTGCTCTAAATGTTGTTTATAGTCAGCAACAGGATGCATGCCATTGATGGAATTAGCCTCCGGTGCTTCGTGCAAAAGGGCGAAAAATTCAATGAAAAGAGCATGGCAGAATCACTGAATTTCTCAAATACGTACCAATTTCATAATCATAAGCTTAAAACAACTTGAGGTACATGCTTTTGTGCATTGGACATTTTAAGTACAGGCGTAAAATGGAAATGGAAAACATGAAAAAAAGTTCACAATATTCTTTAACTTAAAAGAGTTCAGATTGTTATTTTAAAAGATAAATTAACCTGGGCATTTAGCTCTTTTACTACCTGGGCATTTAGCTCTTTTACTACCTGGCCAGGTAAATAATTTTTGCATATACCCAGCTGGGCATGTAACTTTTCAGATATTTTTCCAGCCCTGAAATTTTTGGTTTTCATGCCTTAAATTTGTTTTTTTCTACTCTTCTATGTAGTAATTCACAAGAAATGCAATTAATGATCACAAGTTTTACGCTCCTTCATAATCGTTGGTCACGAAATTCGCAAGATTGCATTAATGGAATAACATCCAAATGCGTTTCTTTGGATGATATGGATGTGCCATAAAAAGAAGGGATTATATTAATAAAGCCTCTTTTACTTCTGACTTAATATTTTGTCTGTAACTGCTTAAGATATAAATAGCAATAAAAGAAGAAATGTCCCCCTTTTTGTGTTAGCAATACGTTTTGCAAACTATGGTTTTTTTTCCCAGTTCACTTACCGTTACATAAATTTCATCATCACGAAGGCAAATTTCCCATACATTTTTCCGTTATATAAACGAAGATAATTGCTGAACTTTATATTAAAGGAAAAGGATAAAAAAATCTATATTAAGTGCTATGTTGAATGCAAAATTAAATCGTTTTAAAAACTAAGCGAGAAGAAATTCTCATTCAAAACGCAATGCTTCAAACCTGAGATCCAGAGCCAGGGGGTGGGGGGATTGAGTAAACGCCAAGCAAGGGTCGTGGTTGCAGTTCGAAAGCTCGTAAGCTACTATGTCACGTTCTGACGTCACGCGTACTCTCTTGGGCTACCACGAGTGTCGCCGATGGTCGCTTTTGATTACCGTTACGAAGGTGGTTGGAATAAATGGAGTAAGGATGACGTCACAAACTTGAAGCACTTTGAGCAGACGAATTTAATGCTCAAACATCTCACCAACATGGCAGCAAAGACTGTGATTTACCGCGACTCGTCTCAAACGTCTCGCCAACATGGCGGCAGAGGCTGTGATTGGCTGTGACGTCATGATCGTGACGTTTCGGTGGCTTCACTTTTATTACTGTTGCGCAAGGTGGTGGTGATGATTACATTTTGACATCTCAATTGTTTAGTGCCGTTTTACCTGATATGTCAGAACCCTGGCAATGATTGAAGGTGAAACTGTGATTCGGGATATTACACTACAAGACTCTACAAGTATTCAGGTACCACCTGCTACTCCCTTTGGCTCTGATTGCTCTGTAGAAGGCTTTCGTTACCTTGCAGGTTACATAGCTTTCCGAGGAAGAAAATATGACGGTTCGCTGGGTACGGCAGCTGGCCAGCTACTTAATCCATCATCAACTACAGAATTAGTACCTGTTCCCTGGATTGAGACCCTTTCACGAGGTGGCCTGCTTGTTCCATCAGATCCATGGTTGGAGAAAGTTAGCCAGTTTGAGTTGATGTTTGCAGAAGTGCATGGACATGACTCTTTATCCCAGGAACACAAGATTGTACAAAAACTATATGTGAAAATTGGTCAGAAGTTTCCAGATGTTCCTACAGAGGTGATAAAGTTATATGTTAGAACCCGAACATTTATACGGCTAAGACATTTAAATGCAAAAGCAAAAGTTAGGAAGGCAGAAGAGGCTCAATCCAGAAAAGCACGTAATTGGCAGGCTTCATCAAAGTGAAAGTTTCCTGGATGCACATGACCAAACCAGATTTTTCATGCCATGGAGAAAATGTAAGCAACCTGCAGGAATAATGCCAAGGAATTCTGCCATCAGAAAGCTAAGTTTTTTTTTTAATTTCAATTTTTCATTGTTTGTATGCATGTATGCAAGTATTTGCAATTTTTCTGATAGCTATTACATGTACTCATCTGAGAAAGAAAAGTTTTATTTCAATACATCTGTCATGGGCACATTGTGTTAAGGATCAAATCTGGTAAAGGAAAAGTTGTAGAATTGAATTAGCACAGCATCAGTGGTAATGAGTATACTAACTTATTTGCTAGTCATTAACATAAAAAAGAAAAAGTACCACACACATATATACGAGAGACAGAGTTTTTAAAGATGAAAATTTTTCACCATTCCTTCATGGTGTGTGTGTATATGTATATATTGTGTGTGTGTATATATATGTATATATGGTGCGTGTGTATAAGTATGTATATATAGTGTGTGTATATGTATGTATAGATGGTGTGTGTATATATGTATGTATGTATATATGGTGTGTGTATATATGTATATACATATGGTGTGTATTTTTCAAAGTGTCATTTTTTAAGTTGATATATCTTCACTTCCAGAAAAAAATTCAACTTTCTTAAATGATGTGTGTGGGTGTGTACAAACAATTTTAAAAATGGAAAACCTAAAAAAGAAGAATATCAAAACCCAATCACCGAGCTATATTCTCCCCTTGATGAAGGCTAAAATTTAAAAAACTGTAAACTCTAAAAGTGAGATTATGAAAGGAGATATGTAATGTAGAACATCTTGAGAATAATCACTTATTCCTTCTTCAGGGTCAAACAGAAATGACCCCTCTCTCATATCCACAAAGACCTGAATGTCGGTTTCTGCTATATTACATCTGCTTAAGTGCACCAAATATAAATTTTGTAAGTTAATAAAATCTTTGAACATTAAATTCTACTAAACCTGTAAACTACTAAAACAACCAGCTAGCGCAAATGCTGGTAAAAAAGGTTGAAAGTGAAAACCACATTCTTAAACTTAGAGCAAAATAATGAGCTTATTTAACTTAACAGGAAAAAGTAATCTCGAAAAAAAAAAGGGACGTATAACACTTTAACTCTTCTTGGTTTTCTTGCGCATATATATATTTTTTTTGTTTCTTTTGGCTTGCTTATGTGTTATATACATTCACACCATGAAGGAATGTTGAAAAATGTTTCAAGAGTGAATATACAGAGAGACAGAATAGTTTTCGTGTTGTTCACAGTATGGAACTGATTGATCAAAAATGCCAACAAAGGCGTATCGCCGCCTTTGTTGGCATTTTTTGATGAAGTAAATTTCAGAAATAATTTAAGTATCAGTGTTTAACCTTAATTCTTGTAGTTGTTTGTTCCGTAGTGACTTGGCGGTAAGTATTAAAATGTGAATTCACATATATGCAAATAAATTTGGAAATGTTGCGCTTCACGGAAGGTAAATGGTTTGATTTTATGATTTGGATTTATGTATGAGCAGTTTTTTTGCACTTTTGTTTCGTTATTATCATAATAAGTGTGATTATTACGATCATTTCGTATGCCGTAACCCAAAGCCACAAGAGAGAGATTTCCTATCTGAGGTTGAGAGACCCGAACCCTAAGCGCTCTGCGCCTTTTGTCAGGTGAAAAAGAGGAATATTTGAGATTTGGGAACAGATTTTCCTGATAGAATAGTACGAAAGAAAAGTATGGAAATATTAGAGGAGAGGGAGTAGACGGTTACCCGTTAAGAAGTGAAGTTGTAAGCTGCCCTACATACTTACCTGTAACAACAAGCCATTTCAAGTGATATTTCTCTCCGCAGAAAAAATGCCCGGTACACCTGTGCCACAGAAGAGCACAGGGGGAAAGAAAGGAAAGGACACGGAAAAGGCGAACCTGAAAAAAAAAACATCACACACAGAACATCTATCCCAGAGAAAAATCGTCTTTGAACACCGGGTAAGACAAAACTGGCTATTTGCTCAGTGTTTCTCGCCAGCCAATGAGAGAAAAGATTTTTCCCCATTGGTTTACAGGATTTTTTCACAGGTTTACTTTTGTTGATTCTTGACAGGCATGTCAGAGTAACCATAGCTGAGGTGGTGTGATCACAATATTACACCGATCGAGGTTTAAGATACTCATTTTGAGTATACAACCGAGAAATAAGAAAAAAGCCACAGCCAGGTTTTTTTCTTTTTTTATACCTTATTTAGGAAGCCGGTAGTTTATGGGCCAATCATTCATCATTTTTTTTCCTTCGCTACTTGCCTGCTTGTTGCACAATTATGTGCAACAGCGGAAAAAATTTAGTCCTGTTTTGTTTAATTACTATTATTTTTTTTCAGAACTAATGCGTAAAAAGATGTCTTTAATGCAGCATTTTGCTCGGCCCCTAAAAGAGCCGGTTTTTTTTTTCGTATATTGTTGTTGTTGTTTTTTTTAATCAGGAAACAACAACAACAAATTTTAATATAAAAGGCAAGACCAACAACACCTTGTTTGGTTAGGAGCAGAATATTCAGTACAAAAAAGATAAGTCTTTTATGCAACATTTTGCTCGGCTCTTAAAAGAGCCGTTTTTTATTTTTATTTTTTGTTTTGTTTTTTTTAATCAGGAAAAAACAACAACAAATTTTAATATAAAAGACAAGACCAACAACACCTTGTTTTTTAGGGGCAGAGATATTTAGTACAAAAAAGATAAATCTTTTATGCAACATTTTGCTCGGCCCCTAAAATGGCCCTTTTTTTTTTTTTTTTTTTTTTTACCAAAACTGCTATTCAATTTTTTGCTTTCCTCCTACGTGTGAGGAATAACTTCAATTTAGTCCCAGTTATTTTTTATTTTTTTGGAAGTATAACTGTGAACTGGATTCTTTTCAGGAATTTTATTTAAAATAGCCTTCGGTCTTTTAAATTTGTCAGTATCATTGACAACATAATTAAGGGCCTCCCTGACAAGAGGATTGGGATGTTTCTTGGCTTTCTCGTAATACCTTTGCGCTAGATCATACATAGTATAATGTATAGAGCTGATATTTAGCATACTACGGATAGCATTATTGGATGTTTTTCCATCTAGTCCTACCATCATACGAAGAGTTTTATTTTGAAACGAGGTAATAATATTTTTTGCTGCTTTCTGCAGTTACCCCAGATAGGACAGCCATAGGTAATCACCGGGCTGAAGCATGCTTTCCATAACAAGGTTTTATTTTTTGCTAAGCCTTTTATTTTTAATTATGGGTTGGAGACATCCTCTTAATTTAAGAACTTTAGCCAGGGTTTCCTTAATATGCTTGTTCCAATTCAGATTATGATCCATAATGAGGCCTAAATATTTGACATCCTTTACCCAAGGTATTTTTTTACCATACAATTCAATTTCAAAGTCAGGATTGTAATTGTATGTTTTACGGGAGAACAGAATCGCTTGTGTCTTGTCAGTATTAATTTTAATTTTCCAGTCTAGGAAGTAATTCTCCAGTTTTTCCACATAGTATTGCAACATAAATGTTGCTTGATTTTTATTCATGGAAGTATAGGCCAGTGCAGTGTCGTCAGCATAAAGTGCTGTAGTCAGATTCCTGTTGTTAAAATTCGGAAAATCTGAAGTAAAAATAGAGTATAGCGTAAGAGCAAGTACACTGCCTTGTGGAACACCGGCTTCAATTATTTTTTTTGGAAGATTTCTTCCCATTAATTTTTGCACAAAATGTTCTGTTTTCAAGATAGGATTTGATTATATGAATAATCCACGGTGGGAAGTCATGTGCTATTAGTTTGTAGATAATTGCCTCGTGTGGACATTTATCAAAAGCCTTAACTACATCCAGGAAAATGGCCGCTATGTGCTTTTTATTCATTATTCCTTCTGCACATTTTTTAGTTATTCTAGAGATTTGGTGCACCGTGGAGTGTTTATCTCTAAAACCTCCTTGAGTAAATGGAATTACTGGGAATTCCTCACAGAATTGTTGCATTCTAATAAGAATTATTTTTTCAAAGATTTTTCCCATGGTTGGGAGCAACGAAATCGGTCTGTGATTTTCAGGAATTGCCGGGTTTTTACCTGGCTTGGGTAATAGTATTACCTCTGCTGTCTTCCAAACATCAGGGAAATAATTTAATTTAATGGCACAATTGTATATTTTAGTAAGGGTTTGCACATACTCTTCCGGTAATGTTTTCATAATTTTATTATTTATGCCATCATTGCCTGGTGCCTTTTTATTTTTAAGGTTATTAATATGAAACCTTACTTCCCTTTCACTGATGGATAGTGGTTTTTCAAAGTCAGGAGGAACACACATTTTTTTTTGGCCCTTAAAAGGCCTTTTTTTATTTCTTATCTTTTCAGTTTCTGGCGTTCCGGACCCGCGAGAGGTCGTAGCACCTTTAACTTGTCTATCGGACGTAAAAGAGACCGTAGCTTTTTCTACTTTTGGCTGCTGTTTTCTATGCCTTGTGCTTCTATTTTTTTTAGAAGAGCCTTTCTGTTTACTTTTAATTGGGGATGTTAATACAGGTTTTTTTTTACTAGTAAATTCTTCATAGAGTTGTGCACTTTGGGCGATGACTCTAGAATTTTCTACATCCTCCGCATGTTTAAAATAAGTATCCAGGGCTTATTTCATTTTAATGGCTACATCAGTGTCAGGGATATCATTTATTTTAAACTGTTTTTCTAGTGAGTTTGCAAAAATTTCTGCTTTTTCTTCATCGGTTCTGACAACCGTCCCATCTGCTTTCTGGAGAGGTGGGAGTAATCTGATATTTTTATTTTGCAAACTTGAAGTGAGGTTCCACAGGGTCATTTTATTTTTTTTATTCGAATTTTCAGAGTAGTCAATATGTGCTTCCTCTAATAATTGACCCCATGAACCGTTTTCAAACTTTCTGATATCTCTTTTGATTTGCCTGTTAAGGGTGCAGTAAAGGTCATAAAATCTTTTATTTCTGGTTCTTTGCCATTTACTGCGGTACCTATTTTTCTCCTTAATAAGATCCAATATTCCTTTGGGTAAGAAATACGGGTTTCTTTTTTCTTTGGCAGGAGTTTGGCAAGCCTCCACAACCTTTTTAATGGCAAGGTTAAAGGTTTCAATAGCATTGTCAATTTCTTCTTTGCTATTGCAATCTCCGATTTCTGGAGGTGATACTAATTTAATTATTTCTTTGAATTGCTTTAGGTTCGTGACCATTTTGGGTGTTACCATTACAGTTTTGTCAGTAAAAAGCTGTAGATGAACGGGGTTATGATCAGATGAGAGCGCTGCTGCAGTATAGATTTCATAATAATATCTATTATTTTTGAATAGCGCAAAATCTAGCACATTACTAGTTCCTCTTAACGCTGTTCTGGTGGGCTCGGAAGGAGCCCCCAGATCAATATTTTTATTTAAGAGATATCTGAAAATATTGTTCCCACTTTTATTAGCTCTAGGACAGTACCAATAGCGGTGCTTGCTATTAAAATCCCCTGCTACTATGGTGGGGATGTCTTCTTCAAAAAGCTTGTCCAGAGCTTCACTGGTAACCGTATGTGACGGATGATTATAAAAGGCCGTAAGCTTGATCGGGTTATTTTTGGTTTTAATTATAACTGAGTGGGCTTCTTGACCATCTTCAGTGTTGCAAGGTATTTCACTTTGCTCTAATCTATCAATAACCGCAATCAAAATTCCGCCGCTTTTGGTGGTTTTGTCTTTACTATAAACCTTGTAGTTGGGTATCTTGAATTGAATTTTGTCGCTTAACCATGATTTATTAATTAACGCAACGTCAATTTTTTTATACTTTAGGTAGGCTAAAAATTCTCTGTGTTGTCTTTTGATACCCTGCGCATTCCAAATTAGAATGTTAAGGCCATTTGTTTCCGTTATTAAGCCTTCATCCTCAGAAAATGAACGGCTCCTAAATGGGCCGTTTCCCCCCCCTTCCTCAGAGAAAATGGGAAAGGCAAAAGTGGTGCCCTTAAGAGGCATCTTTTCCCTGTTCTCTTCCTTGTCTGTTTTTAAGACATCTTTCTCTACGGCTATGCTGCTGACAGTAATACTATCTTGGGCAATAGTAATAGCATTTAACCGAAGCATTTCTTCCTTGTTGTTACTTACAACTTTTTTAACTGCAGTGTTGTACGTGTAACTCGGAGAGACTTTTTTCCGCTTCCTTTAATTCTTTGCTAAGTCTTCCAGCGAAGTAATTTATTTTACTATTCTTTATAGTTTTATTGGTTTCCTCTTTTATGCAGTTATTTTCATTCTCAGAAACAGAAATGCCCTTAAAAGGGCTGGTTTTTTTTTTTTTTTTTTTTGGTTTTTTTGTTCTTCGGAGAAAAAGGGAAAGGTGGGAAAGGTTCCACTTTGAGGGCGTTTTTCTTCCTCAGAGAAAAATGGAAAGGTTCCACTCGGAGAAACTTTTTTTTCTGCTTTCTTCCCAGTGGAGTAATTTACTTTCCTTTTCTTTATAGTTTTCTCTCTCTTGCAGTTTTTTTTAACTAAATATTTTTCCACATCTGCATTCATTTTATCAAGGAAATTGGTGTTTTGATAATTCGAGAGATGTTTTTGTATCCTTTGCTCTAACACAGAATTCGGTAAGTTGCATTTAATTACAACCTTTTTTTTCTGTCTGTGTAATAAATTAATATTACGGATATATTTATTTGAGTCTGTTTTTAATAATTCTGTGTCTTTTTTTGCTTCCTGTATTTTGAAGCTGTCACTGCTTTCTTGCAGTGCGTGAGGCTGTTCATTACGAACCTTTCTTTTTCCTCACTTTTATTGAAACTTTTTTGTGTTTCAATTTTTTTGTCGTAAAGCTGAGCTTTACTCGTGTGAATTTGTGTTCCAGTTTTTTCTAACTGCGTTTCCTTTTCCTGCAGTGCACAAATGGCCAATTCCTTTTTGGAAAATTTTTCAGTCGGCCCCAAAAAGGGCCTTTTTTTTCCCGTAGACTGACGCAAATTCACACTATTTTTGCGAAAAATCTCACAGGAATAGCCTGATGCCGCAGCACTGTCAGGTCTTTTTATATAGTCAGGTCCCGCAGGATTATCTGATCTATTTTTTTCAGCAAAACCATCCCCAGAGGGGAATCCGTCGGTATCTCCACCCGACAATTTAAAATAGTCAGGTCCCGCAGGATTATCTGATCTATTTTTCTTTTTCATAAAAAAACCATCCCCAGAGGGGAATCCGTCGGTATCTCCACCCGACAACTGAGGTTCAAAAGACCTCATACTTACCTTCTTACTTTTTCTGGTCTTTTTTTGAACACTGGTGTTCAACTCAGGAGGTAAACACCTTATCCTCCTGGATCTTCTAAGACCATTTTCTTCCTCAGTTGTGCTGCAGATTCCAGTTATAGGGGGATGAAACGGCTAACTTCTTGTTCAGCATCAGATTCTATTCCTGCATCTTCAGCGTCGGCAATCCTTTTGCGCAACGAAATTTTCAACGGTGTGCTAACAGCAATACGAAGAGAAGTGGATTCGGAAAAATTTTAATAGAGCTTTGAAAAAAGCTTAGCTACTAAAAGATCTCCTAACCGGACTGATTACAATAGACTGGTAGGCTGCCATGTTGGCTGCCGAGCGTCCACGCCAACGTCTTTCAGCAGCCAATGAGAGGCGGACATCGTAGCGAGCCCAACCTTATACCATAAGATATATATAAAGACCTTGGGCAGCCTCCATCTATTCTTACGAGTTTGGATTTTTCTTGCGAAGCGAGCGGACGTGTTTCTGAGCGCTGTTTGAGAATTTTCCAACTTTGCGGAAGTTGATATTTTAAGTGTATTTTGCTGTGCTTTTCTTGTTATCGTTACAGGTCACTACTCTCTGAGGTCATCTTGCCGAAGGATTCGTCTGCTGTTTTGGAACTACGGGACCATTTTTACTTGGAGCCGTTGCGCCTTTTCCTTGCTGCTGACGAAGGGTCGACATTCCTAAGGACAATGAGAACCGTTTGAGAGTAGATGGTAACAAGGATGGAAAATTCTCTGAACTTCAAAATGCTGCCGCCGGACTTTTCTTCAACAGTATCTTCAGAAAATCACCGCAGAAGCAAGAAAAAATCAAAAAATCTCAAATGCTACTAAACTTGGGTATCCCCCTACTCTTCAATTTCCTGCAGAAAAAACTGCAAAAAATAAGCACGAAAGTAGCACTCACAAAATTTCCTCTTCAATAAATCCAACACCATTTACAGTTGTCAAGGCAAAAAATTTCCCAAAAAGCTCCGTAAGTAATTTCAATAAATTAAATAAAACTCCCTCTTCAAAAAAGCCCGTGGTTGGTGAGTTAAATGCAGATGCTGTGGGAAAAATTCCTAGTAAAGCCACATCTGGATTGAACTCACTGATTACGGAAATAAATGCGCTCATTCGCCGTGGTGACGGGGGTTCCCCCACAAATAAACCACCGAGTTCGAGCGCATTAATTTCACCAAAGCACGACTCACCCTCGTGTTCTCCGCACCAAAGCACTACGAAATCTCCTCAAGGAAAATTAAATCTCCCTGCTGCTAAAAGAATTTCCACATCCGTTCCATCTACTCTCTTAAATTTCCCGAACACTTCAAATTTCCTGCAAAATAATATTTCCAGAAAGCAAACCCTCGCGGTTTCGCCTTTTCAAAATAGCTCCCCCTGCAGTCCGCACTCGATGTGTGGTTTTGCTTCACAAAATCTGTATATAAAGAATACAGGAGCGACTACATCAGATCAAAACTCAGTTTGGATTTTTCTTGCGAAGCGAGCGGACGTGTTTCTGAGCGCTGTTTGAGAATTTTCCAACTTTGCGGAAGTTGATATTTTAAGTGTGTTTTGCTGTGCTTTTCTTGTTATCGTTACAGGTCACTACTCTCTGAGGTCATCTTGCCGAAGGAATCGTCTGCTGTTTTGGAACTACGGGACCATTTTTGCTTGGAGTCGTTGCGCCTTTTCCTTGTTGCTGACGAAGGGTCGACATTCCTAAGGACAATGAGAACCGTTTGAGAGTAGATGGTAACAAGGATGGAAAATTCTCTGAACTTCAAAATGCTGCCGCCGGACTTTTCTTCAACAGTATCTTCAGAAAATCACCGCAGAAGCAAGAAAAAAATCAAAAAATCTCAAATGCTACTAAACTTGGGTATCCCCCTACTCTTCAATTTCCTGCAGAAAAAA
The DNA here is from genome assembly GCA_039090855.1 of Macrothele yani. Classification (NCBI taxonomy): domain Eukaryota; kingdom Metazoa; phylum Arthropoda; class Arachnida; order Araneae; family Macrothelidae; genus Macrothele; species Macrothele yani. The sequence continues at coordinate 198,057,241 of CM077009.1, forward strand.
CTGCAAAAAATAAGCACGAAAGTAGCACTCACAAAATTTCCTCTTCAATAAATCCAACACCATTTACAGTTGTCAAGGCAAAAAATTTCCCAAAAAGCTCTGTAAGTAAATTCAATAAATTAAATAAAACTCCCTCTTCAAAAAAGCCCGTGGTTGGTGAGTTAAATGCAGATGCTGTGGGAAAAATTCCTAGTAAAGCCACATCTGGATTGAACTCACTGATTACGGAAATAAATGCGCTCATTCGCCGTGGTGAGGGGGTTCCCCCACAAATAAACCACCGAGTTCGAGCGCATTAATTTCACCAAAGCACGACTCACCCTCGTGTTCTCCGCACCAAAGCACTTCAAAATCTCCTCAAGGAAAATTAAATCTCCCTGCTGCTAAAAGAATTTCCACATCCGTTCCATCTACTCTCTTAAATTTCCCGAACACTTCAAATTTCCTGCAAAATAATATTTCCAGAAAGCAAACCCTCGCGGTTTCGCCTTTTCAAAATAGCTCCCCCTGCAGTCCGCACTCGACGTGTGGTTTTGCTTCACAAAATCTGTATATAAAGAATACAGGAGCGACCACATCAGATCATTTTCTGAACAGCTCTCCCTGCAGTCCGCACCCGACGTGTGCTTTCGCTTCACCAAGTATGCATATAAGGAATACCCATTTTTTGAACAGCTCTCCCTGCAGTCCGCACATACAGTGTCCTTCTGCTTCAACACAGTTGAACAAAAGTGAGGCAGGCACGGAGACTAACAAGGAGGCAAGGACTGTCAAAGGAAGAAAACGGTCATCTATAGCTAAGAAAAGAATAATCTCCACACCCACTGAATATACTCCAGTTTTAAGTCATGTTGCAACTGTTATTATTCCTATTTCCACAACTCCCAGTAAAACTTCTATTTATTTCCCGCAACAAACAACTAAACCTCTGACTACGAACGCAGTTCCTACCTGCGCCTCCCCATCTCCCTCCAGTTTCCCTAATCAAACTTTTCAAATTTCTTCATTCTCACAAAATATCCCCGCACAAATTTCTCAGCCTATTTCGCATTTTGCTGGGCCTCTCCAATCGCCCATAATTTCACCCACAATTTCTACAATTAATTTCCAAGCCGTGACTGACATGACAGCCATGATTCCTGCTAACACTCAATTAATTTCCACAAACGCTTCATGCTCGTCAATTGCTACAAAAAACAATTTCTCTATGCTACCTATAAATCTCCCTTTAATTTCATCCACAAATCGCCAGCCTAACTTAATTTCCAAGGTACAAAACCCTGCGTTTTCGCATTCCGAAAATAGCTCTCCCTGCAGTCCGCAACTTTCAGTACATTTCAACAAAACCAAAATGGGAAAGGTTCATCAGGCAAAAAAGGAAAGGTTCATCATTTCAAATGAAATTTCACCTAATAAAAAAGAAAATAAAAGCTCCACACATGCACAACTCACTGTAGTTCCCACTCAGGATACAGCAGTCAAACTGCCAGCAAATACAATTGCAAACTTAGCAACTATTGATTTTCCTCATCAAACTAAACCTGAACCTTTCCACCTTCTCCAAGAAATTCTCCACCCAAGTCCAGGGGTAACTACCCCAACACCAATTTCACAGAAATTAGCTTCTGCTATCTTTACAAAAAATTTCACCCGAAACTCCCTGAACATTATTATTTGGAACGCAAACAGTATCCGTAATAAAAAGCTCGAATTTATCGAACTTTTAAACGAAGAAAAAATTGACGTCGCACTTATCACAGAAACATCTCTCAAACCAAATATAAATTTCTCCGTTCCTAACTACAAAGTGTACAGAAATGACAGAGTTATCAAAAGAAAAGGCGGTGTTCTTATTTTAGTCAATGATAAAATAAAACACTACGAATTTCCCATAATAAATAAATTAAATTTCCTTGAAGCAATTGCCGTGGTACTAGAACTCCAGGATGGCTCAAAAAAGAAAATTGTTTGCACCTACAACCCACATTCCAAAAATAATATTTCCAACGACTTGAACGCAATACTATCAGACAAATTTCCCACCATTATTGGAGGCGATTTCAACGCCACACATCCCACCTGGAATTGCAGACGCACTAATAAAACTGGTAAACTACTAGCAGACTTTGCACTGCGACAAGACATAGAAATAATTTCCCCTACTGAACCCACCAGATTCTCAACAACTGGTACGGCTAATGTACTAGACTTCGCTCTATTTAAAGATATAAATGCTCCGTACGAAATTAACGTCAAACATAAATTAAACTCTGATCATCTCCCAGTGCTACTAAAAATCTACGAAGGCATCAGGCTCCACCCCCTCAGTGGGTTATTAATTGGGAGCTCCTCGCCAAAAATTTCCTTGAATTTCCAACCCCTTCTATAAAGGAATGCAACGATACAGTACAACTAGATGCAGAAATTAATAAATTCCAAGAGCACATTAATGAAATCATCAAGCACTCACAATTTCCCAAAAAACCTTTCAAAAATCATTATGCGCTGCCAAAATGGATTAAAAATAAAATCACCGAAAGAAACCGTGCCTGCAGGAAGTGGCGGCGCACCAAATTAATTCCAGACAGAAACCATTATTATTTCCTAAACAGAAAAATCACCCACTATGTACGAAACCACTACAACTCCGTCTGGAATAAAGCTCTCAGTTCCCTACCTGAAAATCCCAACGTAAATGACACCACCAATGTATGGGATTTTGCAAGAAGAGTCAAAGGTTCCAACAAATATATTCCCCCGATTCGTAAACCGGACAACTCAATTGCATACGACGACGAAGAAAAAGCTGAAATCTTCGCAGACTCTCTTGCAAATCAATTCTCTGTTACAAATTTCCCAGGTACTAAAAATCACGATGAAATGATCGAAAAAACAATCCAAAAATATTTCCGTGAACAGGAGAGCTCTCCCTGCAGTCCGCAAGTATCCTGGCCGTTGGCTTCAGCCACGAATGAGAAAAGCAAAACATCTACGGAAGCCCCAGTGGTCACTACTGCAGAAATTCACGCTATTATCAGGAAACTTAAGCCAAAAAAAGCTCCTGGAAGAGATGGTATTACCAATAAAATTGTCAAAATGCTCCCAGCCGCATATATTGAAATCATCGCTAATATTATCCAAGCGGCAATAGATCTCCGCTATTTTCCTGATACCTGGAAAATAGCAGATATTATCCTACTACCTAAACCAGGTAACGATCCAACCATACCAGCAAATCACAGACCAATTTCACTACTCCCATCTCTCAGCAAAATAATGGAAAGGATCGTATTAAAACACCTACAAAAAATCTGCAAAGATCTCCAAATCATCCCAAATTTCCAGTTCGGTTTTAGACCGGAACATTCACCTAATCACCAAGTTTCCAGAGTAGCCGAAATAAGCTACAAAAATTTCAATCTCAAAAAATCCACAGGTGCAATTTTTCTGGATATTAGCAAAGCCTTCGACCGAGTCTGGATCGCAGGCTTAATCTACAAATTAATAAAGTTAAATTTCCCCCCTGGCTCATCCATCTCATCTCTTCATTTCTCACCAACAGAAAATTCTCTGTTAAACTAAATAGAGCCAATTCAAGCAGAAGAAACATTTGCGCAGGGGTACCGCAGGGTTCGGTACTTGGACCAACACTCTATCTCATTTTCACTGCAGATATTCCAGCGCAAATTGGCATCGAATTAGCCCTTTTTGCTGACGACACAGCAATTATGTGCTCCTCTACGAATATTCATCTCATAGCCAAAAAACTCCAGAAATTTATTGATATGCTTGAAATCTACTATGAAAGATGGAAAATCTCCGTAAATGCAACAAAAACTCAAGGAATTATTTTCTCAAGAAGCAATTTCCGTCATCCCCAACAAATTAAGCTCTATGGCGAAACAGTTCCGTGGAATTCTAAAGTCAAATACCTCGGAATTATTTTTGATAAGCGGCTCTTCTGGGGACCCCACGTCCAATATGCCATAAAAAAGGCCGTCATTCTAAAAAATTCTCTGAGATGCCTTATCTACAGAAGCTCAAAACTCTCCCTCAAGAACAAAATCATGTTATGGAAAATGTGTTTCATCCCACTGCTCCTCTACGGATCAAATATCTGGGGTATTTGCAGCGAATCTCACCTGAAAAAATTACAACAATTTCAAAATAAAATGCTCCGTCAATTATCAAATGCTCACCCCAGGGAAAGAACGGTGAACATCAGAAATAAACTGCGAATACCATCCATCAAGGAAATCATTGGCACTCATGCAGAGAAATATTACGAAAAAATAAAATCTCACCCGAACCCCACTCTACAAGTTGTAAACGAATATTCTACTGAATTTGTACAACGTTACAAACGACCCAGATTCATGCTCAATATGCTCCCAAGACTTCCACCGAAGCCCAGGAAACAGATCAGAAAAAATCACACGAATAAAAAAATAAAATCTCCAACCAAAAGTGATTTAAAACCACCATGAGCGGAGAGAAATTTCACCGCCACCCACTCCCCGCTCAAATAGCTCCCCCTGCGGTCCGCACTGAACGTGTCCTTTTGCTTCACGTAATTTCACCAAAACTAAAGGTGCATCAGCTGCGGAAATCTCCCAAGAACTGAATCTCTAATCTTTCTACTTTTCACTCTTTCCCGCAAATAGAACGGGAAGTATGAAAGGCACAGCAAAAGACGTGAAAGGTTCCAATTTTATTTAATTTCATTATCTCCTCAAATTTCCGGGACATTATCTCCACTTCATACAAAAAAATTTTTATCTCCTCTTCCAACGAAGTGTCCCTTGTTTGGCCCTTAAAAGGATTAACTCCTTAGCTCCTAATTTCCACAACTACTCAAGCAGTTCATCCCACTATCGCAATTTTCGTAAAAAAAAAAAAAAGAGAAGAACCAAATAGGTAAGTAAAATCTCGAAAACTACTGCCAAGAGTAAAAATCTCACTATTTCCCTTATGCTTTCTCCATTACAAATTCCTTGTACACCACCAATTTCTCACGCCAGCTCCCCTGGAATTACCAAATCATCAGGAATTACCAAATCATAAGGAATTACCACAAAACGGAATTACCATGCACCGACAGAACCAGCATCCATCGTACTTCTACCGCTACGACGAGAATCCCTTGGCTCCGCCCCCTTCTCACCAGCCAGACTAACCCCGCCTCCTTGTTCCTGCCAGGAGTTGTTATTTTTCTCTTAACTGTTAAAAGTGCAATTCTCTCGCGCTCACTTTTAGCAGTATAAATCTACAACTCTATTTTCCTATTCCTCCTTAAACCTTTCCAATCAGGGGACACTACCCCAAATCTATCTATTTCTTTTTCGCTCCATACAACTGAATGTGAATTGGACCTAAACCTTAAGTAATACTACTACTACTACTACTACATCAGATCAAAGCCGCGGATGGCTTAGTGGTTAGTGTTTCAGGCTATCGATGCTGGGTCCCCAGGTTCAAGCCTGGGCTGATCTTTCAGAGATGGCGTGATTTACTAACAATCGCTGAATATCCGCCGTGCATCGGACGAGCACGTAAAGTGACGGTCCCCAGGCTGGACCCACTGGTTAAATGGGTATCCTTTCCTATGTCCTCCCTGAAATTCTCTCACCCATCTATGTGCAATATCGTACTTGTACGGTGGCGCCATCTACTGTACTCTAATCTCACTACAAACTGTTCTGTCAAAAGTCGCTAGACTTGCTCTCATTCCTTCCGTTTCTGTGTCCTGCCCAAAAGGCGATCTCGCTGTAGGTGGCTGGGACCTAAACTCTACTACCTGTGGACGGAAGTCCTACAAGAAAATGACGCTGACCCTACCTACTACATCAGATCATTTTCTGAACAGCTCTCCCTGCAGTCCGCACCCGACGTGTGCTTTCGCTTCACCAAGTATGCATATAAGGAATACAGGAGCGACCACGTCAGATCATTTTTGAACAGCTCTCCCTGCAGTCCGCACATACAGTGTCCTTCTGCTTCAACACAGTTGAACAAAAGTGAGGCAGGCACGGAGACTAACAAGGAGGCAAGGACTGTCAAAGGAAGAAAACGGTCATCTATAGCTAAGAAAAGAATAAGCTCCACACCCACTGAATATACTCCAGTTTTAAGTCATGTTGCAACTGTTATTATTCCTATTTCCACAACTCCCAGTAAAACTTCTATTTATTTCCCGCAACAAACAACTAAACCTCTGACTACGAACGCAGTTCCTACCTGCGCCTCCCCATCTCCCTGCAGTTTCCCTAATCAAACTTTTCAAATTTCTTCATTCTCACAAAATATCCCCGCACAAATTTCTCAGCCTATTTCGCATTTTGCTGGGCCTCTCCAATTGCCCATAATTTCACCCACAATTTCTACAATTAATTTCCAAGCCGTGACTGACATGACAGCCATGATTCCTGCTAACACTCAATTAATTTCCACAAACGCTTCATGCTCGTTAATTGCTACAAAAAACAATTTCTCTACGCTACCTATAAATCTCCCTTTAATTTCATCCACAAATCGCCAGCCTAACTTAATTTCCAAGGTACAAAACCCTGCGTTTTCGCATTCCGAAAATAGCTCTCCCTGCAGTCCGCAACTTTCTGTACATTTCAACAAAACCAAAATGGGAAAGGTTCATCAGGCAAAAAAGGAAAGGTTCATCATTTCAAATGAAATTTCACCTAATAAAAAAGAAAATAAAAGCTCCACACATGCACAACTCACTGTAGTTCCCACTCAGGATACAGCAGTCAAACTGCCAGCAAATACAATTGCAAACTTAGCAACTATTGATTTTCCTCATCAAACTAAACCTGAACCTTTCCACCTTCTCCAAGAAATTCTCCACCCAAGTCCAGGGGTAACTACCCCAACACCAATTTCACAGAAATTAGCTTCTGCTATCTTTACAAAAAATTTCACCCGAAACTCCCTGAACATTATTATTTGGAACGCAAACAGTATCCGTAATAAAAAGCTCGAATTTATCGAACTTTTAAACGAAGAAAAAATTGACGTCGCACTTATCACAGAAACATCTCTCAAACCAAATATAAATTTCTCCGTTCCTAACTACAAAGTGTACAGAAATGACAGAGTTATCAAAAGAAAAGGCGGTGTTCTTATTTTAGTCAATGATAAAATAAAACACTACGAATTTCCCATAATAAATAAATTAAATTTCCTTGAAGCAATTGCCGTGGTACTAGAACTCCAGGATGGCTCAAAAAAGAAAATTGTTTGCACCTACAACCCACATTCCAAAAATAATATTTCCAACGACTTGAACGCAATACTATCAGACAAATTTCCCACCATTATTGGAGGCGATTTCAACGCCACACATCCCACCTGGAATTGCAGACGCACTAATAAAACTGGTAAACTACTAGCAGACTTTGCACTGCGACAAGACATTGAAATAATTTCCCCTACTGAACCCACCAGATTCTCAACAACTGGTACGGCTAATGTACTAGACTTCGCTCTATTTAAAGATATAAATGCTCCGTACGAAATTAACGTCAAACATAAATTAAACTCTGATCATCTCCCAGTGCTACTAAAAATCTACGAAGGCATCAGGCTCCACCCCCTCAGTGGGTTATTAATTGGGAGCTCCTCGCCAAAAATTTCCTTGAATTTCCAACCCCTTCTATAAAGGAATGCAACGATACAGTACAACTAGATGCAGAAATTAATAAATTCCAAGAGCACATTAATGAAATCATCAAGCACTCACAATTTCCCAAAAAACCTTTCAAAAATCATTATGCGCTGCCAAAATGGATTAAAAATAAAATCACCGAAAGAAACCGTGCCTGCAGGAAGTGGCGGCGCACCAAATTAATTCCAGACAGAAACCATTATTATTTCCTAAACAGAAAAATCACCCACTATGTACGAAACCACTACAACTCCGTCTGGAATAAAGCTCTCAGTTCCCTACCTGAAAATCCCAACGTAAATGACACCACCAATGTATGGGATTTTGCAAGAAGAGTCAAAGGTTCCAACAAATATATTCCCCCGATTCGTAAACCGGACAACTCAATTGCATACGACGACGAAGAAAAAGCTGAAATCTTCGCAGACTCTCTTGCAAATCAATTCTCTGTTACAAATTTTCCAGGTACTAAAAATCACGATGAAATGATCGAAAAAACAATCCAAAAATATTTCTGTGAACAGGAGAGCTCTCCCTGCAGTCCGCAAGTATCCTGGCCGTTGGCTTCAGCCACGAATGAGAAAAGCAAAACATCTACGGAAGCCCCAGTGGTCACTACTGCTGAAATTCACGCTATTATCAGGAAACTTAAGCCAAAAAAGCTCCTGGAAGAGATGGTATTACCAATAAAATTGTCAAAATGCTCCCAGCCGCATATATTGAAATCATCGCTAATATTATCCAAGCGGCAATAGATCTCCGCTATTTTCCTGATACCTGGAAAATAGCAGATATTATCCTACTACCTAAACCAGGTAACGATCCAACCATACCAGCAAATCACAGACCAATTTCACTACTCCCATCTCTCAGCAAAATAATGGAAAGGATCGTATTAAAACACCTACAAAAAATCTGCAAAGATCTCCAAATCATCCCAAATTTCCAGTTCGGTTTCAGACCGGAACATTCACCTAATCACCAAGTTTCCAGAGTAGCCGAAATAAGCTACAAAAATTTCAATCTCAAAAAATCCACAGGTGCAATTTTTCTGGATATTAGCAAAGCCTTCGACCGAGTCTGGATCGCAGGCTTAATCTACAAATTAATAAAGTTAAATTTCCCCCCTGGCTCATCCATCTCATCTCTTCATTTCTCACCAACAGAAAATTCTCTGTTAAACTAAATAGAGCCAATTCAAGCAGAAGAAACATTTGCGCAGGGGTACCGCAGGGTTCGGTACTTGGACCAACACTCTATCTCATTTTCACTGCAGATATTCCAGCGCAAATTGGCATCGAATTAGCCCTTTTTGCTGACGACACAGCAATTATGTGCTCCTCTACGAATATTCATCTCATAGCCAAAAAACTCCAGAAATTTATTGATATGCTTGAAATCTACTATGAAAGATGGAAAATCTCCGTAAATGCAACAAAAACTCAAGGAATTATTTTCTCAAGAAGCAATTTCCGTCATCCCCAACAAATTAAGCTCTATGGCGAAACAGTTCCGTGGAATTCTAAAGTCAAATACCTCGGAATTATTTTTGATAAGCGGCTCTTCTGGGGACCCCACGTCCAATATGCCATAAAAAAGGCCGTCATTCTAAAAAATTCTCTGAGATGCCTTATCTACAGAAGCTCAAAACTCTCCCTCAAGAACAAAATCATGTTATGGAAAATGTGTTTCATCCCACTGCTCCTCTACGGATCAAATATCTGGGGTATTTGCAGCGAATCTCACCTGAAAAAATTACAACAATTTCAAAATAAAATGCTCCGTCAATTATCAAATGCTCACCCCAGGGAAAGAACGGTGAACATCAGAAATAAACTGCGAATACCATCCATCAAGGAAATCATTGGCACTCATGCAGAGAAATATTACGAAAAAATAAAATCTCACCCGAACCCCACTCTACAAGTTGTAAACGAATATTCTACTGAATTTGTACAACGTTACAAACGACCCAGATTCATGCTCAATATGCTCCCAAGACTTCCACCGAAGCCCAGGAAACAGATCAGAAAAAATCACACGAATAAAAAAAAATAAAATCTCCAACCAAAAGTGATTTAAAACCACCATGAGCGGAGAGAAATTTCACCGCCACCCACTCCCCGCTCAAATAGCTCCCCTGCGGTCCGCACTGAACGTGTCCTTTTGCTTCACGTAATTTCACCAAAACTAAAGGTGCATCAGCTGCGGAAATCTCCCAAGAACTGAATCTCTAATCTTTCTACTTTTCACTCTTTCCCGCAAATAGAACGGGAAGTATGAAAGGCACAGCAAAAGACGTGAAAGGTTCCAATTTTATTTAATTTCATTATCTCCTCAAATTTCCGGGACATTATCTCCACTTCATACAAAAATTTTTTATCTCCTCTTCCAACGAAGTGTCCCTTGTTTGGCCCTTAAAAGGATTAACTCCTTAGCTCCTAATTTCCACAACTACTCAAGCAGTTCATCCCACTATCGCAATTTTCGTAAAAAAAAAAAAAAAAAAAAAAAAAAGAGAAGAACCAAATAGGTAAGTAAAATCTCGAAAACTACTGCCAAGAGTAAAAATCTCACTATTTCCCTTATGCTTTCTCCATTACAAATTCCTTGTACACCACCAATTTCTCACGCCAGCTCCCCTGGAATTACCAAATCATCAGGAATTACCAAATCATAAGGAATTACCGCAAAACGGAATTACCATGCACCGACAGAACCAGCATCCATCGTACTTCTACCGCTACGACGAGAATCCCTTGGCTCCGCCCCCTTCTCACCAGCCAGACTAACCCCGCCTCCTTGTTCGTGCCAGGAGTTGTTATTTTTCTCTTAACTGTTAAAAGTGCAATTCTCTCGCGCTCACTTTTAGCAGTATAAATCTACAACTCTATTTTCCTATTCCTCCTTAAACCTTTCCAATCAGGGGACACTACCCCAAATCTACTGAATGTGAATTGGACCTAAACCTTAAGTAATACTACTACTACATCTATTCTTACTTGTATTCTTACATATTTGACCGTTACGTACATGGAAAGTGGGCTGGCTAGGTACATTATGGGCTTTGTTCCTCAGCATGGAATCAGTGCTGAAGCATTCTATGAGCAGAAGTCACTACAATTAATTCAGGTGGAAGTGAATTCAGAAATTGCTACTTCAATGCAAATTACATGTAAAAGTGAAGATCTCTGGGAACGTGAATTATGCTTCCAGAAATTCTCAGGAAAATCTACATTTGCAAGACGCATGCAACTTCATACAGTTGAAAAACTTTTAAAGTGTAATGTATGCGACAAGGAATTCAAACAGAAAGATAGTCTCTTAATGCATGTGAAGGTCCATGCAAGAGAACAACTTTATGACTCTGACATGTGTTCCAAGCAGAGAAGTGAAAAATGCAGAACCTCGAGCCATAGTTTCCTTCAGTCAAGTGACAAAGATCACCAATGTCATTTATGCTTAAAACAGTTTACATGCAAGCGTTATCTTTCCAGGCACATGCTTGTTCACACATGTGAAAAGCTGCACCAGTGTGATATATGTTTCAAACAATTTACCCGTAAAGGTGATCTTTCCAGGCACATGCTTGTTCACACATGTGAAAATCCTCACCGGTGTGATATATGCTTCAAACAATTTACCCGTAAAGGTGATCTTTCAGTGCACATGCTTATTCACACAGGTGAAAAGCCTCACCAGTGTGATGTATGTTTCAAACAATTTACTCAAAAAAGTAATCTTTCAAGCCATATGCTCCTTCACACAGGTGAAAAGCCATACCAGTGTGATGTATGTTCCAAACAATTTACTAAAAAAAATAATCTTTCATGCCAAATGCTCCTTCACACAGGTGAAACTCCTCACCAGTGTGATGTATGTTCCAAACAGTTTACTCAAAAATTTGGTCTTTCACAACATATGCTCCTTCACACAGGTGAAAAGCCCCACCAGTGTGATGTATGTTACAAACAATTTACTCAAAAAAGTACTCTTTCAAGCCATATGCTCCTACACACAGGTGTAAAGCTTCACCAGTGTGATGTATGTTCCAAACAATTTACTCATAAAAGTACTCTTTCAAGCCATATGCTCTTTCACACAGGTGAAAAGCTTCACCAGTGTAACGTATGTTTCAAACAATTTGCTCAAAAAAGTACTCTTTCAAGCCACATGCTCCTTCACACAGGTGAAAAGCCTCACCAGTGTGATGTATGTTCCAAACAATTTACTCGTAAAAGTACTGTTTCAAAGCACATGCTCCTTCACACAGGTGAAAAGCCTCACCAGTGTGATGTATGCTCCAAACCATTTGCTGACAAAAGTGCTCTTTGGAGGCACATGCTACATCACACAGGTGAAAAGCCTTACCAGTGTGATGTATGTTTCAAACAATTTACTCGTAAAAGTGCCGTTTCAAAGCACACTCTCCTTCACATAGGTAAGAAGCCTTACTAGTGTGATGTATGTTCCAAACAATTTACTCCTAAAAGTACTGTTTCAAAGCACATGCTCCTTCACACAGGTGAAAAGCCTCACCAGTGTGATGTATGCTCCAAACCATTTGCTGACAAAAGTGCTCTTTCAAGCCATATGCTCCTTCACACAGGTGAAAAGCCATACCAGTGTGATGTATGTTACAAACAATTTACTCAAAAAAGTGTCCTTTCAATCCATATGCTCCTTCACACAGGTGAAACTCTTCACCAGCGTGATGTATGTTCCAAACACTTTACTCAAAAAAGTGCTCTTTCAAGCCATATGCTCCTTCACACAGGTGAAAAGCCATACCAGTGTGATGTATGTTCTAAACAATTTGCTCAAAAAAGTACTCTTTCAAGCCACACGTTCCTTCACACAGGTGAAAAGCCCCACCAGTGTGATGTATGTTAAAAACAATTTACTCAAAAAAGTACTCTTTCAAGCCATATGCTCCTACACACAGGTGTAAAGCTTCACCAGTGTGATGTATGTTCCAAACAATTTACTCAAAAAAGTACTTTTTCAAGCCATATGCTCCTTCACACAGGTGAAACTCTTCACCAGCGTGATGTATGTTCCAAACACTTTACTCAAAAAAGTGCTCTTTCAAGCCATATGCTCCTTCACACAGGTGAAAAGCCATACCAGTGTGATGTATGTTCTAAACAATTTGCTCAAAAAAGTACTCTTTCAAGCCACACGTTCCTTCACACAGGTGAAAAGCCCCACCAGTGTGATGTATGTTAAAAACAATTTACTCAAAAAGTACTCTTTCAAGCCATATGCTCCTACACACAGGTGTAAAGCTTCACCAGTGTGATGTATGTTCCAAACAATTTACTCAAAAAAGTACTTTTTCAAGCCATATGCTCTTTCACACAGGTGAAAAGCCTCACCAGTGTAACGTATGTTCCAAACAATTTGCTGACAAAAGTGCTCTTTCGAGGCACATGCTACTTCACACAGGTGAAAGGCCTTACCAGTGTGATGTATGTTTTAAACAATTTACTCGTAAAAGTGCCCTTTCAAAGCACACTCTCCTTCACACAGGTAAGCCTTACCAGTGTGATGTATGCACCAAACCATTTACTGACAAAAGTACTCTTTCAAGGCACATGCTCCTTCACACAGGTGAAAAGCCTTACCAGTGCGATGTATGTTTCAAACAATTTACTCGTAAAAGTGCCGTTTCAAAGCACACTCTCCTTCACATAGGTAAGAAGCCTTACTAGTGTGATGTATGTTCCAAACCATTTGCTGCCAAAAGTTCTCTTTCAAGGCACATGCTCCTTCACACAAGTGAAAAAGTCTAACTAGCATGATATATGCTCCAGGCACTTTGCTCAGAAGAGTTATATTTCAATGCATATGCTCCTTCATGTAGATAAATAACGGCAACTCTTTTTTTTGTGTGTGCTTGAACAAGAGATTTCCTAATTTTGATGTAGAAATATTCATTGAATGATGCGTAAGATTTATCTTTCAGATTTTCCAGGGAGATAATCCGTTTCCAATCATGCTTTTCATTTTTGGAAATATGTGTGCCTGTAACTTAATTAAAGTTTTACCAGGGTTGTACAGTTAGTAGTCAGGTTATGAGTTGTGATGCAAGTTAAGAATGATGAGAGGTTTTTATATTTTGTGCAATATCCTAGTGAAGATCAGGAGTCAAAAAATAGTTTGTTGAAATCCTGCATTGATGATGCAAATTGTTGAAACTGAATGAAAGCATTGAAGCATGAGAGTGTATCTAGGAATAACAAAATTAATATAAGCATCATTAAAAAGGAGAGCTCTTTTACTTTTATTTGACCTGAGTAACCAGGCTCGAAAGATAAACGTTTATTTTGTTTTTGTCCTCTTTAATTTGTGATGGCCTAATAGTATTTAAAAGGCATGGGATGCAGTGAAATCAATAAGCATTTCATTGTAGGCAAAATCATTCTGCTTCATAATAGTGAATGGTGAAGAACTGTATGTTGTGTTGCAGGGGCAGTGCTTGTGTTCACAAGATTTAGTTTAAATATTACCATATCTTGAAGAAAATTTCTGTTTACAACATTAATGTGATGAAAAAGATCCAAAGATGTCTTTTTTTTTTTTTCCTGGGATGTTGCCATGAAAGCAATACAAGTTCTCTTTCCTGTTACACTTCAACTGATTTGTATTCTGGAAAGCATTGTTTTCACTTTACCAAGTTTGGCAGTGTAATGGATTTTGGTCATAGGATATGCCAGGATTGTTTTGGGGGCTGAGAGAGGGGGGGTGGAGGAACTAAAAAGCTTTAAACTATTTTTATTTTGTGTCATACATGAGATATTCTCAAAATGAAAGAAGAAAAGTGATCATCATTACTGAATTAAACAGAATTAAGTAACAGATACTTGTAGTTATATTGATAACAATAGCACATCAATTTGTCGTGGGGACCCTTTCTCTTTTGAAGGTACCCACAAATCTGGTAAGTGATGTCAGGATGCTTCTTTTAGAAGTTTGGAAGGAAAATCATGAGAATAAACAAAAAGTTATTATCATTACTGAATTAAACAGAATTAAGTAACAGATATTTGTAGTTATATTGATAACAATAGCACATCAAATTGTAGTGGGGACCCTTTCTCCTTTGAAAGTACCCACAAATCTCGTAAGTGATGTCAGGATGCTTCTTTTAGAAGTTTGGAAGGAAAATCATGAGAATAAGCAAAAAGTTATTATCATTACTGAATTAAACAGAATTAAGTAACAGATATTTGTAGTTATATTGATAACAATAGCACATCAAATTGTAGTGGGGATCCTTTCTCTTTTGAAGGTACCCACAAATCTCGTAAGTGATGTCAGGATGCTTCTTTTAGAAATTTGGAAGGAAAATCATGAGAATAAGCAAAAAGTTATCATCATTACTGAATTAAACAGAATTAAGTAACAGATATTTGTAGTTATATTGATAACAATAGCACATCAAATTGTAGTGGGGACCCTTTCTCCTTTGAAAGTACCCACAAAATCTCGTAAGTGATGTCAGGATGCTTCTTTTAGAAGTTTGGAAGGAAAATCATGAGAATAAGCAAAAAGTTATCATTACTGAATTAAACAGAATTAAGTAACAGATATTTGTAGTTATATTGATAACATTAGCACATCAAATTGTAGAGGGGACCCTTTCTCTTTTGAAGGTACCCACAAATCTGGTAAGTGATGTCAGGATGCTTCTTTTAGAAATTTGGAAGGAAAATCATGAGAATAAGCAAAAAGTTATTATCATTACTGAATTAAACAGAATTAAGTAACAGATATTTGTAGTTATATTGATAACAATAGCACATCAAATTGTAGTGGGGACCCTTTCTCTTTTGAAGGTACCCACAAATCTCGTAAGTGATGTCAGGATGCTTCTTTTAGAAGTTTGGAAGGAAAATCATGAGAATAAGCAAAAAGTTATCATCATTACTGAATTAAACAGAATTAAGTAACAGATATTTGTAGTTTTATTGATAACAATAGCACATCAAATTGTAGTGGGGAGCCTTTCTCTTTTGAAGGTACCCACAAATCTCGTAAGTGATGTCAGGATGCTTCTTTTAGAAGTTTGGAAGGAAAATCATGAGAATAAGCAAAAAGTTATTATCATTACTGAATTAAACAGAATTAAGTAACAGATATTTGTAGTTATATTGATAACAATAGCACATTAAATTGTAGTGGGGACCCTTTCTCTTTTGAAGGTACCCAAAAATCTCGTAAGTGATGTCAGGATGCTTCTTTTAGAAGTTTGGAAGGAAAATCATGAGATTAAGCAAAAAGTTATCATCATTACTGAATTAAACAGAATTAAGTAACAGATATTTGTAGTTATATTGATAACAATAGCACATCAAATTGTAGTGGGGACCCTTTCTCCTTTGAAGGTACCCACAAATCTCGTAAGTGATGTCAGGATGCTTCTTTAGAAGTTTGGAAGGAAAATCATGAGAATAAGCAAAAAGTTATCATCATTACTGAATTAAACAGAATTAAGTAACAGATATTTGTAGTTATATTGATAACAATAGCACATCAAATTGTAGTGGGGACCCTTTCTCTTTTGAAGGTACCCACAAATCTCGTAAGTGATGTCAGGATGCTTCTTTTAGAAGTTTGGAAGGAAAATCATGAGAATAAGCAAAAAGTTATTATCATTACTGAATTAAACAGAATTAAGTAACAGATATTTGTAGTTATATTGATAACAATAGCACATCAAATTGTAGTGGGGACCCTTTCTCTTTTGAAGGTACCCACAAATCTCGTAAGTGATGTCAGGATGCTTCTTTTAGAAGTTTGGAAGGAAAATCATGAGAATAAGGAAAAAGTTAAGAGAAGTTATATTTTGACAATCTGACTCTGGCAACACTTCAAGCATATGCAATAGTATTTGGGAGAAGAAAGATTTCAAACCTATGCAAGGGTGCGTGGGATAAGTTTGATAATTTTTGGTCCCAAACTCTCTTCCCAATTCCTTGATACTGATTTGCTAAAAGCCATGTAATTTCTACATGTACCATGAAGCTAAAGAAGTCAAGGTCTGATGTCACACACCACCTGACCTCATTCCAACCAACATCTTTAAATGACAATGTCCAGAATCTTGTCTTGAAAGAGATTTTGAACTTGCAGTACTGAAGCATTGATGGCACACAATTTCAGCATCATTTTCAGATATTGTATTTTTCACTGGGGTGTAAACAAGGTTTATTGATATACAACAAAAGAGCTGAATTTTTAACAATTCCCACAAAAGCACACAATTATACAAGTTATATACTGAACTGCCATAAGTCACGGGATAATACCATGGTGGACCTCCTCTGACTCAGCGAAGTGCGAGCAATTCCGTGTGCCATCGATTCCACAAGTGTCCGGAAGAGTTCTGAAGATATCTTGAGCCATGTCATCTGAATAGCAGCCCACAGCTCCCTGGTATTTGTATGTGCAGCATCTTTGTTGCGAATGGAACTTTCCACCACATCCCATAAGTGTTCTATTGGGTTCATGTGGGGTGAACATGATGGCTACACCATCTGTCGGAATTGTCCAGAGTGCTCCTTGAACCAATTTTGGACAACTTGGGCCTGATGACATGGTGCATTGATGAATATATTAAGTAAGACAATGCCATACAGTTTAAACAAAATTATGAGATATGTATTATTGTACTCCTGGGAAATCCCGTTGTTGCTGGGGTACGTGAAGTCCATGAAGGGCTACAAATGGAAACCCAGCACAGCAACAAAGCGATTACCGGAATGACGTGTTTACGAGGAACAGAGGACCCAAAACATGCCACATAGACACCCCACAAATTTATGGAACCATCACCAGCTTGTACAGTGTCTTGTTGAGAGCTTGGGTCCATGACCTCATGGGGTCTGTGCCACACCCAAACTCTACCATCAGCTCATAACAACTGGTAGCATGACTCATCAGACCATGCCACATGTTGCCAGTTTCTAGGTTCAATTTGCCATGTTCATGACCTCAGGTGAGGCACTATGTCTTATGTCATGGAGTTAACAAAGGAACTCTATTGAGTTTTGGGCTCCCATACCCCATGGACACTAAATTACGCTGCAATGACCTCTGGTACCTGCTGCATTGGATGTGGATGTTATTTCAGCCAGTGTCAATTGTCTGTTAGCATGGAGAATCCTGGTCAGATGCCGCTGGTCATGATCATTCTGTATCCATGGTCAACAATTGCACTGTCCACAGTGGGTGGCAATGCCTTCCATGAGGTATTCCCTGTGTGTATGTGACACGGTGGATCGAGGAATGTTTTATTTTCGCAAAACTTCAGAAACTGAATGTACAATTCATCTAAATCCCATGCCTCATTCAAACTAAGATAATTCATGTCGGCTTGCCATAATCCTACTGGCGGTTGTTTAGTCTGACTCAGGAGATTACATCTCACAACTGATAAAAATCCTGGTGTGCATTGAAGCCCTTATATGACTGCAGTTCCAGCTGAAAATTTGCATACTGTTGTCCCATGACTTTTGGCACTTCAGAGTATAAACATGTTAGCACATAGAAAAAACAAAAGAAACATGACACTGACTTTTTTCTTACTATCTTCTTTTTCTGTGTTATGGTTGAATAAACAGATACTCATCTCTTCATCAGTATACATTGCCTCATCATTCTTCTAGTTGTCGAGAGCACCTGTTTGAACTTATTAGTTCAGGTCCATGTCTCTGATGAATAAATAAGAACTGCAACGATGCATTGAGTAAATGCTTTTGTTTTAAGACATAATGGCAAATTGCTCTTGAGAATTGTTCAATTCCTTTCAGATATTCTACATTTAAGTTTCATAGCTAACAAATTTTACTTAGATTTGAACCTTGTTTGATATCTTTTGTTCAAAGTAAATCTAGGCATAGTTTACTTCTAGATTTGCCTCTGTTCACGTCTAAATCTTGGGTTCGTGTAAAAACATTGTGCATCAGCTTCTTGTAAGTTCCTTTTTAATCCAAGTTCTTTAATTTTGTCACCTAGTTCCTGGTGCATACTCTGCAGTGCTAAAGGGTAGTTGCAAAAAGGAACTAAGCGTTCAACAATACAAAGGTAGTTCAAGATTTAAAGACCCCAAGTTCAAATATTGAAAAACATTCTAGAATGTGGAACTGCAGAGCTTGGAAAATATTATGTCTGTTTGTCTCAGTTCCTTTACAATTTTCATACATGCTGTTTTGATGAGTCAACTCGACCTTCATATTTGTGGTTTCATATACAACAAGTTAGCTTTGTGTTATGGTCACCTACCAAATAACATCTTGGTACACCATTCTTTAACACTCACGACTTGCCGACTCTTAGGAACATATTCTACAGGTATCAAACGCCCTCAATGCATAACTTGACCCACTTCTGCTGAAGCAACTTCATCAGTTCTGTCTCATTCTGTAGAGAATCAGCAGTTATCATCCATTCCAGCATATCCAACAAATGTTCAATGCGGTTACAGTCAGGGAAGTTTGGAGGCCAAGGCGATGTGGCAAATCCGGCACGTTCCCCCAACCACTCAGTAGTTATACAAGCCTGATGACATTGTTCATTGTCCTTTTCAAAGATGGCACGTGGTTCAGGTAAATCCCCTGCAGATATGAATGGAGATAATTGGCTTACAGATCCTCGTAGCATCCACCATTTAGTAATTGTGGAATAATAACCATTGGACCTATGGCTTGCTAGGAAAAAGCTACCCTCACCAGAACACCAACTCCACCAATCTGCTGAACCCCAACTGTGCAATCAAGTGATAGCTCAGACCGGCGCATGCTCAGACCGGCGCATGCTCAGACCGGCGCACTTTTTTCAGTTATTCGACGTCCAATTTCCATGATCTTTGCACCAGCGAGTCTAGCGCCGAGGAACTGTGGTTAGGAGAGAAAGTCATCGGAGTCATCTGCTGTGTTACTCCATATACGTGTTAGCGTCCAACGCATTGTCATGAGTCATGACAGGTATTGTTTCGGGTTCACCTGTGTTGTACAGAACTGCGTTCGTTTGTTGGCCTGTGCGAGTCATGTGACCCGGCACCCACTCTGATATTGACCTTTCGCTCTCTTGTGCAGTTTTACATCCGGGTTGTTGTTTAACCGTCTTAACACCATTTCTGATATACTTGAACTACAGCGTCTCGCGAACGACCACCAATTCAGACGTTTGGGAAATCGAGGCGTGTTCTTTCCGACCTCTCACAATCTGTCTTTCCTCAAAGTCTGATAAATACTTCCGTTCACTCATCATGCTCCAAATTTTACTACCTACTGTTCCACTCACACCTTATAGAGGGAATGTCGGTCGACTAATAGTGACCTCTCGGATATCACGTGGTTAACGGACCGCGTCCACTTTTTAAGTTGCGTTTTCAATTTATTATTATTGTCATGAAATGGCATCGTGTCAAATTCTGTATGTCGATTTTATTAGCTTTGCTCTCCTGTAATAAATGCTTAGAAATAGCGTCCTGCGACGGGCTGGGGATCCAGCGGTTCCCACCAATTCATTCGATCGTCTCAAATAGGCCTACGTGTCGAATATGTGGCGAAAGAGCAACATGTTAAGATGCAGAATAACATGACTGATTCCTTCATAGATATCTCATGGAACATAAAATTTAGATACAATATAAAGGTTTGTACTGAATTATACCAGAAATTAATGTTTCTTTTCGCAACCGAAATGAACTCGACTTTTTTTATACGCGGCATTACTTTTTTAATCTCCGTTTCACATACAAACCTCGAAATGTCCAGCATTTTGAAAAATTCTAATAGCAACAATGCTTCAAATTTGCTTAGAAAGTCACTAAAATTTCGAGGATGCAACCTGAATATTTTGACTTTTGTACCAGTGAATGAACATTTTTGTTTAGAACATTAAACAGTTTTTTCCTCTAAACATATCGATTTCTGAAGATTCGCAAGCAATTTTTGAAAAAAAAACATTTTAAAACAGAGCATTTCTCAAAAAGTCAGACACAAATATACAGGGGGAAAGTTAAAAAAGAACACCAAGAAGGAGACGTCTGATACCAACGAAATTTATACAGCATAATAACGGAATACAGAGGATAACGTGATCAAAACATTATGGCAAAATACAGCTGTATTTGCTGGTAAACTGAAAAATAACATTTCCATGTAACATGGTTAGTACGAGGTTGTACCGCCATGAACTGCGTCACACTGTGTAATTCTGGCATTGAGTCTGTCATACAGATGTTGGATGTAAGTTTGGGGTATTGAGTTCCAAGCATCCTCAACCTGGATGCGTAAATCGGGGATGGCCGTGGAGACCGGATAAGTCGTCCCATAAAATCCCACACGTGCTCAATGGGGGACAAATCCGGTGAACGTGCAGACCATGGAAGTTGTCTCACACCCTGAAGTGCATGTTGCGTTGCACGTGCCGTGTGTGGGCGTGCGTTATCTTGCTGGAAAACATCACGATGGACCGACCATACAAATGGCACAACAACGGGCTGAATGATGTTGTTGATGTAGGAGGTGCTGTTTAACGTACCCGGTACAAACACTAGTTACGCACGGGAGTGATAGCTGATCGCTCCCCACACCAGGAGACCACGTATAGGCCCTGTGTTTTACTGGCGGATGCAAGAAGGGTGGAGACGCTCCCCTGTGCGTCTGCGAACACGCATACGGCCATCGGAAGCTCCCAAGCAGAATCTGCTTTCATCGCTGAACACGACAGATCGCCATTGCGTTCTCCAGTGCAGACGTTGGCGACACCACTGCAGCCGTTCCTGACGGTGGGCTGGAGTCAGAGGTACACATGTCAGAAGCACACGTTGACGTAGTCCTGCATCCAGTAGACGGTTGCCGGTTGTTCGCACCATCACCTCAGATGCAACGGCAGCTCGGATTTGCGTCGCAGTGGATGTTATGCTTGACAACGCCGCTCTTCTTATGCGTCGATCGGTCCGCTCATCAGTCTGTCTGTGACTCCCAGTTCCACGTCTCCTCGTGTGGGAATGTTCCTCGGACCATCTACGCCACCATCGTACCACCACCGATAATTCCCGTCCAATTCGCTCCGCAATACGACGATACTACCACCCGGCCTCGCGGAGTCCGACTAGACGACCTCGCTCAAAGTCCGACAACTGCTGAAATCGTACACGTCTTCCATGTCCAGGCATTGCAGCTTCTTCAGGGTCTACCTATGTGTCCGTACGCCGACGACTGATTACATTCACTTCGCCGTACTCCTTAAATAATACCGACGATAATTTGCATATTATGCCGTGCTGTGGCGTAAGCGCTCACCGGTTGGTCCCGAAATTAACATCACACCTACGTACACTCGACCCTATTAACATATGTAAATTTCATGATCGTCCGCCAATTCCTTCTTGGTGTTCTTTCTTCACTTTCCGCCAGTGTACATGCCAATTCTGTCCTGCACTACCTGAACTTTTAAAAAGGTAGTATATACTATCTGAACTTTTGAAATAGGTAATATACAATATCTGAATTGTTGAAACAGGTAGTATATACTATCTGAATTGTTGAAACAGGTAGTATATACTATCTGAATTGTTGAAACAGGTAGTATATACTATCTGAACTGCTGAAACATTTAATAGTTTTATTTTTCGGAAAACAAGAATGGTGAATAAATTAATGACATTATGTACAGATGTTTACAAAACGAAGCAAAACCAAGACGCTGAGGACAAACAAAAATGAGTAATGCTCAACGTGGCCCGGAGATAACTCGGGTCACATCGTGTGCATGGATACAATACTACAAATGATACAGTATTCGAGATTAAGTAGTGCCGAGAAAAAGAATTTTGACAAATGGTGTGTACATCGTATATGCAACCAGGCGATGTAATGAATTACTGTGAATATACAATATGGTCAAGGTGCAGTTGCTACATGACAGGTACAGATATAAAGGACAGAGTACCTGGTAGTACATAGTGCAAAGAAAACAACAGTTACGACAATGGTGCGTGAAACACTAAATTTAGACATGAGTAAAATGAGTAACAGTAAAATAAGGAGGTGAATGAGTATACGCAAGGGAAACAGGAACAATACGAGAACAGCGTAGGTAACATTATGCAAAAGTTCTTGAAGCAGTGTAGTACATGATACTCAGAAAGATATACAGGAATATGCCACTATGGGTATGATACATAGTACATAGTACAGCAAACGATACAGTATTCGAGATTAAGTAGTGAATAGAAAACAACAGTTGTTACAAATGGTGTGTAACATACTATATGTGACCAGACGATGAAAGAAAGTACAATGCAAACACAAAATTGTTGTAGTGCAGAATAACAGAATATACACATACAAAACTCAAGCAAAGTACGAAATGCAAGCCACAATGAGGGTTGGCAAAAACGGTAAAGAAGATCTGAAATGGTTAAAACCGTGCAAAACATGAAACATCACAAAGCCAGAGAAAGCTGATCATTCTGTATGATGAACCACCTAGCAGAATGGGCCCAGGTCACGAAAAACGTGCTCAGTGTTCCAGCGGCATGCGCTTTGGCGTACTCCAACCGGAGTCGTGCTTGCAGGCGTGCCAGAAAGGGCCGTTGAAGAACTCCACCAGCTTCCAGGATAGAAATAGGCGGCGTAGTAGTGCTTCGGTGGGTATGAAAAACATATATTATGTATTTAACAAGGATGAAGAGATATTCACAAACTGGGGAAAGCCGTGCAGGAGGATGTTTGGTTTGTAGTAACCATGCATAGGCAATAAAAGGCAGGGAGCGGACACTAATCTGGTCCGCAAGATGGAATGCTGAGTGCAGAACAGGCAGGAGAACTGGGCAATGCATGCAGTGATGTGGGACGTCACCAACAGAGGAGCAAAAGGAGCATAGAGGAGAGGAAAGGAGGGTCATTCGATGGAAGACGAAGATGAATAAACTGCCATGTACATTTTGTTGGAGAGGAGAAGAGAATGGGGATTAGAAAACGGTCCAGACAGTGGGAAGAAGAGAACGAGGAACAGAAGGGATTGGTTGCGGCGACGGAGAGGGAGACAGAGAAAGCCAGTAGAGGGATGTAGAAGAGACGGAGGTTAATGGACATGGAAAACAGAAGCGAGATGGGTCAGAAGGGATTGAGAGAAGGCCAGTGGAAGACGTGAGATGTGGAAAGCGAGTGTAGAGAGAGAAACGAAGATCATATTCAACAGCAAGCGAGGGGAAGAAACAGGAAACAGAGAGGAAAGGGATTTCCAGGTGAGATCAGAGTTAACAAGGGAGCGAACAGTGAGATATCCAGAGCGAAACCAATGTGGTAAGTAGAAAAAGGGGAGGGAGAGAGGGTAGAGAAGAATAAGGGTTCGTCCAGGAGATCAAGAGTGGAAAGCGGAGAAGTCCGGATAAGAGGTAACGAACGGAAAAGGGAAAGAGCTTCTCGAAGAACGCGAGGAAAGTGAGACGGAGGAAAAGAATGTGAATCCATCTGTAAGAAAAGAATGAAAGTGAAAGATGGATCACGAGAGGAAACGAGAACGTTAAGAGTCGTTGAAACGGAAGTAATGTTAGAGGTGACGAGACGGAGGAATGTAATCAAACGGTGCATTTTGTAGGAAGCAGTTGGGTTAGGAAGATGAATGCCACCACGTGAAGTTGGAAGATGGCAAGTTTAAGCCAATGGTGGGTTGACCATACCACAGAGGTAGCAAGCCTAGCTATGGTCAGGAGTTGAGTAAACTGAAACACCGTGGACATCCAGGAATAAGGGCAGAGTGACAAGATGTAGCGTCGTACGATGCCGGCCCTTTGCCGGAACGAAGGAAAAGGTCTGGCCCGACTCCACAAAGCGGCTGCTTTTCGAAGGCGTGGGTGAAGGGCATTCCAGGTGGTGGAAGTAGAGATAAGAGGCTGACCAACATAGGCGCCAAGGATCTTTTGCGTGGAAGCGGTCCATTTTGCTCCCCAGGGGCATCTGATCTTCCAGTCCAGGACCCGCACCACAGGCCAGTGATTTTGGTCGCATTCAAAGACGCGCCAGACAAGTCAGCATACCGGTGATATACCAGATAAAGGCGGTGGAACTGTGACTCCTCTCGGAGACAGAATGCCACATAGTCTGCGTAGGCTGTGTAAGAAATGCCATGGTGGCGAGTGCTGGCGACGACAGGAGGTAGAGCAGCTAAGAGCGACCGATGAGCTTCCAGCAGAAACGGCTCGAAGACGAGCGTAAAAGTTGTACAGATAGTGAACATCCCTGACGGATGCCGCGACGGAACGGGATATGCGCGGTAAGAAAGGCGGCCGTTCGGACGTGGAAATAGGCACCCTGATAGAGAGCGAGGAGGAGGAAACAAAAGCAGGAGGGAAACAAAAACGGGTGAGAACAGCAAAGAGATAGGAATGTGAAATATTATGGAAGGCGGACTTTTGGTCCAAGTTCAGAAAAGCTAGATATTAAGATCGAGAGTGGGCCAGAAAATGAAGATGAAGGAGAAGAGAAACGTTGTTAGAAATAGAGCGACCAGGCACAGTATACGACTGGTCGGGAGAGGGAACATAGGAAAGGACAGTATTGAGGCGACGAGATAGAAGCTTAGTAGATAATTTGTAGTCAAGGTTGAGAATGGAGATAGGGCGCCAATTTCCAAGGTCCAAAAGGTCGCCCTTCTTAGGGAGGAGAATGACATGTGCAACTGTGAATTCGGGCGGCAACGCAGGAGAGGAAAAAGCACACGAGAAGCACGCAGAAAGAAATGGCAAGAGAGGCGGAAGAAAAGCACGATAAAAGGATAGAGGAAGGCCGTCAGGTCCAGGAGCGGCGTGAGGGTTAAGAGATGCAAACGCCTCTCGGAGTTTGCGAAGAGTAAAGATAGAGAGTAAAATAGTAGAAAGAGAAGGGGGGGGGACCTGAGGAAGAGAAGAGAGAAGAGTAGAAGAAAGAGGAGGAGACGTCTGGGGTACCGCACTGAATTTCGCCGTGAAGTACTGTCGAGTGTAAGTGCATATAAGTTCAGCATTCATTGATTTAAATTGGGCGTTGACTCAAGATTTCAGGAACCTGGTTGTTAAAGGATTAAGATAATACATGTCTGTAAATCTGTATGGGATGACATTTTTGAAAACCTGTTCAACGTAGTTATCAAAATTTTTCGAAAGTTCAGGTAGTACCAAAGTTGGATTTGCATATACTGTATTTGTGTCTAAACGTCTGAGAAACACTTAAACTGTCTTTAAAAATTGTGTGCGATTCTTCGGAAATGAATGTGTTTAGAGAAAAAACTTCAATGTTCTAAACAAAAATGTCTATTCAAATGATCAAGAATTAAGCGACGTGATTAATTCTTGATCATTTATACGTGTCCGTAACGTGCTCGTGCTTGCATCACCGATGACTCACGCACTCGTTGGTCGTACGTCTTATCTCAAGTCTGTCTGACTCATTCTGTTACATTTTCTTTCGTCTGAAGAAATGCATTCTTCTAAAATATATCATAAGGATGGCCTCCAGTTTCTCCTATGAGAAATTATTTTCTGATTCTGAAGCTACAGATTATCTTAGCTGCCTAGAAAATGAAGTTGAATATTTCGGTGATGATCTCAACAAAATTAAGATTTATGGAAAATCATATAAGATTCCTAGACAGCACGTGGCCTTTGGGGATGATCATCTCCATTACTCATTCAGTGGATTAACTGTGCAGGCTAAACCTTGGATGCTAGTACTTTGTGAAATCAAGAATGCTGTTGAAAAAACGTGTGTGGGGAAACATTCAATTTTGTGCTGATATATTGCATATCTACCCCTACCCCGTAAGAAAATCGGGAGCACGAAATCGCAGGTTTAGAATCCACCCCAAACCTGGAGTAGCTCGCTGTAGAAAAGGAACTCTTCCTGGGGTGTTTTTACCCAATCCCTTCACCGCTCATGTACTTTTTATATTAGACCTACATCACTGATTACAGGCTTCAGTTATTTTTTCCGACATTTAACGAAATTACACAGAAAGGATTTGTCAAACAACGAATCTCAATATATCACTTCGTATTATTTATGTCATAAAACTTTCAGTACTTCTTTCAGTTTATTTGTGTATTTATTTTTGTATCACAGGCTTCAGACACATGTAGTAAGAGTGCATTTCTCGTAAACGAAAATGCACAAATATAAAAGTAGACTTCGTAAATAGAGAATAAGTTAACATCGACAAACCTTAACTATTTTGCAGAGTCAGTGTCCGTTTCATCAGTTCCAGGTTTATGGACCTTTCTCGGAAAATTTTCAAAATACCAGGAAAACACTTTGTTAAAATACCCAGTGACGCACTTAGTGTGTGTGTGGAAAGAACTTCAAATTTCGGTAAAAAAATCAACTGAAATTAAAAGAAAAATAAGCAAAGAATAAAAAAGATGAAAAAACACGTTACAATAACGTAGTTCGTCAAATATACGGAAAACACTTCTTTGTTAAAATAGCCAAACTCACGACCAAATGGGGGTTGGAAAGAACTTCCCCATAAGATGTCGCTTGCTCCTTCGTACTTAGTTGTTTTGTCATTCGCTACTTATTTTTAAATATATTTGTATATATTTTTAAATTTAAATATATATTTTACGAATCATTGGAAACCCATTTTAAAATAGAGGACGTAGTTCGTCAAATATACGGAAAACACTTTGTTAAAAAAAATCACGACCAAATGGGCGTTAAGAACTTCAAATCGGTAAAAAATTTGAAATTAAAATAAAAAGCAAAAATGAATAAAAAAAAGACGGAAAAAACACGTTACAATAACGTAGTTCGTCAAATATACGGAAAACACTTTGTTAAAATAGCCAAACTCACGACCAAATGGGCGTTGGAAAGAACTTCAAATTTCGGTAAAAAATCAACTGAAATTAAAAGAAAATAAGCAAAAATGAATAAAAAAAGACTGGAAAAAACACGTTACAATAACGTGGTTCGTCAAATATACGGAAAACACTTCTTTGTTAAAATAGCCAAACTCACGACCAAATGGGCGTTGGAAAAGAACTTCAAATTTCGGTAAAAAAATCAACTGAAATTAAAAGAAAATAAGCAAAAATGAATAAAAAAAAGACGGAAGAAACACGTTACAATAACGTAGTTCGTCAAATATACGGAAAACACTTTGTTAAAATAGAAAACTCACGACCAAATGGGCGTTGGAAAGAACTTCAAATTTCGGTAAAAAAATCAACTGAAATTAAAAGAAAATAAGCGTAAAAATGAATAAAAAAAAGACGGAAAAAACACGTTACAATAACGTAGTTCGTCAAATATACAGGAAAACACTTTGTTAAAATAGCCAAACTCACGACCAAATGGGCGTTGGAAAGAACTTCAAATTTCGGTAAAAAAATCAACTGAAATTAAAAGAAAATAAGCAAAAATGAATAAAAAAAAGACGGAAAAAACACGTTACAAATAACGTAGTTCGTCAAATATACGGAAAACACTTTGTTAAAATAGCAAACTCACGACCAAATGGGCGTTGGAAAGAACTTCAAATTTCGGTAAAAAATCAACTGAAATTAAAAGAAAATAAGCAAAAAATGAATAAAAAAAAAGACGGAAAAAACACGTTACAATAACGTAGTTCGTCAAATATACGGAAAACACTTTGTTAAAAAAATAACAAGACGTTTTTCCTTAGTTATTTTATTTGCATCTTCAATATTTTGGGTCACCCCATAAAGAAATTCCTGTTGCGTCCCTGAGCAGATCCTTCATTTTCTAACAAAAATTGTACCACACCTGAACAGCTAGATTAAAAACAAATATTATAAAATGTTGGGCGCAACTGAAAATATGTTACCACCTGTCAACTGATATCCGGCAAGGAGTACATTCTAAAGCTAGTTTCTTGCCTTGCCGCACTTACCTGCTAAATTGCAAGCCCCGGAGTCAATTGGGCATAAAGAGGTGCGGCAAATTTCGGTAAAAAAATCAACTGAAATTAAAAGAAAAATAAGCAAAAATGAATAAAAAAAGACGGAAAAAACACGTTACAATAACGTAGTTCGTCAAATATACAGAGAAAACACTTTGTTAAAATAGCCAAAACTCACGACCAAATGGGCGTTGGAAAGAACTTCAAATTTCGGTAAAAAAATCAACTGAAATTAAAAGAAAATAAGCAAAAATGAATAAAAAAAAGACGGAAAAAACACGTTACAATAACGTAGTTCGTCAAATATACGGAAAACACTTTGTTAAAATAGCCAAAACTCACGACCAAATGGGCGTTGGAAAGAACTTCAAATTTCGGTAAAAAAAATCAGCACTGAAATTAAAAAGAAAATAAGCAAAAATGAATAAAAAAGACGGAAAAAAACACGTTACAATAACGTATGTTCGTCAAATATACGGAAAACACTTTGTTAAAATAGCCAAACTCACGACCAAATGGGCGTTGGAAAGAACTTCAAATTTCGGTAAAAATCAACTGAAATTAAAAGAAAATAAGCAAAAATGAATAAAAGACGGAAAAACACGTTACAATAACGTAGTTCGTCAAATATACGGAAAACACTTTGTTAAAATAGCCAAACTCACGACCAAATGGGCGTTGAAAAGAACTTCATGTGAAATACGAAACGTGTAAAACACGCACTAATCCAGAGTTGAAGAAATATTTTTCTCCTAATACGTTGTAAATCATCATCATCATCATTGTCAACCATTATCAATCCACTGCTGGACGAAGGTCTCCCCAAGTTTCCTCCACAACGGTCTGTCTTGTGCCAGTCTCCTCCATGTCACCCCTGCATACTTTCGAATTTCATCCACCCATCTCCCATGTGGTCTTCTTCTGGGTCTTTTCCTGTCCCTTGGAATCCAATCTAAAATTTCGGCTGTCCATCGATGATCTGTCCTTCTGGCAGTATGTCCAGCCCATTGCCATTTCAGGGATTTAACTCTGATCATGATGTCTTCCACTCTTGTCATTTTTCGGATCCACGAGTTCCTCTTCTTATCTCTCCTGGTTACACAGGGTATGCACCTCTCCATGCTGCTTTGAGTTGTATGCAGCCTTTGTATGTCTCTTTTAGTTAAGGTCCACGTCTCTGCACCATACGTAAGCACTGGAAGGATGCATTGATCAAACACTTTTCTTTTAAGACATAATGGCATATTGCTCTTGAAAATTATGCTGTTTCTTCCAAAAGCTCTCCAGGCAAGTTTTGTACGCCGATTAATTTCTTCATCAATGTGACCCTCACTTGATATCTGCTGTCCAAGATAAACGTACGTGTCTGTTATCTCCAGCTTTTCTCCATCAATCGATAAATCTTCATTTCTTGTAAAAGCATTGAACATCACTTTTGTCTTCTGAAAGTTCATTTTTAATCCCACTTCTTTACGTTTGTCAGCAAGTTCCTGGATCATACTCTGCAGCTCTGATGGGCTAGTTGCAAAAATGACTACGTCATCAGCAAAACGAAGGTGGGTTAGATAATCTCCATTAATATTTATCCCCTTGTTTTCCCAGCTCAGTGACTGAAAACCCCCTCCAATGTGGCAATTTCGGTAAAAAAAAATCAACTGAAATTAAAAGAAAATAAGCAAAAATGAATAAAAAAAAGACGGAAAAAACACGTTACAATAACGTAGTTCGTCAAATATACGGAAAACACTTTGTTAAATAGCTAAACTCACGACCAAATGGGCGTTGGAAAGAACTTCAAATTTCGTAAAAAAAATCAACTGAAATTAAAAGAAAATAAGCAAAATGAATAAAAAAGACGGAAAAAAACACGTTACAATAACGTAGTTCGTCAAATATACGGAAAACACTTTGTTAAAATAGCCAAAACTCACGACCAAATGGGCGTTGGAAAAAGAACTTCAAATTTCGGTAAAAAAATCAACTGAAATTAAAAGAAAATAAGCAAAAATGAATAAAAAAAGACGGAAAAAACACGTTACAATAACGTAGTTCGTCAAATATACGGATTTCAAACAGCCTAATCTTTGCACTTGCATTTTCATAGATGTTATTAATAATATTAATGTATGCATCTTCAATACCACAGGATTTCAGAGCCATTGTAACTGCTGATGGTTTCACCGAATCAAAGGCTTTTTCATAATCGATAAAAGCCATGTACAATGGAAGTTCATATTCCCTCGCTCTTTCAATTAGTTCTCTCAGCACATGGATATGATCTATTGTGCTGTAGCCACCTGAATCCTGCTTGTTCTCTCGGTTGAGCCATGTCCAGTGTTACCTTCAAGCGGTGTGAAAGAACTTTAGTGAAGATTTTATAAACTACTGATAGGAGGCTGATAGGTCTGTAGTTTCCGAGATCCTCAATGTCACCTTTCTTATGTAGCAGGATCATTGTAGCGGTGTTCCAATCATCAGGAATCTTTCCTTCATTAAGGCATCGAGTGAAAATTTGGGCGAGTACTGTTTCGATTTCTCCACTTGCTTCTTGTATGATGTCTACAGTAATTCCATCTTCTCCTGGAGCTGTTCCCCGCTTCATGTTCTTGATTGCATGTGCAACTTCTGCTGGAAGGACTGGAGGAACTCTGGTACTGGTATCTTTCATGATGTCTGGAGTGCATGTATCATCCCTTTCATATAATTTGGAGTAGAAATCTTTCACTCTTGTCAAAATTTCGCCTCTATTTCTTGTTACAGAACTTTGTTAAAAATAGCCAAACTCACGACCAAATGGGCGTTGGAAAGAACTTCAAATTTCGGTAAAAAAATCAACTGAAATTAAAAGAAAATAAGC
This sequence comes from Macrothele yani, assembly GCA_039090855.1. Classification (NCBI taxonomy): domain Eukaryota; kingdom Metazoa; phylum Arthropoda; class Arachnida; order Araneae; family Macrothelidae; genus Macrothele; species Macrothele yani. The sequence continues at coordinate 198,088,698 of CM077009.1, forward strand.
TTAAAAATGAATAAAAAAAAGACGGAAAAAACACGTTACAATAACGTAGTTCGTCAAATATACGGAAAACACTTTGTTAAAATAGCCAAACTCACGACCAAATGGGCGTTGGAAAGAACTTCAAATACTGAGATGTCCCTTTGCTATCTTTAGGCTTTGGTTGTTTTCAATTGCTTTCCTCACTAGTTCACAGTTGAAATTTCTTACGTCTTCAGTGATACTTTTTCGTACTGTCTTGCATAGCTCTATATATTCCACTTTGGAAGTCACAACATTTTCGTTTTTCCTGATAATTTATTTACATGCAACTTGTTCTTAGACCCAGCTAATTTTGTTGCTGTTTCCATAAGAGCTTTGGTTACTTTTCTGTTAACTTCAGAGATGTCCACTTCTTCCGATGTTAGGCCTTCTAAAGCAGAGAACCTGTTCTTCAGTTCCAACTTGAAGGTATTATGGTGTTTTTTAAGGTTGGTTATGTCAATAGATTTTGTTTGTCTTATGAGCTTGCCACGTTCAAGTTTAGTGTTGAGGTGCATCTTACATCTCACCAATCTATGGTCACTACCTGTGTTGAACTTGTTTAGAACACTGCAGTCTTCTATGACGAATTTTTTGTTACACATAATAAAATCAATTTCACTTGTCGTCCCATTTGGATGTCTCCATGTCCATTTCCTGTGTGGCTTTTTCTTGAAGAAGGAGTTCAAGATGAAAAACCCTTCTGCCTCTGCAAACTCAACGAGAGTATTTCCACGCTGGTTTCTGTTGCCGTGACCGAATTTACCTACTGAAGTTTCATTCTGTTGCCGTTGCCCTATTTTTGCATTGAAATCTCCCATAATTATTTTCAAGTGCTGCTTACCTTTATTATTTAGATGACAAATTTCCTCATAAAATTCTTCAATTTCTTCTTCAGGATGACTTGTGGTGGGTGCATAAGTTTGAATAATCTGAGCCTGGTATCTTTTCGAGAGTTGGATAACAAGCCGTGCAGCTCTGTCAGAGGAACTTTCAACTTCTACAACTTTATCCTTCAGTTTCTTGTTTATTATAAATCCAACACCACTAGTTCTGCCAGTATCTGTCATGATAATTACCAAAGCAATCGGAGATCGCCGAATTGACTGTAATTGCTGTTTCACACGTGAATTAAATCACATCAGATAACTTGAACGGTAAGTGCGCTCGAACGAAAATCGGGAGATGCGGTTTCGTTTCGCGCTCCACAGCGGCGAAGTTTTCTGATAAGATTTAATTCACGTGTAAACAGTAATTACAGTCAATTCGGCGATGTCCGATTGCTGTGTTAATTATCATGACGCAGTCAGTAAACTACTCCATCCCTCTGTTCTATCAAGATCGCTCTGTAAAACATTACATTGTCATGACAAAAAGATCCTTCAGATTGAGAATTAACGAACACAAGCGTGACGTTAAGAACCGAAAGCTTACAACCGCTCTAGCTAAGGAAGTTGTAAACCACGTGGCCGCCCCGGTGGCGCAGTGGTCTAAGCGATGGCCTGTGATCATTCGTCCGAACGGCTTCCGGGTTCGAATCCCGGTGAGGCATGGATGCTGTGTTTGTCTTACGGCACTGGCTCTCTCCCTTCCCTTGAACCAGTGACCCTAAATTAGGGACGGGCGCTGCTTATAGCTCATTGAGTTGCTCACGGTAGTCGTTAAACCTCAAATCCAAATCTAAAACCACGTCGCCATTCTTCAATGGGAAGACCTCAAGAAATTATCCCCATATATAGACCCCAGAACCACCGCCTTCAGAGAATCCGTGGAAATACTAACACTCCAAATTGCTTGCAATTCTGATCTTTCCACGGATCTATCAGTTGTCCCATCTCACTTGTCATCTATTGTTTAACATCACGTGCTCATAACGTACTTATTACGTGTTTATCCTGTTTGTTTTAGTTTAAATTTCCTCAGTATGATTTTGTACTCAACCTTGTAAACATTATCCTGATGAAGCCTCCCTTCTTCGGCGGTGAAAGCTAGCGTTCTATTTTCTTTAGTTTGTACTCTTACGCCAATTAAACGAAAATCGGCACGCTCGTGTGGCAAATAAATTTTGTGTTGATAACTGCATTAGTAACTAGAAATAAAAAGTAAGCTTTCTGTTTTCATAAAATAAAGTGTTATTTTAATTATTACAGTTTTCGTACAAAAGGCGGCCCATTCTACTGGGGGCCTGGTCAATTGCCCCTTTTGCCCCCCTGTATATCCGCCTCAGTTTATACAGCTGAGGTTTATTTCTAAAATTGAATTAGGTACGTAATTATCAGAATGGAAATGTTTAACATAAACAAACAACAGTTGAAGGTGTCTTGTCATTTGGAGCAAAATCCTGACGAGATATTGCTTTCAGCAACAGTTGCTAAAAGCAATATCTAGTTAGGATTTTGAGGGAAACTCATGGAATGAAAATCCCACGTTTTTCTTCTCAGAAGATGTGCATATCGGCACACAACAGTAAACCATTTAGAAAATGGGTTAGATTTTGTTGTGAAAACAACAGTTTGGTTTTAAAACTCTGAGTTTTTTTAAAAGAAACATAAGAAAAACCGACGAACATACACAATCTAGCAATTCAAACATAATGATCATATGTAGAGGATTTTAGGAAGAGAGTGTCTGACCCCAGGTCTTAAACAACCCTTAGAAATAGGAAGCGAGGAGATTTGGACTAGAGTGCCCGATAGGAAAGTGACACGGAAGTGAAGCAGAAAAGGGGAGGAAGACGCCCTTATTTATTACCGGGGGGCCAGTACCCGGGGTCCGACGGCTTAACGTGCCCTTCCGACGCACGGCGGATACTTAGTGGTTCGAGCGTTCGCACCTGCCTGGGATCGAACCTGAGGTCTTCTCCATGGCAGTCGTGCAGCAATTCAAACAATGTGGAAACTTAGTTGTTTATAGGTTGGGACGCAGTGCCATCAAACGGCTGAAATCGTCCCTAACGCCCACTGGCCAAATCAACAATCGTCTTCAACGTTAATGTTATAGCCTGTTCTTCATCCAGTTCAGCCTTGGTTAAAATAGCCAAACTCACGACCAAATGGGCGTTGGAAAGAACTTCAAATTTCGGTAAAAAAATCAACTGAAATTAAAAGAAAATAAGCAAAAATGAATAAAAAAAGACGGAAGAAACACGTTACAATAACGTAGTTCGTCAAATATACGGAAAACACTTTGTTAAAATAGCAAAACTCACGACCAAATGGGCGTTGGAAAGAACTTCAAATTTCGGTAAAAAAATCAACTGAAATTAAAAGAAAATAAGCAAAAATGAATAAAAAAAAGACGGAAAAAACACGTTACAATAACGTAGTTCGTCAAATA